>JADLZN010004839.1:0-69414 GCA_018155175.1 Sinocyclocheilus anophthalmus
GTCTAAACCAATTTAGAGAAAGGGAACGAGGCTAATAACGTGTAACCCTTATCATACAGGATTTCAGAAAGTGCGCAGAGTCTTGGCGTGCACACTTACCACTATGTGGATTTCAAAAAGTTCACAGAGCTTAGTGTGTGCACTTACCATAGCATGGATAAAGCGCTTCCCCAACCCTGCTTCAACAACAGATGCCCTGGAAGTACTGAGCCTAATGGGATTTGCAAGCCTCAGGAGCCTGCCTGGAACCGCATTTTCACAAGAAAGT
Organism: Sinocyclocheilus anophthalmus; assembly: GCA_018155175.1. Taxonomy (NCBI): domain Eukaryota; kingdom Metazoa; phylum Chordata; class Actinopteri; order Cypriniformes; family Cyprinidae; genus Sinocyclocheilus; species Sinocyclocheilus anophthalmus. Next base: position 269 of record JADLZN010004839.1, read on the forward strand.
TGCTGCAATGCCCACCTATACTTCCCACTCGAGGGGGGGGGGTGGGGGCCTCCTGACACAAGAAAGGGAAGATATCCTGGTTGCCAGAATCCCCCCTCAGGGCTGACCTAGATTACAGCGTACCAGGAACAGTGCAGCCTGAAACATAAGAAGCCCGCCTGGATGTCCAGGAAAATTTGGCAGTGCCTTGCTGGGACAGCATGCAGCCGAACCAGTTCTATCAGTACCGATTGTGATACAACATCGGATGATTTATGTAATCACACAAGTCGATAACCCCGTTTCTGAATCCGCAGAGGTGGTGCTCCCCGAAGCTACCCGAGAAAAGGACAAAACACAGGTCCCTAAAACACTGCAAAAACATCGCGCAGATTGAACACACACCCACCAGCTGGTATTAAAATAGATATGTTTATAAAAATGGATGTACTCCCCCACCATGGTTTCCGCGCAGGAGCCCCATTCAAGAAGCTACCCGAAGAAGTCTCTTGTACGGACGATCAGTAAGGTGGTTACTATGAAGCCATAGAACCAACCAAAAAACATAGGCCCAGCATAGGAGACTGAAATGCAGGAAATTCCCACCTAAACTCGGTCAGGTGGAGAGATGGTGGTTACAGGGGAATTAGGAAGGAGAAGATGAGGGCAGATGTTAAACCCCCCGAGGGAAATTAGTAGATACTCAAGTATCACTTTGATCTGGACGAAAGCGCTGACGCCTTTTCTGGATCACATCCCTTAGGTCTTGCCTACCTCCCTTTGACCCGTGATTCCTCTTACCCCTACCCGCAGGCGGGGGAGGAGCGCGAGCCGCAACACTAGCCTTCTCTGATCCTCAGACTGAAACAGGCCAGGACCCCTGGGTTGTTCGGGCTCAGACCTGGACCTTCGTGGAATGAATTTGAAGGCCGCTGAGTGCGCCTTCGCCTCCCTGAACTTCTCAACCACCATCTCAACGAAGGTACCGAAAAGTTCGGAAGGTGAAACCTGAGCATCGAGAAGAAAGCCCCTCTCTCTTTCTTTCCGATATCTGCCAGGTTCACCCACAGATATCTCTCCGTAACCACCATAGCCGCCATGGACCTGCCATAGCAGAGGCGGCCTTCTTAGTAGCACGGCGAGTGAGATCTGTGGTGCGGCGCAACTCCGCTACCTCATCGAGAGAAAGGCCCTCACCTTTATCCAGGTCTTTCAGTAGATCAGCCCGATACGCCTGAAGCCCTGCCATCGTGTGCCACGAAGTGACAGCCTGACCTGCTGTTGCCTATGCCCTGCCATTTAAAAAATAATCTAAGATGTATCCTGAAGGGCTTAGATGTCAAGGAGGGGGGTCTTAGAAGATGTCTCACCCATAGAGAGATAACTGGCCAGCGTCTCTCTATAGAGGCATCTTCTCATAACCACTTTTGCGCATCCCCTCGATGTTGGCATAACTCGTATGCTGGAACCGATGAATGTGTGAGGAAAACGGCCTCTTCCATTCCTTCTTGATCTCTGCATGGAGATCAGGAAGAAAGTAAGGCTCACCTGAGCTGGAGGGCTATTGTCAGAAAGATGACGCTCAACAAGTCGACCTCGCGACTTCACTTTCTTGGCCCGCTTCCACGGCAAGTCAAGCCTCGCCGTGGCACGATCCTTAACCTCCAATAGCTCATCATACGCGGGGCAGGAGGATTGGGAGGGCTCAGCCTCTTCCAACATCTCCTGCTCTTCCTGGGCCGAACCCAGCAGAGCACTGGCCCCCGGATCAGACAATGTTAGGGAATAACATCATCCTCCAGCGGCTCACTCTCGTCCACAGCCGACGATCGCGAAAGGGAAAGCCCCCCTTCAAACTCATCGGCCAGATCCGCCTGCAAGATCCACAAGCTCATTCCCTTCCGTGCCTCAGCAGCAGCGGGTCCTGAACCGTGGGGAGCAGACGGCTGCCCCTCTTTCCTCGAAAAGAGAGACAAACGAGAGTGGAGCTTTTTCATCGAAAAACGCTCGCAGTTAACGCAGATTGCCCCCCTCGAGGACATCGCATGCGTGCTCTTTGCCTAAACAAAAGACGCAAAGATCATGCGTGTCATCAAGTGTCAAATAACGACGACACGGATGCACACATCTTCTAAACGTTTTGCTAGGGGTCGCCATAATGAAGGAAAAAAGATCGCTCTTACCATGCACGCTTCAAACAAAACAGTCAATGAAGACGAAGAAGAGGATGATGTGTTCTCCCGGCGCCTATTTATACTATAGTCGCACCGGTAGTGACGTCATGGCTGTCGCCGACCAACATGTTGTTGGTGTTTTTTTCTATGTATGCTTCAGATACGGGTCACGACGAGGCGTTCCCCATGGCAACCCCTAGAGGACGCAGTTCGAAGTTCCCTTAAAAGGGAACTTTAAAGCGCAGCTTTGAGCCAAGAATTTTTTAACACTTAAGGTCCTCTTATCAGTAGTTTTCTTGAGAGTAATTCTCAGAGGCTTGATAAATATGGGCCCTGGAAGCTTTAAGATTGCAGTAGAGAGCTGACAGAAGCTTCTAAACACTTACAGGCAGCATTTATTGAAGGTTATAAAGATTTTGCAGCAAATTTGACTTTTGTACACGAATGTTTAGAGCCAATTTGATATTTTTTTCATTATTCATCACCTTTATGTTCTCAGAATCACTCAAATGGATATTAATAAACTTTTTCTAATAGTTTACTGATACCTTTGTTGAATTGCTTTCATAAAATGTGTTCTTGGTAGCAAAATGTCTTGCAGGTCAAGGAATAATTTAAATTGCGGCTGTAAAACAGCGTCCTAAAGAAAGCAAAGAGTTAACAATATTGACGAGGCTCTGAGATTACAGGTTACACCTCTATCAGTAGTTTAGTAGGTATAGAAATCTATATTTCCCCCCCCCCCCCCTCCCCCCCCCCCCCCTACATGTGTTTGGTTTTTATGCTCTTCATGTCTAAATTAGGGCTGGTAAAATTAAGGAATTGTGTGATGTTTTGTTTTTCCACCAGTTTTGTGTGAAAAAAAATATTTAAAAACATCCTTTCCCGGCATCCTTTGGCTGGTGTTACAGTGGACTGTATGAACACACTATGAATGTTCATTAACAAAGATGCCAATAAACCACATTTTAAATGGCACGTAAAAGACACACAAAAAACACATTCTTAAACCATATTTAGTCACAATACACAAATGTGTCATTTACATTTAATTTGGAGATTCAATGTGAAATTATTTTCACATTATTTTATTGATTGACTGCATTAGTCTAAATGTTTTGATGTTTGTTGCTTTATGCCAATTATCTGGTGTTAACTTGTATTTGTCTCTTTTCACCTCAAGACTTGATGGCACTGAAAGAAGAGAGTCAAGAACTGAATGAAACAGAAGAGAAAGATCAAAATGAGAAACATCATGATTTCAAAACTGAAGACGTATCAATTAGATACTCGCAGACTGAAAAGACTTCCTCATCAAAAAAAGCTGAAAAAACACAAAACCTTAATTCACAAATGAGAATTCATACTGGAGAGAGCTCTTTCACCTGCCAACATTGTGCGGAAGAGGTTCTCACGGAAAAAGGACCCGTGATGTCACATGACATTCACACGGGAGAGAGAGAAACACCTTCACCTGCCAACAGTTGTGGGAAGCGTTCACCGGAACCAAGGACCTTGAGTCCACATGATCATTCACCCGGGAGAGAAACCTTTCACCCTGCAAACTGTGTGGGAAGCGTTTCACGTTAAGTAAACCTTAAAGACTCACTTAAGAAGTCAAACTGGAGAGAACTCATTTGTATGTGATCAGTGTGGAAAGAGTTTCAAACATAGTGCAAAGCGTAATACCACATGGAGAATCATTAGGCGAGAAAACCTACATCTGCAAACGTGTGGGTAAAGAGTTTCACCACAAATGAAGGTATTACAAAAATAACCATGATGATTCACTCTGAAAAGAAGCGTTCAATTGCCCTCAGTGTGGAAAGAGTTTTGAACAGAAAAAAAACCTTAATGTCCACATGAGAACTCACACTGGAGAGAAGCCTTTCACCTGCAAAATGTGTGGGAAGACTTTCACGTATAAAGGAAACCTTAAGACTCACATAAGAAGTCACACTGGAGAGAAACCATACATATGCTCTCAGTGTGGAAAGAGTTTCAGAACATAGTGTAAACTTAATACACATGAAGATTCACTCAAGAGTTAGAAGAGTTTTAAGTCATCAGTCGAAAGGGTTGCACAGACACGAATCACCTTCGGATCATGTTAAAATCACATCGGAGAAAAGCATTTCATGATGCCTAACCTGTGGAAGAGGTGCCAAGCGAAGAGCTCAAGGTTCAATGAGAATTCACACTGGAGAGAAACCTTTCACCTGTGAACAGTGTGGAATGAGTTTCAGGGTTAAAGAATACCTTCAGATTCACAAGAGGATTCACACTGGAGAGAAACCTTACAAGTGTCCTCAGTGTGAGAAGAGATTCACATTTCAAAGCAGCATGAAACGTCATTTGAAAACTCATTCTGAGAATTTTTTTTTCATTTTCCTCAGAATGACGAGGATTAGAAAAAGAAGCAATTTCTACAATCTGCACATTCATTCTGGAAGACATGCAGTCAGTGTAATAAAAAACATTATTTGCCATCACACTTACAGAAACATGTGAAAAGTCATGCAAATGTGAGACAGTGTGTGTTCTTTCAGGGCTCTCAAGTCTTATCAAAAGTTTGGAGATTACATCTGTTAGGGGAGGAGCCTAACTTTATGTAAGAATGTATAGGTGACCAAATGACTGTTCTGTTGTTTAGATGTGATTGTATGTTGTTGTTTGTTTTCTCTTTCTAAAAGAAAAAAAAGAGCCAATTGTGGAGGATTTACTGCTCAACAGATCCTGAGCTCATTGAAAAATATCCTATCTCATAAGATGTGCTTCCTTTACACAGAGTACGCACTCATTCAAAAAGCAATGTTCAATACCCTGCATATGATAGTAGCCCCTGAAGCACAAAAATCATATCGAATGTCAAAATTGTTTGAAGGAGCAGACGGGAATAGGACACAAAAATCGCGGTTAGCGGTGGTAATGATAAATTCAGCGGGAGCAGATAAAAAGGTTAGGGGAGCGATTTCTGGTAGGCAATGTTGACATTTGAAATCACCAAAACAAACACACCCCTACCACAAAAGGGTCTCGCCCCTATTTTGATAAATCTGCCCCACACATACATACGCAACCCAGGCAACAATTAGTTCTGTGAAAAAAAGCAAAACCAATGTTACACCGTGTCAACACCGGACGCGAGTGGCGCGGCGCGACAAAATACTATAGAATAAACTCATCTATAAGCAGTGATGACTGGCTAAACCATAGATATACTGTATATACATATCTATGGTCTACACTGGATGTGGCACGACATGACAAATCCCCGTCAGAAAACTGCTGCTGCGTTCTATTTATGACGTATTGACACAAATTTCAAATGATTTTCAACGGTTGCTTTTTCGCGTCCAGTGTACTAGGCCAGTGGTACCAACCTTTAGGCCCAGATCCTGACTTTTAATTATTATTAAGTAGTGTGATACACACGATCATACGCTGATTTCAGAATTCCGATGGCTATTTTTCTTTTTTTTTACTAGCAAATTGGATTCTGATACTGAAATTTATTTATTGGCTATTTGCTTTATAACAAACAAACTGGCTTTGAACACAAATATCTAGCCATTTGAAATTAGAGGCAACCACTGCATTTTAAATCACGATCTGCACGGGCAGTTGTTTTTGATTTGATTTAGATTAATTTCAGGATTTAAAACAAAAACAGAATGGTCTGACTTTAGGTGTTATTTATTTATTTGCTACATAAAACTGCACGAAATAAAAACAGCAGGTCTGAATGAGACTCACTCTCTTGACAGCAGGTGGTTGCCTATGAACAGGGTTGCCAGGTTTTCACGATAAAACTAGTCCAATCGCGTTTCGAGGGGGGTTCCCCTGTAAAAATCACATTCAGGGGGTAAAATACACCCTTAATGTGGGTTCCTTCAACAAGTACATGAAAAACACCAACCCGCGGGAAAACCGAAGACTTGGCAACACTGCTTATGAACCGCCTGCAATATAGCGTTTCCTTGTTTACCGCTGTAAAGAAAGCAGAGTTGCGCTTTATACCGAGGAGGAGAAAATGCCATTGCCATCGAAACTTTTTTCAAGACAGTTCACTTCAGTGATACATTAACATAACCCCAGAAATTTAAAGCATTTTTGTACTTATTTTACTGTTTACCGACGGGTTGGCGACCACTGATAGACAGACTTTAGCGTTGCGGCGCAACACGGTGTTTACTCACTATCGAGAAGAGAAACAAAGCAACCTCGGCGTCTGATCGCAGGCCTTCCGCTCCTTGGGTTCTCTCCAGCGCTGGAAAGCTGATCCGATGTTTACACGTGTCCTACTTCTTGCCTTGTTGCCTTAAGCCTTCTTTTGTTCCACAGACGGTTTCCTCTTTTGTTTTTTACCCGCCATCTCTATCATTCTGTCGCTCAGCTCGGACTGAACGCTCTCTCCTCCACATCATGAGTAGACACGCCCCTTACTGCTGATTGGCTAAAAGTTTGTTTTGCTAGTCGGCAAATCGCTTACCCCACCTTTAAGAAAACAGTCCCGCGCAGAACTCTACTGAGCAGTCGAGTTGCAGCTGGACGAAGGGACCGTATAGTGTGAGCACAAAAATCCTGAGCTTTGGCTTGACATCGCAAGCGATTTACTGAATCATGAATCTCATGAAAGTGAGTATCAATAGCACGAGTTTATGTTAATTATATGGTATGTTATTTATACACAGAAATTGACTTTGGCATGCATATGATATATCATAATGGGTAGGATTAGGTGTGTGGGATAGATGCGTATCATATGTATGTAAAACTGTTAATCATATGCATGCCAACAAATTGCGTATCATATGCACACCAAAGTCAATTTCTGTATATCAATGGCATGATTTTCTGTTTGAATTTGGCGTACTATTTATACGCATTTTCATGAGACCGGGCTCAATTTACTCGTATAGTGAGAGTTCTTATTTAACAAAAACATTGCTCAAATTGCACCGTGTATGCCCGGCCTAACTCCAGACAGCTATGAACTCAACAGAGAACTTCCCTCTGTATGCCTGCGCCTCGTCTGTTATTTGTATGTAGCAGGACAAGTTATCCCTAACTTCAGTGTGAGAAATAAAAGCTATGGTGTGTGTGTGAACTGCTTGAAATGTGTGTCTCATTGTGAATGCGTGAGAACGACTGAGATCTAAGATTTACACAGGAGCAAGACTAACACCCTTTGAATGTGACGAGCAGTATCTTACTCTGAATATGATGATGACGACAGGCAGCCAGTGTTGTAGGGGAATACTAGAGAATCTTAGTGCAGAGTGATAGAGTTCAAAAGGGGCGAGACGTCGCCTGAATCAACGGTGTCACTTGAGATCAGGGTGTCCGCGGGTCCTTAAAAAGTCTTAAATTCGGATTCGATGGGTCTTAATTATTTTTGGTCTCATTACCGCTAAAATATCTTCAGTCTGACGGACCTAATGACTTTACAATCATTGGACAGACCGAAGATATTTTTCTTCCCCGTGGTAAGTTACTGCGTCATCAGAGAGAATTGCAGTAAGTTAGCAGAATACAGAAGATGCTCACTCTGTTTGTCTCGAGACTTCAGAACAAATGAGCGTAACAGCACACATTAACTCAGAAGAAACACACTGAGGTAAAAATTCTAATTGTTTAGTTTATTCATAACATGATATAGTTAAATAACACCATGACAAGTGAGCTATTTTACTCAATATTCTCACGACGCAAAAAAAACAAACATTCAAAACACCTACAGAGTGCACGCATTACGTGAAGTCTAGTGCGCTCTGCCTGATCACTGCATGATTCAGTCTATTAAAATACATTCAGAATGATCACAAATTCAAGACATGGGGGCAGAAAATGTGTATATTTATACTCAAGTTCACACAGAAGAGTGCCTTTTTTTCTCCAAAAATTACCATATACAAATGAAATATATATATATATATTTTACAACAGTTCAATAAACTAGAAGATTAATTTAGAGACTTACGTTTTAGACACCATATTGCCTGTTTTTGCTCTATTTCGCCAACAAAAATAATTCCAAACACAGCCACAGCGCTGGTTTGCGTCTCTGAGCAACATGACGGGTTCGTTCCTGAATGAATCAACCGTTTAAATGATTCGGTTCAGTCGCAATGACTCACTTATTAACAGTGACTTGCTGCCACCTACTGGCGGTTTTAATTTCACATTTAAATATTTTCATTTTTTTAAATTATTTCAAATATCAGTATTCAATGTTGTATGTTTAATATATCAAAACATTATTTAGGCATTTGTAACTGCAGGTTAAATGCACTCATGTCCCTCTGAGCTGAATTAAATAGTGTGCAAATACATCTAAATGCCACTTCAGATGCAGCTTATGTCTGGATTACAAAAATGAATTTTGTTGATACTGATTTAATTAGCCTGGTAACAGCCCAAATGTCTTATTCTTATTTGATTCATGATTAAAGTAAGAATTTGACTCAAAAGATTAATGCACACACTTATTTTTTTTTTTTTTTTTTTTTTTTTTTTTTTTTTTTTTAGAAAAAATGGCTTTAAGGTAAAAATGACCATAAAAGGTAAAAATCTATTTAAACTTCTCTGACCACCACACAGAATATGAAGAATATCAAAAAACTTTAGGAGTCAGCTGTCCACGAAAGTCCTTAAGATACCAGCATAACACACTCAATCAGCTGAATGAATGACTCGATACTCACTCATTAAGTGACTTACCGTCACTTACAGGTAGTTCAGTGAGAAGTTTGTGAAAAGTATGCATTTTCCCCCAACATTTCTTATTTGTATATTCATAAATGCATTAAAAACATTAATCTCATGACATTATTTATTGCAGTTGTAATTATTGTTATTTGCAGTGTAAATTATTTAATCTGACTGGTAGCAGCCCTATAGTGTATATTGAATTTATTGATAAATTGTAATAATATGTAATAATGTAAGATGATGCATACATCTAAAAAGTTTAAAAATAGGCCTTTGTAAAGGTAAATATGCAGATTTAAGTATGCAAAAGCTGATAGAACACTGATGAAAATATTGTTTCAGAATAAATTGTTTACACCACCAAAAATCTTGTGATGTGGTAGTTTTTTGGGGATATTTTGTGTGGAATATTGTCTGCTGACATGAAAATTTCACTGTATATCATAGTAATAAATATCATTTATTATGGCAATGATATTTTGTTTTCTTTTTAATTCATACACATTAAATATTACATATACGTATGTAATAAAATGTGTATTTCCATTACAGGTTTAGGTCTTAAATTTCATATAAGGTGGTATTAAAAAGGTCTTAGAAAGTCTTAAATTTAACTTGTTCAACTCTGCAGAAACCCTGTGAGATGTGCTAAAAACAATCAATCAATCAAAATGTATTTATGAAGCACAATAAAAACAACAGTAGTTGACCACAGTTCTGTACAAACCTTGCTAAAAAGACAAATATAAACAAGTTTTGATCGCAATGCACTAAAGAGGAGAAAATCAAAAACAAACACTGATAGGTGACAGATCCTTATACTCTTAAGGACAGCTTATAAGCCTTGGAAAAAAAGATACGTTTTTAAAGGTGCTGTATGCAAGTTTTTGACTCTACTAAAGCATAAAAATATCATAGCATGTTTCTGCAAACATATTAAGTTAACATGCTACAATCAGTTATTCTCCTTAGACAAACATTACGTCCTGGAATGCACATTTTCATTGTTTTGATCTGTGTAACCGCCCACTGCCAGTTTACCCAGCTGTATTTCGGCACCCCAGGTTGCCAGTTGGCGGAAAACACAGCGTATTTAATTTCATTCATCGTCATGTGCGCTCGTTCATGTTGGTGTCGTCAATCTGGCAACCTGCGTGTGCATCAAGTCTGAGGAGGAGGGGCTGGGTGAAAAAAACCCTCTCCAATATTTTGACTTTGTACTGCAATACCTAGTTCAACCACTAGTTGTCAATCCTACATGAAGCACCTTTAACTTGGATTTAAATTCAGATTCTGAGGAGACAAATCGGAGGGAGACTGGAAGACTATTCCATAGTTTAGGCCCAGCAATTGAAAAGGCACGGTCACCCCTCAACTTCAATCTAGATCTCGGGACCATCAACACTCTTTGCTCAGAAGACCTCAGCCATCAAACAGATATATTTGGGTTTAAAAGATCAGAAATATTCAGGAGCCGTTCCACTCAGAGCTTTAAAAACAAACAGTAAAATTTTAAACTCGATTCTGTAACAGACCGGCAACCAGTGCAAAGAGCATAATACGGGGGAGATATGATCAAATTTGCGGGTGCCAGGCAAAAGTCTGGCAGCTGCATTTTGAACAAATTACTCCTTGGTAAGGATGGACCCCAGACGAAGCATATATAATGAGAACAGAACAGGGGCCAAAATGGAGCCCTGAGGAACTCCAAAATGCAAGATTGAGCTAGATGAAGAAAAACCATTAAGACAAACAGAAAACATTCTGTCTTAGGATTTAAACCAGTCGAGAGCACAACCTGTAATGCCCACACTTTGTTCAAGGCGTTATATAAGGATTCTATGATCGATAGTATCAAACGCAGCACTTAAATCTAATAGTAAAAGTATCACAGAGTCCCCCGGATCTACAGTTAATAAAATAATATCATTCAACACTTTTAAAAGTGCAGTCTCAGTGCTGTGATGTATCCTAAACCCAGATTAAAATGTTTAAAAAATACTATTTGACTCTAAAAAACTCTGTAGTTGTACTAAAACAGCATTTTCTAAGGCTTATGAAAGAAAAGATACATTTGAAATGGGTCTATAACGAGTTATAAAAAATTCACCCCCTCACAGTTGTCATGAGGCAAATTAGCTAATACAACTCGATTCCAAATGGGACAAAATTTTTGACCACATCTCTTGTGAATAAAGCCTTGCAGATGGATCCACACGCTTCCTGTGTTCATTCCGTTACACATATCTTATTGTTTACAATGTTGCAGAATAAAAATATTTATTATTGTATTAAGATTTATTACTGATTCAAACCCCTTCTCTACTTAACAGTTGGTCTCACACATCTGCCATGTTTTTAGTTTAACACTTTTTATTCATGTATGGGTTCTAATAGATCCCTCATCCAACACGTAAAATTAGTTGTAGGCAATATTAGCGTGGATCTGGACTTCGAATTTTGACTGGAAACAGTAGACCATCCGGGTATCTTTGGAATACTTATGTCAACATACTACGGTTTGGGACACACTGAAAACTAGTTCAAAATTAGAATTAGTATGCAGCATCAGTACTGGTATACTTCACTGTTAGTATATTTCTTTGGCTTTTCTGGATATTACATTCTTGTTTATTGACCTGTTGTATTACAAACCCGATTCTAAAAAAGTTGGGACACTGTACAAATTGTGAATAAACCAAAGGCACAGATGGACGTTTCAAAATTGCAATATTTTATTCAGAATACAACATAGATGACATATTAAATGTTTAAACTGAGAAAATGTATAATTTTAAGGGAAAAGTAAGTTGATTTTAAATTTCTTGGCATCAACACATCTCAAAAAAGTTGGGACAAGGCCATGTTTACTACTGTGTGGCATCCCCTCTTCTTTTTATAGCAGTCTGCAAACGTTTGGGGACTGAGGAGTTGCTCAAGTTTAGGAATAGGAATGTTGTCCCATTCTTGTCTAATACAGGCTTCTAGTTGCTCAACTGTCTTAGGTCTTCTTTGTCGCATCTTCCTCATTATGATGCGCCAAATTTTTTTCTATGGGTGAAAGATCTGGATTGCAGGCTGGCCATTTCAGTACCCGGTTCCTTCTTCTACGCAGCCATGATGTTTTAATTGATGGAGTATGTGGTCTGGCTTTGTCATGTTGGAAAATGCAAGGTCTTCACTGAAAGAGACTACGTCTGGATGGGAGCATATTTTGTTCTAGAACTTGGATATACCTTTTTGATGGTGCCTTTCCAGATGTGTAAGGTTCCCATGCCACACGCACTCATGCAACCGCATACCATCAGAGATGCAGGCTTTTGAACTGAGCGCTGATAACAACTTGGGTTGTCCTTGTCCGCTTTAGTCCGGATGACATGGCGTCCCAGTTTTTCCAAAAAGAACTTCACATTTTGGTTCGTCTGACGACAGAACAGTTTTCCACTTTGCCACGTTCCATTTTAAATGAGCCTTGGCCCAGGGAAAAGCCTGCGCTTCTGGATCATGTTTAGATATGCTTCTTTTTTGACCGATAGAGTTTTAGCCGGCAACGGCGAATGGCACGGTGGATTGTGTTCACGACAATGTTTTCTGGAAGTATTCCTGAGCCCTTGTTGTGATTTCCATTACAGTAGCATTCCTGTATGTGATGCAGTGCAGTCTAAGGGCCCGAAGATCACGTGCATCCAGTATGGTTTTCCTGCCTTGACCCTTACGCACAGAGATTGTTCCAGGTTCTCTGAATCTTTGGATGATATTATGCACTGTAGATGATCATAACTTCAAACTCTTTGCAATTTTTCTGAGAAACGCCTTTCTGATATTGCTCCACTATTTTTCGCCGCAGCATTGGGGAATTGGTGATCCTCTGCCCATCTTGACTTCTGTGAGACACTGCCACTCTGAGAGGCTCTTTTTTTTACCCAATCATGTTGCCAATTGACCTTTAATAAGTTGCAAATTGGTCCTCCAGTTGTTCCTTATATGTACATTTAACTTTTTCGGCTCTTATTGCTACCTGTCCCAACTTTTTTTGAATGTGTAGCTCTCATGAAATCCAAAATGATCCAATATTTGGCAAGACATTTCAAAATGTCTCACTTTCAAAATTTTATATGTTATCTATATTCTATTGTGAAAAAAATATAAGTTTATGAGATTTGTAAAAATAATTCCATTCCTTTTTTACTCACAATTAGTACAGTGTCCCAACTTTTTTGGAATCAGGTTTGTACATTTATTTTTTAATAATGGTAATACTCAGTATTCAATGTTTCATTATTTAAATAACAAAATATATTTCATGCCTTTGTAACTGCAGGTTAGAAGTGCCTTCTGTCCCTCTGAGCTAAATTTAAATAGTATAAATAGGCCTACCATCTAAATGCCACTTCAGTTGAAGCTTCTTTTTTCTCTGCATTGCAAAGATTAATTTTGATACTGATATAATTTGTTTGGTAACAGCCCAAATGTCTTATTATTCTAATTGACTGATTAAATGTAAGAATTGTGACTCAAAAGATAATGCATACTTTAAAAAAAAGAGGCTTTATAAAGGTTAAAATGCCAACAAAATGTAAAACTCAATTTAAACTTATTGGGACAGATTAATTTCTATCACTGCTGTGAACTGACCAGTACACAGAATATGAAGGATATCAAAAACAAGGTTTACACACACACCCGTACTAGAAATACATTATGATGTTTATTTATTATATCATGTTGCAGAAAAATGTGTTTAGAAATTGTGTATGGACTCTTGTTCCCAATTACGTTCCTGTCCACTGATTTCACTTATTTTGCCTCTTACAAAAGACACAAAGCCTTCTAAGAAGACAGTAAAGGCTTATGTTATGCTTGAGCTTTAGTTAGGCTGAAACTTGAAAGTTAAGTTGCACGACATAAATGCAATGTTTAGTAATTATTTTATATTTGTGATTTATACTTTTAGGGTTAGCTTTCGACCTTGTTTAAAGTAATTGAAATTGATTTTTCTATTTTGATTTATGCCTTAATTTTAGGTTGTTATGTTTATCTTTTTTAAAGTAATGTGAAATTGATCTTTGTATTTTTATTTATTTTATTTTTTATTGCTATATTTAATTTGCAGTTTGAATGTCCATTTGCAATTAATTCATTAAATTGGTTAGTTTTTAACGGTAATTAATGTTTGCAATTTCAACAGAAAAAATATTTGTTTCTAAAAGGAAACAAATCTGTATAGTTCTAGTATTGCGCTTTAATAAGAAATGACTTCTTATCCGATTACTCGATTAATCGATGGAATATTCGATTACTGAAATAATCGATAGCTATAGTCCCAGGGCTGTGCACAGGGGGGTGGCCCGGTGGCTAGAGACACTGGCCCTCTGCCCTAATCGGCTGAGGTGCCCCTCTCACCAACCCATCACCCCAGTTCAAGCGTTCTGTTACCGGTCCGCTAAAGATTCACTGATTCCGCGTTTTCCCGCCCGCTCTGCAGCATCACTCACAATAGACCTATTTCACAATATGGTGGCCGAGAACGGAAGTAGGGAAGCGTTACTTCCGGTCGTGCCGCCGCCTGTTACGATCGTCATTCATTCATTCATTGTCATAATGGAGTGCGAACTCGTTTTCTCCCAATCATTAATAAATTTGCCAACAATAAGAATAGCAGACGTTGTCCGTTTTGTTGATAGTTTTCAGGGAGATGTGAGGCGATCAAAATTGGACAAGGGTTATAAATTCTTTTTTGAGCAATTCATTTTTTATTATCAAGGTATGTATTATGTTAGACAGCTGCCATGATAGGTAATTTCCGAATTATCAATGTTGTTTTTATGGATACATTTAAAAGTGGTTTAATAATAATAATAATAAAAACGTCCCGTTAATAACGGTTTGTGTGTGTGTGTGTTTTGGACACTTCAGTCTCAAACTTAGTTCAGGGAAGTGGTTAATTAGGCCAGGTGCAAGTCATTAAGTAAGCATGAAGAACCACCTCACTTGAGGTAATACATTTCCAAATTAGCTAATGATTGTTTAATATGGCATGACGTGTCTCAAAATCAATATCAAACGAGCGATACAGTCTAGCATTAACAGCACCATCGCGTTAGGATTAATTAACATAGTCAGTGATACTCTCGTATGCTACATAAGTGTGTGTGCATGTATGAAAATATATATATATATATATAATATATATATACACACACACATACATTATACATATACGAGTATAATATATGATACATGTAATAAACAATAACTTAAACAATAGCTGTCCCAAACATACAATAAACAAACATCGGTAAACACTAAAAGTGTTAAATATGTGAAATACATGAAAGTCTTTGTATCACTTTCT
Organism: Sinocyclocheilus anophthalmus; assembly: GCA_018155175.1. Lineage (NCBI taxonomy): Eukaryota > Metazoa > Chordata > Actinopteri > Cypriniformes > Cyprinidae > Sinocyclocheilus > Sinocyclocheilus anophthalmus. The sequence goes on from JADLZN010004839.1 coordinate 15,491, forward strand.
TTAGATCACATTTGAAACCAGCACCCCACCTCAACTGACTGCATATATATGTTCGTGTGCTGCTGGAAGAAGTTTATGCAACCATCTGGTTGCATTACTTTACCAGACAGCACATTTTAGTACGCTAGGCACCAAGAATGTTCCAGCTGCCCTTGCATGCACAAGCAAGCAGCAGGCCTAGCATAGACCCTGCACCCAGGTAAAATGAAAAATAAAACTACTGATCCTTCAAACAGTTTTAATTTGACAACAGATAACAATAAATAAAGCCTACGAAATAAGTCAGCATTAATATAAATATAAATAAAAATATATATATATATATTATCATACAGTAGATATACATACATACATATACATTTAAAGTGCATAATGTGCAAATCAGATTACAATCCCATACAATATATATACATAAATGTTTTGTCAGGGCATAACTCCAGAACCAGTGGATGAGCTTGCAAGCCAAAAGCCTCTGGTAGGAGCAGTGTGCAGTCAACTCTGTACAAAGCATATGGAGGTACTCTCCAAATACTACTAAAACACATTTTCGAAATAGTTAACAATTAACACAGTGAGACAAACATTTTGTTTTAGGACCTTTGCCTGATAATGATATGATTGCTGGAGCAGCATCCCTCATTTCCCTTCGACCTCAACCACTAATCGCAAAGATTGTTGATGGGATGTCTGCTGTAACCATGGTTTCATCAAAATTTGGAGAGGTCCCAAAAGGTTCACTGCTTTCTTACCAGTGTCCTGCTGTGCTGCCAACGGATGTGCTTACCCATCCAAATGCACCAGAATTCCCCCCATTACCTGTCCCACAATACACACTTCCACAATATCATTTTGTCCCTGGCAGCTGGGCTGAACTCATGCATATGCAGAGCCTGGAGGTGACACCTGAAATGTCAGGGATCATTGAGGAGGGAACACGGGATCAATCCAAAAGCCCACTCTGGTTTAGCATGAGTCGCCCCCGGCTTACAGCAAGCAAGTTCTATGAAGCAGCTCGTGTGAGGTCAGAATCCACTGCAAAAACACTTGCTGGCCGGATCATTAAAGGTGCCCCCCAGACCAAAGCAATGCGTAGAGGAGTGGAACTTGAGCCAGAGGTTCTTCGCCGCTATGCTGAGACCTTCAATGTCAATGTACTTCCATGCGGTCTCATCATCCACCCCGAAGCTCCACAACTTGGTGCTAGTCCAGATGGCAAGGTGGTAGACCCAAATGAAGACCCTCCCTATGGCCTGGTAGAAGTTAAGTGCCCTGATGTGAAAGACATAGGAGAGGCATCACACACAGAGTTTGTTGGGGGCCAAGCAAAACTAAGGAAATCACACCTACCACTGGCAAGTCCAGGGTCAGCTGATGGTCACTGGCTTATCTTGGTGTGATCTGGTGACAAATACTAGGGGTGACTTCACTGTGGAGAGAGTATGGCGAAATGATGAGCTGATCCAAGAAATCAAGGCTAAAGCTGATGAATTCTACTTTGGCACATACATTCATGTTTTGCTAGGGAGAAAATAGGCAAGAAGTGTTGCCTAACCAATGATGTTTCTATCATTCACTGTTAAATAATCATTTAGTTCGCAAGAAAAATAAATCAGATGATTAGTCATTCATAGTTCATTTAAGCGTTAACTGCAGTAGACTTTAGTATTTTTTTATAGCTTGTTATTTAATTTAGATTAAGATTTATGATATATGTTTTTCAAATCTTTATTACCGAACATTGAAAATATATTGTTAAAACTTACTTTTCCCAAGCTGGAAAGATGAGTCAATGACAGTCAATGTGCTAAAAATCTGAAAGATGCTGTTGCAGGTCATTAAGAAGAGTTAGTTTATGTTAATTATTCAAATGTTAATGCTGTCTCTATTGCTGTTTTTCCCAGACACATTCATAATAATTTCTCCAGTAGCTGTGGCACCTTTTTTGTTTTTTGGTGTGTGCGCTTGAGCGCTTTATGCTATTACAGGCTCATTATTATGATTTAAATGGTTTATTTATAAATGTGCGATTAGTCGATTAATGCTTCAAATGAATTGACTACTAGTCGACCAGAAAAATCTTCGAGTCGAGGGAAGCACAAAGGTACGCTACAAGAGTTGAAACACAAAGGTACGCTACAAGATTGACTACTTTTAGTCTCCGCCATTATTCTGGAAGCACTTTTACCGGAAAGAGTTTTCCCTACTTCCGGCTTGCTGACGTCACGTTGTGAAATAGGCCTATCTGTGTGCCGCTCTCGGGAGTTTTGAGAACGACATTCCGAAGTATTTGCTTAACAAGTAGATGCAATTAGGCTACAATCGCATTAACAGTCAGTGTTGATCTGCTGAATCTATCCTTTGATAGTTTGTTTTTGGATTCCTGTCCTAATTCTTTGCTCTCGGGCTTTCGTAACAAGGGCTAACAACTTGTACAAAACCACGTTCTTAAATTAGAAATGTCTAATCAAATGAATGACTTATCAAATATCTAACACCAAATTATGCTGTTGTTGTCACACTTGTGAACGACAAAAAACACAAAAAAAAGACCCAAGAGAGATAGAGCGAAGGAGGCTGCTAAAGGCATTTCAACATTGCAAACATGGATTCAAGCTTCATAAGCCAGCAGTTGGGGGTGTTAAATCATCATATGAAATAATTTTGCAGTTTGTCACACTTTAATCTTGTATTAAGTATAATTTCCCAAATAATCACTTGTCTTGATGATCTAGTAATCCATATACACTCATATTTATACACGTTGAGTAAAACCTAATAATAGAAGGCCCATAAATAGTTTTAAAAAAGGAATATAGATGTTCTAAATCTTATTTATTAGTAGGCTATATAATATAGATTTATGCCTGTAAAATATAACTTAATGTCTAATACTCACTTTATTGAAGATGAGGCAGGCTCAGAGAGTACATGAGGTACCAGGTAAAACTTTTAAACTACGACAGCACATAATAGTCACTATTTTAAAAGGTTATTATTCATTTCCTTATTTAAGATAAACTGCCCGAGTCAACTCAACACAGTGAAGGTCTGGAACTGAGCAGAGACGAAAATGTGCATATGAAAAGAAAGGCAATACATGATACAGAGAGGGAAGAGGCCGAGGCAGAACAGGAAGATATGGAGAGTGAGGCAGCCACAGCCATGTATTAAGCACCCATCGGCTGTACACAGGGCCGCATTAACCATTGGGCTAGGCAAGGAGGGGGCTCGTGATTGGCTGTGGAGTAGCTTGACAGACATCGGTAGCGCCAATCGCCAAAGCCCCACCACGCCCCCACTTATTAGCGCTGTTATTTAGTTGAGTTTTTCCGTAAATTCCATGCATTACCATAGAGATTAAAACGTCACATTTGTATTTGTTTTACCAATCAAATGCATTTATAATATATTTTACTTTTGAACGAACTGTGCACATAGCCTATCTATCAGGAGATCGCTGTCCCTAATGTCTGCATTTACCTCTCTTCACTTCATCTAGAAACGGTCATGCAAAAAACAATCTTCGATAAGTAAAAATGTCAACTATTCTAAAAAAAATAGTGAGAGAAAAAAATGAGGAGAGAGGGGAAAACACGAGTTAGTCACTAAAATCCACAGCTAGTTTATATTAAAGCTGATGATGGAGTGGGAGTTGTGAAACCGCAAATGGACCGGACACATGGAGCAGATAAAAACACACCATCCCCACAGATTTTAGGTTAGTTTGATTATTAACTTTTGTGTTTGAACAAACTCTATAGGCCTAGTATATTCGCTTATGGGTTGAGAAATTCATTTTGTGCGTCAAGATGTAAGCTTTTCATTTAAACGCATTTTGGTTTAAAAACGAATTTAACTGTTCAGGGACATTAAGCAGTGGGGCAGAATTCATTTTGGCAAATGGCGCGCTTAAGACGGTTCTGATACGCGCGCGCACACTTGCCTCGTACAGCCGCCGGCAGAGTTATTTCTTCGCACCTTGGGTTTTAAACGTTCGAAAGACACATAGCCTAGTTATGTGTCAAATCCCTGTCTCCTTGTCAACACAGTCATTTGGGTCTTAAATGAACGTTAATAGTTAAAGATAAAACATGTGCACTAGTTGGCTATTATGAAATTTTAAAGGGGTATAGTTCACCCAAAAATTTTAATCGAAATCAAGTTGTTCTGAACCTGTATGAATTTATTTGTTCTCCTCAACATAAAACAAGATCATGGGCATCGGAACCATTGAATGAGGGTGGGACAGGACCCACCCACTTTTGAAGACCAATGATATTGGACCCACCCACTTTTACCGTCTCTAATTCAGCGAATGTGTACTTTTCAGAGCGCCGTCAGTCAAATCCATTCCACATGACGAATGCCTTAATAAATTAAACTCCATTTAGCTACAGCCTTGAATTCCATGCTGCTGCTTCCTCAAATCCATTCCACTCGGCTCATTCAGAGTCCATATAAATTAAACTCCATTCAGTGTTTTAACTACTCGCGTCTGCTGCACTCCCGCGACACAGCAAAGTAAACAAAGCATCAGCATCTACTGCTCAGATACACCTAACCCAGGGGTAGGCAAGTTCGGTCCTAGAGAGCCGCAGTCCTGCAGATTTCAGCTCCAACCCTGAAAAAAAACTCACCTGCCTATAGCCTTAGTAATCCTGAAGACATTGATTAGCTTGTTCAGGTGTGTTTGATTATGGTTGGAGCTGAACTCTGCAGGACTGCGGCTCTAGGACCGAACTTGCCTACCCCAAACCTACCCAATTCTTTTTCAACTTTTTGATTATTTCCTTGATTTTTATTGAAAACAATAGCCTTTCCGAATGTGATATGAGGTGTGAAAAGGGAGAAGAACGATTTCGGCAAAAGACGGACGCGAACTCAGGTCGCTCGCATCAAAAACACTACGCAACCCGCGTTACCACTTACACCACTGGAAATGTTGCTCAGCAGCCGTCTTTTGTAATGTTGTCACGTTAGTTGGCGGAGGTGAAGTAAATATCCGCTACCAACCAGGTGGCCTATTTGCACTTTGTGTAAATAGACACTGTTAATTAAAAGGCACCACACTACAGAAAATGGCTTATACTCCAGTAAACCCACCCACATTTATTTTGCTTCCGACGCCCATGAAGAAGATATTTTGAAGATTATTCGTAACCACCAGAAAGTTTCTGGGGCCTCATTTATAAACGTTGCGTACGCACAAAACCTGCCTGAAAGAGGCGTACGCCACTTCCTACGCAAAAGGTGGGATTTATAAAAAACGAACTTGATGGGAAAATCTGCGCACCTGCACGCAAACTGACTTTTTTATTTTTCCTGGAGAGTAAAGTAATGAAGTAAACAACGATTTTAAACTGTTTTCATTTCATCATATACATTTACATTAAATATTCCACTCTCAGTAATGGAGATAAGCACTGAAATTACATATATTCCTTACGCAGAAGTTAAACCAAAATTATGAATTTAGACATAGCCTTGTGTAGTGACGCTGAGTACTTTTTCCTGTGGTATGTTATGTTTTAATGACAGCGAGTGCACAATTTATCTTTAAAGTAAACTGCACATCTCATGTTATGAGAAAATATTTTTAGCGAGAACAATGATCAATGATGCACACTTACTTCAATATTATGGTAGACACTGATGGATTCAGTGGAACGGTCTATTGTCCGGTTTGAATAGGACCAGTGATAATAGCTTACTGTTCAACCGCAGCGGCACGGAGGTGTTGACTTTGTGTGAAGGCTTCTCCACAACATTATGAAAAATACCACTGTATTTGAAAGACACAACTTGAAGAAAACGGTAAGATTTGCACGTTTCCTTTTTAAAATAATTTGTCAAGATACTTGTATTTACACCGCAATAAATATAGGCCTATATTTTTCCACTCAAAATAGCTAAAAGATGTTCACCTTATCAGTAAAACGGCATTCATTTAATTTAATTCGAATTTTTTAAACAATTGAAATATTATTGGGCCAGTGGAAATAATTGAGATCAACTCTATTCTAAAAAAAAATTCTGATAACTATTTTCAAAAAAGTTTTTTATGGATATTTTTATTTTATTTATTTAGTTGACAGGGGCACAGTACATTAATAAAACATTCCTGTAAATGTACCAGAATTAGCCAAAGGCTATTCTTCATCCGTAGTCCCTGTACAAGATGTTACAAGTCACCCTAAAAGAACATTTTATTAAAAATGCATACTAGAAGATATAATAATTACATAGTACAAATCATACAGTAGTCTATTAGAAACAATAGGATCAAATAAAGACAATGCAAACAAGATACAAACAATAATAGGACAGCTAGCAAATATGAAATTCTAGTGTTGACAAATCTGAGTATGAATTAACCAATTCTTCAACTGAAGCTTAAATAAAGCATATGTGTCTAGATCTCTTATAGTTGTCGGAATAGTATTCCATTCTTGTGCAGCTTTGACAGAAAAAGCAGACTGACTAAAATTAATTCGGCTAAACGGTATGATACAGTCTCCTCTTAATGCACCTCTTGTAGAACAATAATCAGTTGTTCTAATATTAACTAACTGACCAAGAGGGGGAGAAGATAAACCATGAATAATTTTATACATCAAGCATACATTTGCATATTGGAACGACATGAGGGTGAGGACCTGATACATACTGTATTATCATGTCTCTTGCATCTAGTCAAATCAAGCTTACCTCTAAGTTCATTTCTATGTGAAAAAAATGCATTATTAAGTTTGTTGCATTTGCTGTGAATTCAATAATATCATTATTTGTTTCTGTCCTGTTTTATTTATTCATATATTTACTCCAATTGAAGTCCCTATAACCCAGCAAAACATTCACAGGGGAACTCGTGGCCAGATGGGCCAAACTTTAACCCCAGTACAGCCCTGTCTCAACCCCAATCAAACACACCTGAACAAGCTAATTAGGTCTAAGGGTTACTAGACAGCTCAGCGGTGATTTTTATCATTTTGAGAAAAAACACTGCAGGACATCGGGCTCTCCAGTACCACATTTGCCACCCCTGACCTACACCAATTACTAGGAAGAGGTGCATGACTCGGCCCAGCTGCCACGAGACAGACAGCAGCCACTGGTGTTGTTTTTCCCATCTGCCCCAGGGCCTTGTGCAAGGAGTACAAACATGTAGTGCAAACATTTGTGAGGCATGTAAGTACTAAAAACGATGTGATGGTAAAATGAAGCTTTGCGAAGCACCGAGGCTTTCCCCTCACATGATCGGTAAAAAAGGTTCATTACTCGAAGCTTTTCAAGACGTTGCACGCTAGCGACATCTTGTGGTCAAAAGTTGAAAAGCTCCCATACGCCCCGCATTTTTTACCGTGCAGATAATAATTATTTTGTGCGATGAACCGGGATAAGCCAAGAATATGAAGTCTATATAAATAAGTCTTCATGTCAGGCATTGTATTACACAATATGAATACACGAGGCTGTGAGTAAATTAGTGGAAAGGCTGTAGGCATATATAGGCTATGATCAAAATAACCGAAGATGATCATAGAACGGTCAGTTAAAGTGTCTGTGAACCAGGAATTAATACAAAATGAACATGCACAAAACTCCACACGCAAATATTTATTTGTATTATGATTTATTCTTTTCAAAGAAGTGAGTGACACTTGAAACTGCGCAAATTTGAATCAGAATACGAAGCAGTCACGTGGTTGTGTGCGAAAACGAAGCTTTGGACGTCACAGATCGCGTGGTTTTGGCTCCGGTACAGCGCTTCACTGTGAGATGTTTTGTTTTTTTGATACAAGCTCCGAAGCCTCGGTGTCGAACGTCACATCACTACTATAATGGCAATTTGAGTTGTTGCTGTACCCGTGTGACCGAATAAAAGACAATAAAACTGACAAATACAGTCACATTTACTACAATTCACTACAGTTGCACATTACAGATACACTATAGCTCAATTCCAGCGTTTTCAATGATGTGTGTATGTTATGTGTGACAACGTGTTTCTGTCTAAATAACTGCTAAAATGATTATTTAAACAAAATCTTGCCTTTTATTTCTTTTTTCACGCTTGCATAGATGGGTCATTTTTGACCCATGTGTGTAAACTTGACATTGTAATAAAAAAAATTATAATTTGTTGTAAATGAAAACAACATTAAGAATATTCTGGGATAATGGAATTCATAGATCGGGGAATATTAAATGCTGAACTCAATTTATTTCAAAAGAGAGATACATGAAAGATACACGCCCATCGATACATGAAATAACATTATTATTATAGACCCATGTTGTACATTAGAAGGGGTTTGCGTAGCTTGTGCATCAAAGGGCTATTTTGCCTATTAATTTATTTTGCATTTTTAGCAGCTTTTTTTGCCCTCCTCTTCTTGACCGCTGGTGCAATTGCCCCAACGCCTGCGATGACACCAGCTTTTGCAACGAGAGCTAGTCCTCCAGTAGCCACCGCTGCTCCAACAACAAATGCACCGACTGCGACTGCACCGACTCCCAATGCAACCTTCTTCAGGATCTTCTTTCGCTTTTTCTTCTTCAGTTTTTTCCTCTCTTCCAAATCCATTCTTAACTGTTCCTTAATCTGCTCTTCTTCACATGTGGATGGTAAAAGCATGATGTTAACTGCACCACAGCAGAAAGTTTTGTGAATCTATAGGCAATCTATAGCTAGGGTTTCTGGGCCCCCTGGACAGTTTATTGACATTGTTATTATATATTTTGTCATCTGCCGTTTCCTCTTCTGGGTCTATACATTTAAAATTAATATGGGGAAAAAATATGATTATGAAAAATGTTGTGAAAGTAATTATTTAATAATGATCATTAACCATTTCTCTATTCATTTTCATTTATCTTATTCAATGGACATGTATCATACTGTGTGCAACTAGATTATATGTTGCATATGCAACTATGGGGCGGAGCATAGTGAATGGTTGATAGATCAATAATATATATTTTATATCTGTATATTGAACAATCATGTAGGTTCTCACAATTAAGAAGATATAAAAGTCACAAGTGAAGCTGTTTATAAGGAAAGCAAAAATGTCCTGAGAAGTTCTTTAGAAGACCAAACAGGCCAAACTAGATTGAACACATCGTTTCGGGACAAACAAGTGTTTCCTGCAAAGAAATATTCCAACTAAAATCTTCATAGAACTTGATGTGCAATGATGCAGAATATTTGAATTTAAAAAAAAACATTTTTTTTTTTTTTTTTTACAGTGTAGGCATTCTAAACCTGAACCTTTTCATCTGAACCTTTTGGACATTTGGAATTCATTCACAAGTGCAAATGAGACCGTAATTAAACCAGGGGACAATTGCAAGTTTAAGTGTATTTGTATCCACATACCAGTGGCCAGTTCTTGGCTCTCATCTTCATCTGAGGATAAGTCTTCATTTGAGGATAAATCTTCATCTGAGGATGTTTCGTCTTCTGATTCTATAAATATACCATTCATACATGGGGAAAAAAGAATAAAGTCATTACAGTGTTTGTTCAACTTCAGGTTTTAGTAGATAAAATGTAATTGTGCATCAACACTGGTTTAATTAAATCCAGAATTCTGTTTATTTGTTTGTTAGTTAGTTTGTTTGAGTCTGAACGTTCACATTTCCCTCACCTGAATAACTCGACTCATCGTCAGATGCAATCGACTCTTCAGTGTCATCTGAAATCACAAAAGACACATTTGCTGTTGTGCGAGGACACGTTTCTCAGTACTTGGGTCACTTAAAAAAAAAAAGAAACCCTTCACACAGTTCTCCTAACTTTCAGCAGAGCAGGAAATTTCACATTTGAAATGCACTAAAACTTTATTCATGTCTTTTGCATCATCAAAATGATTACGAAGTTCACTTTTTGTACAAATGCTAATGAAATTGAAAGACTAAAATTGCCGTCTTGTATTAGGTTTTGAAAACAAGTCTATCAGATTTGAAATGAATGTGTAACCCTGCAAATTGGCAATTGAGTTTTGTGGTGCCCTGCATAGAATTATACAATTTTGCTACTTAAAAACTTCTAAATGGATTCGTATTTTTCAGTGTATTTTTAGGGGCAAGAAAATACTTTTCCACTCATAGTGGAATGGCCTACTAAAGATCAAAAATAGATTTATGACGATTTAATAATGTTTAATGTTTTTATGTATTGCATTTTTGGAGCATGCTCCTTGCTTCAGTTTATTCAAATGTTAAATGTTCACACATTATATGTTCACAAGTTTTTCTTCAAAAATATACATTGGTAGAAAATATTTTTACGTAAATGTATTTATATTTATTTATATTTTAGGACACTTTTTGTATATTTTGAAACATTTTAGCAAATATATTTATTTATATTTTTGGACATTTTTTTTATATATTTTGAAATATATTTAAGAGTTCAAGTTCATTCATTTTATTTGTATAGCACATTTACAACAGCCACCAGGCTGACCAAAGTGCTTTACAGAAGAGCAGCATTATAAAAACATACCAGACAAAAAATAAATAAATAAAAACAACCCATTTAAAAAGAACCGTATAACAGTAGTCAGTACACTAAGGAAAACAAATAGGTTTTCAGCAAGGACTTAAAAACAGACAGAGAAGGGGCCGTTCTAATCTCTAAAGGCAGGGTATTCCAAAGTCGTGGCCCTGTCACCGCAAATGCACGCTCTTCTCTACGCTTCAGCCTAACACGAGGGACTACCAACAAAGCCTGGTCACAGGATCGTAGGCTTCTAGACAGAGTGTAGAGATGAAGAAGTTCAGAGAGCAGGCATGTGATCAGCTAGAGACAAAAAAGAAGGAAAATCTGACCACGCCCCCAGCACTTATTATTAAAATATATATATTTTAGCGCATTAAAATATATATCTTATATTGTAATAATACATACTATTGTCCTGTAAAATATGAAAAGCAGCATTTAATAATCATTATAACAAATATATAAGTACTATAATATATTATAGTAAAGCATATAGAATTGTTATTATTATTAAAGTACCTGCCAGAAGTTTGAAAAATATTACAATTATTAATGTTTTTGAAATAAATGTCTTCTGCTCATCAAGGCTGAATTTATTTGATCAAAATAAAGTTTAAAAAACCCAGCAATATTGTGAAATATTATTACAAATGTAAATATTTTAATTTTAATATAATGTAATTTATTCCTGTGATGTAAAGCAGAATTTTCTTCATCATTACTCCAGTTTTCAGTGTCACATGAGCTTTTGGAAATCATTACAATTTATTTGACTCTCAAGAAACATTTCTGATTATTATCATGTTAAACAATTTTGTGTGGAAATGGTGATACACTATTTTCCAGGATTTTTTTGAGAAATATAAAGTTTAATGAACAGCATTTATTTGCATTTATCAAAAACATTAATTACATTTGTTAATGCATTTATTAAATAGAAATCATTTTAAATGTCTTCACTCACTTTTTATCACTTTCATGCATGATGAATAAAATTAATAATTTCTCTCTCTTTTTAAATCTTATACAAATGTTTGAATGGTATCGCTATTATTGTGTCCCACAATATCGGGCAGCACAACTGTTTTCAACATTGATAATAATGAGTAATGTTTCTTGAGCAGCAAATCGGCATATCAGAATGATTTCTGAAGGATTATGTGACACTGAAACTTCTTTTTGTAAAAAACAACAGATTTATAAACGTTTCTAATGACGAATATTGCGTTCCCAAATGCTAATTAAAGCTACTCAAATGCAGCTAGCACTTACAGTGAATCGAAACTAAAAACAGTACTGTAACAGCAGACATGTAGCACGTCAGACTACAGCCTATTATATAATTACATCACAACCGTTGCAAATTTTATGACAGCTCTAGCAATCTCAAATTCTCACTGCCATTCATAAAAAGTCACCGAGTCGAGTAACAGGTTTCAGAGCTGATTCTACTCGCATTTGGCACTTTGTATCATTTGAACGCTTTTAGCTGTAGAGCTTGTGCAGCACCCTCGGGACCATTTTTCTTTTCATCTTTTTTTTGTTTCCCGCAGTTTGTTGTTGGTTTTGTTTTTATGTTAGTAATAGCTTAAACCATTTGTGCGTTTCAAATCATCCTGCAATACCAACCCCCATCCCCCCCCTCCCCCCCAAAAAAACTGGGTCTACTCGAATCACATGGGTCTCCCTCAGAGGTCGGAAAATACTGAAATCCGTATAAAACACTCCCTTATAGAGAGGGAGACAGGAGCCAGGTTATGTAGGGATTTATATACAAAGAGGAGAATTTCAAAGTCTATTCTTTGACAAACCAGTGTAGGGATCTAAGAATTGGAGAGATGTGTTCATGTTCACGACACTTTAAAAGAAGTCTGGCCGAAGCGTTTTGAACAAGCTGAAGACTTGCAGTAATCTAGACGAGACGTAACAAATGCATGAACAGCCATTTCTAGAGTTTTAGGATTGAGAACGTTTTTAATTTAGACCGCAAACGAAGCTGATAGAAACTGGGTCTGATAACGGAGGAGATATGTTTATCAAATTTGAAATGCTGGTCGACAAGAACACCTAGATTTCTCACCCGTGAGGATCTAAAAACGGATAAACTTTCCAGCTCAGGGCTTATACACTGTTCTCATTTGGACCGAAAACAATCATTTAGGAAGAGGACATTTTGGGCTAGCCATGATTTAACCTCCTCTAAACATTGCAGAAGAGAAGAAATCGCAGTGGAATTGTTTGCATTAATCGGTTGATAGAGTTGAGTTTCATTTCTACACAGATGATGAGACACCATGCTTCCTTAAAGAGAAAAGCGAGAGGGAGCTCAAATAGAGCCGCAGGGGAAGAGGTCAAATTACCCAGCTTCACTAAAAACTTTCTGTCAGACAGGTATGACTGAAACCATTTCAGAACGCTTGCTTTTAGACTCTAATCTAGATAATAGTGTGGCGTGGTCTACGGTATCAAAAGCCGCCGATAAATCTAAAAGAAAGTCTCAGGAATCAGTAGAGAGGTAATTATCATTTAACACTCTCAAAAGGGCGGACCAGATTGAAAAACCTCATAAATACAATTACTTGTCAGAAAACGTTGAAGTTGATTCAGCACAATTTTCTCCAAAACTTTTGAAATGAAAGGACAGAAATGAGCCGAAACGAATGTAGGACAGAAGGATCCAATGAAGGCTTCTTGCGCAGAGGAGTGACCGTAGCGACTTTAAGGTTGGCAGGATCAGAGCCAGTTTGGAGACACCAAACCTGGCCCAATCGAATCAATAATTACTTTTAAAAATCTCGGGTGAATGATATCGCTAGAACAGAATGAAGGTTTAAGCTTGACAATCACCTCCTTCAGTTCCTAGAGGTTGATAGGTTCGAAAGCATCCAAAAAGGCAGAGGCAGATGACATGATAGAAGAGACAGTTAAAGTTAAAGTGGGGCAGACGCGAAGTCTTAAGTTAGTAATTTTGTCACTAAAATATCTCAAGAAGCTTTCACAGAGAGCATCGGTGTCAACTCATTTTCACTGAGGGCCACTTCAACATTATGGCTGCCATCAAAGGGCCGGTTGTAACTGTAAGACTGTACAAATGTTACTACTCCTTAACATATTGTTAAAGAACTGTATCTTTATTTTATTATTACTTATTTGAGTTACAGATATTGCATGCATTTGCTTGGATGTAAAAAAAAATATATCTAATTGCTCTGTGTTATTTTAACATAAATACTTTTAATTGATCAGGTTAAGAAATCCAAAATAATAAAGACAAGTATCATCAAACACAAGTCATTACATTCAATTTGTTAAACTTTTTTACATTTATGGCACAACAAATAATTGTGAGCTGCTAAGAATGTGTGACAGATATGGCATGAGCCCAGTCTCATGAAAATGCGTGTCGAAAGCACGATTTTCTGTTTCTATTTGGCATGCGATTTATATGCAGAAATTGACTTTGGCGTGCATATGATACGCAATCAATGCTTGCAGTAGAAAAAAAGAAGTGTTGGTACTCAACCCCACACCCAAAAATAAATAAATACAAACTAAAGTACTAAAAAATACTTTTTCATTTTCATAATTCACAATGAATGTATGTAGTGCCACAATAAATGAATTAACTAATAACTGTTTGCAATTCAATTCACATTTATTTGTAGCACTTTTCATGATACACTGTTGCGAAGCAGCTTTACAGAAAATGAACATTTCTACATTACATTTAGTAGTTTACAGCATTTTTAATTAAAAAATTGCACAAGTCAATCTGCGATACCAAACAGGAACACAGGGAAACGCCAAAAGACCACTAAACGAGCTACCTTGACCTGACTGATCCAGATTTACTAAACCACACTGACTACTGCGTAAACAAATTCATTTTAGCCAGCATCCAGTATAAAGCACTCGCACATTTGATGCGCTCTCGCATAGGCTATAATGCGCTCTGGACATTTAAACGAACTATTAAAACAAGAAGAAAGTCGTGTCTGAAAGCTGCAATAGGTTTTTTTTATTCGTTAAATGAACGGAGAATATAGTGTTTTTCCGTGTGTGCTGCTCGATCATTTCCGTCGGAACCCCACACCCCTAAATAATCCTAATCATTGCGTATCATATATAACACACACCAAAGTCAATTTCTGCGTATAAATAGAATGCCAAATAGAAACAGAAACTTGTGGTATTGATACTGATATAAAGCAGCATAGATTTGTATTTTAAGACCATCATATGCTCTCGCGGGCCACATAAAATGATGTGGCGGGCCTCGAGTTTGACACATGTGGTTTAGAGTGATGAGTTTCAACTAAATTAATAAAGTATGCAGCTTTCGCAGACTTAGCCGCAGTCTGGTAAGATGTAAGAGAGTCTAAACATTTGAAGAGAGATATGCAGCCTGGCCTTTTGTTTTGTCTTAGGAGACGGGTATGAGAGTTTTGCCACAGATTTGAAATATATATATATGAAATATATATTTTTTTAAAACACATATTTGAAAATATATAGTGTTCGTTTATTTATTTAGCTAGCTGTATGGGACAGTCAGAAACTAGAATATAAATGTTTTCATTTTTGGCTTCAAAACTGTGGAAGATCATTCCTTGCAATGACTCAGACACACTCTCTCAGTTTAAATACAGACTAAGGACTAAAAGCTTAAACTTGACTCGTCTCTCAACTCTCGCTGCATTAGTTCTGCCAGAATCACAAGAATGTTCCGCATTCTAAATATGCATTATGAAAATAACTTTTTACATTAACTATTTTTCTAGTCATTTTCATTTAGCTTATTCAGTGAATCCTATGTATAGTATGTGTAACTAGTTTTCAGTTTGCATTGTTGATTTACTAAAAATGTTTTTACATCTTTAACACCGGTTTTTCTTTCGTCAAAAACACCAATAGTTTAATTGAATCAGTACTGAATGAATTTGTTTGATGATAGATGAATGCAAATGTGATTTGTGCAGTGTTCAGCAATTGTAAATGTTATTATTTAATACAACTCAAATCACAAAGTTGTAGCATGCCCAATTAATTTACTTTTTTAATGATATTAACAACCAGAACTACTATAAAATTTAGTAACATATTAGGTTATTTAATTTAGACTGACCTTTATACATCGATGCCATTATGACACTTGCCGTTTGTTTTGCCGCTCAGAGTTTCTCAGTATTTGTCTGAATGTATGAGAAACTGAACAGGTCTGCACTTGCTAATTATGAGCCATTTCAAAGCTGCCTCACCCACAAATATGAGGAAAAAAACACTGAATGGTGTATATAGTTCACAGGCACCTGAAGACACCTGCACTGTATGAAGAATATGCAACAGGATGTTTTTGGTCATGGCTACATGAACGTGAACAATCAAACTGAACCAGAGCTGGGCTTGTTTAGTATTTGAATTTATATTTTAAATGAATTGAATAACTTCTAGAGCAATACATGTACTGTATAAATGCACTGTACAGAAAAGAGTAGATTGGGATTTGGTAAAACAGCTTCAGAACAACACGACTTCAAGAAAATTTGGTGAACTACAGAATTCTCTTTTAAGTAGCACAGATAGATTTTTTTGGCTAATACCAATATTGGTATTAACAAACTAACACGTACACACACTTAAATTCAATGCATGGACATCTTTAGTTCATTCCTATGGAATGTTCTGATCAGCCTGTTTAAGTTAGCAACAGTAACTAAAGGCCGGAGCTTAGTGAAAGGTCAGTTGATAATAAAGATCATTTTTAATACATATTTTAAAATATATGCATATTGAACAATCATGTAGGTTCTCACAACTTAGAGAATATGTACAGCTCTTTCCCAGACAACATTTGTATGTAGGGCCCATGTAAGTTTTAAATGGGCTGAAAAAATGGCCCCATGGAGAGACTCTGAGCGGCAAAACAAACGGCAAGTGTCATAATGGCATCGATGTATAAAGGTCAGTCTAAATTAAATAACCTAATATGTTACTAAATTTTATAGTAGTTCTGGTTGTTAATATCATTAAAAAAGTAAATTAATTGGGCATGCTACAACTTTGTGATTTGAGTTGTATTAAATAATAACATTTACAATTGCTGAACACTGCACAAATCACAAACGCATTCATCTATCATCAAACAAATTCATTCAGTACTGATTCAATGAAACTATTGGTGTTTTTGACGAAAGAAAAACAGGTGTTAAAGATGTAAAAACATTTTTAGTAAATCAACAATGCAAACTGAAAACTAGTTACACATACTATACATAGGATTCACTGAATAAGCTAAATGAAAATGACTAGAAAAATAGTTAATGTAAAAAGTTATTTTCATAATGCATATTTAGAATCCGGAACATTCTTGTGATTCTGGCAGAACTAATGCAGCGAGAGTTGAGAGACGAGTCAAGTTTAAGCTTTTAGTCCTTAGTCTGTATTTAAACTGAGAGAGTGTGTCTGAGTCATTGCAAGGAATGATCTTCCACAGTTTTGAAGCCAAAAATGAAAACATTTATATTCTAGTTTCTGTCAGTTCCATACAGCTAGCTAAATAAATAAACAAACACTATATATTTTCAAATAGTATTTAAAAAAAATTATTTTCATATATAACAGTGGGTACGGAAAGTATTAAGACCCCCTTAAATTTTTCACTCTTTGTTATATTGCAGCATTTGCTAAATCATTTAAGTTAATTTTTTTTCCTCATTATGTACACACAGCACCCCACATTGACAGAAAAACACAGAATCGTTGAAATTTTTGCAGATTTATTAAAAAAAAAAAACTGAAATATCACATGGTCCTAAGTATTCAGACCCTTTGCTGTGAAACTCATATATTTAACTCAGGTGTTGTCCATTTCTTCGGATCATCCTTGAGATGGTTCTACACCACCATTTGAGTCCAGCTGTGTTTGATTAAACCGATTGGACTTGATTAGGAAAGCCACAAACCTGTCTATATAAGACCTTACAGCTAACAGTGCATGTCAGAGCAAATGAGAATAATGCGGTCAAAGGAACTGCCTGAAGAGCTCAGAGACAGCATTGTGGCAAGGCACAGATCTGGCCAGGGTTACAAAAAAAATTCTGCTGCACTTAAGGTTCCTAAGAGCACAGTGGCCCCATAATCCTTAAATGGAAGACGTTTAAGACGACCAGAACCCTTCCTAGAGCTAGCCGTCCAGCCAAACTGAGCTATCAGGGGAGAAGAGCCTTGGAGAGAGAGGTAAAGAAGAACCCAAAGATCACTGTGCTGAGCTCCAGAGATGCAGTCGGGAGTTGGGAGAAAGTTATAGAAAGTCAACCATCACTGCAACCCTCCACCAGTCGGGGCTTTATGGCAGAGTGGCCCGACGGAGCCTCTCCTCAGTGCAAGACACATGAAAAAAACACCTGAAGGACTCCAAGAATGGTGAGAAATAAGATTCTCTGGTCTGATGAGACCAAGAATAGAATTTTTAGATTAATTCAGCGGTAGTGTGGAGTGAAGGGGGAGAAGACCAGGCACTGCTCATTATCTGTCCAATACAGTCCCAACAGTGAAAGCATGGTGGTGGCAGCATCATGCTCTGTGGGGGTGTTTTTCAGCTGCAGGGGACAGGACGACTGGTTGCAATCGAGGAAAGATGAATGCGGCCAAGTACAGGGATATCCTGGACGAAAACCTTATCCAGAGTGCTCAAGACCTCAGACTGAGCCGAAGGTTTACCTTCCAACAAGACAAATACCCTAAGCACACAGCTAAAATAACAAAAGAGTGGCTTCACAACAACTCTGTGACAACAACTTCTTGAATGGCCCAGCCAGAGCCCTGACTTCAACCCAATTGAGCATCTCTGGAGAAACCTAAAAATGGCTGTCCACCAACGTTACCATCCAACCTGACAGAACTGGAGAGGATCTGCAAGGAGGACTGCAGAGGATCCCCAAATCCAGGTGTGAAAAAACTTGTTGCATCTTTCCCAAAAAAGACTCATGGCTGTATTAGATCAAAAGGGTGCTTTTACTATATACTGAGCAAAGGGTCTGAATACTTTAGGACCATGTGATATTTCAGTTTTTCTTTTTAATAAATCTGCATAAAATGTCAACAATTCTGTGTTTTCTGTCAATATGGGGTGCTGTGGTCATTAATGAGAAAAAAATTAACTTAAATGATTTTACCAAATGGCTGCAATATAACAGAGTGAAAAATTTAAGGGGGTTTGAATACGTACGTACCCACTGTCTATTTAAAATCTGTGGCAAAACTATCATACCCGTCTCACTAAGACAAAACAAAAGGCTCAGGCGTGCATATCTCTCTTCAAATGTTTTAGACTCTCTTACATCTTTAACAGACTGCGGGCTAAGGCTGCGAAAGCTGCATACTTATATTAGTTGAACACTCCTCACCTAAACCCATTGTGTCAAACTCGAGGGCCCCGCCACATCATATTATGTGGCGACTACGCGGGAGAGAATAGATTGGTTCCTTAAAATAAAAATACTATGCTGCTTATACAATCTACAATACCACAGTTTCTGTTTCTATTTGGCGTAATGTTTATACGCAGAAATTGACTTTGGTGTGTGTTATATATGATACGCAATGTTTAGGATTATTTAGGGGTGTGGGGTTCCGACGGAAATGATCGAGCAGCACACACGGAAAAACACTATATTCTCCGTTCATTTAACGAATATAAAAAACCTATTGCAGCTTTCAGACACGACTTTCTTGTTTTAATAGTCCGTTAATGTCGAGCGATTACTAGCCTATGCGACCCATGGGAGCGCAGCAAATGTGGGAGTGTTTATAATGAGCTGGCTAAAATGAATTTGTTACGCAGTAGTCAGTTGGTTTAGTAAATATGGATCAGTCAGTCAAGGTAGTCGTTAGTGGTCTTTTGGCGTTCTGTGTTCCTGTTGGTATGCAGATGGACTTGCTTGCAATTTTTTTTTTTAAAAAATGCTGTAAACTGACTAAATGCAATGTAGAAATGTTCTTTCTGTAAAGCGCTTCGCAACAGTGTTTCATCTTCCGACAAAGTGCTAAAATAAATGTGATTGATTGCAAAAGTTATCTAGTTTAATTCATTTATTGTGGCACACTTACATTAACATTCATTGTGATCATGAACTGAAAAAGTAGTGTGTTTAGTACATTAGTTTCTTGGTATTTATTTATTTTTGGGTGTGGGTGAGTCCAAACCCTTCTTTCGTGACTGAAGCATTGCTTGCCGTATCAATATGCACACCAAAAGTAATTCGCATCTAAAATCGCTGCCATCACATTTGTAAATACACATTACTTAAAGATAAACATTAAAACCTAAAATTAAGGCATAAATCAAGAAATATAAAAATCAATTTCACATTACTTTAAAAAAGATAAACATAACAACCTAAAATTAAGGCATAAATCAAAATAATAGTAATTAAAATAATACCTAAACATTGCATTTATTTAGTGCAAATTAACTAACAAGTTTCAGCCTAACTAAAGCTCAAGCATAACATAAGCCTAATACTGTCTTCTTAGAAGGCTTTGTGGCTTTTGTAAGAGGAAAAAAAAACAGTGGACAGGAAGGTAACTTGGAACAAGAGTCCATACACAATTTCTAAACACATTTTTCTGCAACATGAAATATAATAAATAAACACTCTTAAATGTATTTCTACGTACTGGTGTGTGTAAAAACTGTTTTTGATATCCTTTTCTATTCTGGGTATGCGGTCAGCACAGCAGGATAGAAATCTAATCATGTCCCCAATAAGTTTAAATTGGGTTTGACATTTTATTGGGACTTTTACCTTTATAAAGCGCTGTATGCTTTAATCACATCTTGCCTTGATTACTGCAACGCTCTTTTTTCCGGATTACCAGTACGCTCCATCTCACGATTGCAATATATTCAAAATTCTGCAGCGAGAATGCTAACTTACACTAAACGGTCTGCACATATCACTCCTATTCTATTCAACCTCCACTGGCTACCTGTGTCCTCTCGTATCATTTATAAAATTCTTCCGCTTACCTTTAAGTCACTCCATGGTCTTGCACCTACCTATCTCTCTGACCTGCTTTCTCCATATATTCCCTCTCGTCCACTTCGATCATCTGGATTTGAACTTCTTTGTGTTCCGAGATTTTGCCTATTATCTCTGGGAGGTAGATCTTTCTCTGCTATGGCTCCCAAACTTTGGAACACATTGCCCCTGGCTCTCCGGACAATAACCACACTCCACGAATTTAAGTCTAAACTCAAAACCTATATGTTCCACCAATATTACCTGTTATAATGTTTTTTTTGTTTTTTGTTTTTTATGATACTGTATTATTACTGTGGTATGCAACTGCAACCACATGTTCTGGACTTGGAAAATGTCTTGTCCATGTATGTAGGAATGTATTTGCTTCTGTCATTGTGCAGTGTCCTTGAGCTTGGGAAAGACGCTATATAAATTAAACTTATTATTATTATTAAAGCCTTTTTTTTTGTATGCATCATCTTTTGAGTCAAATTCTTACATTTAATCAGTCAATTAGAATAAAAACACATTTGGGCTGTTACCAAACAAATGATATCAGTATCAACAAAATTCATCTTTGTAATGCATCTGAAAAGGCATTTAGATGTAGGCCTATTTATACCATTTAATTTAGCTCAGAGGGACATGAATGCATTTAACCTGCAGTTACAAATGCATAAATAATATTTTGTTATTTTAAACATGAAACATTGAATACTAATATTTACAATTATTTAAAAAATGAAAAGGTACTTTGAATGTCAAATTAAAACCACCATTAGGTGGCAGCAAGTCACTGTTAATAAGTGAGTAGTTGCAACTGAACCAAATCATTTAAACGGTTGATTCATTCAGGAACGAAACGCCCTCATGTTGCTCAGAGATGCAAAACAGCGCTGTGGCCGTGTATGGAATTATTTTTGTTGGCGAAATAGACCACTACAGGCAATATGGTGTCTAAAACGTAAGTATCTTAATATGAACTTTTTATTTATTGAACTGTTGCATAAAATCAGTAGCACATTTGTAATCATGCTGATTTTTAGAGGTGAAAACGGGCACTCTTCGTGTGATACTGACTAACTTCTTTCTGTGGTATTTTTATGCATAAATGGATGGTGTGTGTGTCACGGAGAGAGAATGAAACAATCAACATGAATGGTGCTTAGTCTTTCACAAAACATATTGATTTACGGTCTTAAATATCCCTGCGTCCCAATGTGCATACTATCTGCCTTAAATAGTATTGAAAATGACTAATATCACATTTAATCTAGCATGGATAGTGTGCACATTGGGATGCAGGCTATGTCCAGCGTTTATCGGGTTGTGCGTCAGTAATAATGGTCCATGGGGAAACACAGTGTTCTATGTGTAGTTACAGTAAATGGACTAAACGAAGCAGATTATTTTTTGTATTCGAGTTACTCAAGGAACTTTTAATGTCATATCACATGACTATAACACAATTTTGTGTTTCATTTGAATGGATCAAGTGACTTGTGTTGTTTATCACTTTACATCGTGGCGGAAGTGCAGCGCACATTCGTCAGCACTGTGTGGGTGACTGATCTCGCTCTGCTTTTGTGCGCAGCTGGCAGATGCAATGCGTAGTGCTTCTTCACCCTTTTGGAGTATTTGCTTTTTGCAGTTTCGCATACACTGTAACTTAAAAACAGTGCCTAATATGGGGGAGGTCTCCCTCGCTTCAGCGATCGGCCCACCGGGAACGTCCTGGTGCTCTCAATGACCAGTACATCCGTAGTTAGAGATGAACTCTGCAAATCTAGAATGACTGGAATCAGCCTAATGCTGCGTTCACACCAAACGCGAATAGAGCCGCTTGAACATTTTGAATGCATTCAAAAAAAGCGTTTGAAGCGAAATTGACGTGCGTCCGAGACGAAATCCGCTTCTTGTGGGAGGGGCAAGTGCTAGGCGGTTGTCTGTTTGCAAGATGGCTGATGTTGATCGAGCATTCATCGAGAGAGTTACCGCTTTGTATTTGCTCTGGAGAGCAGAACAGCGGCGTAGGGGTCAGCGTCGCCGTACTTGGGTCCACTAGACCCTCCGGAGGCATTCCCAGTTTGGCGAGTTTCATCATTTGCTCCAGGAGCTGCGCCTGGATGACGACCGATTTCAGCAGTACTTCCGCCTGTCTCGCGCCCAATTTGATGACCTGTTGTCCCGCGTCGGAGCGAGGATCACCCTCCAGGACACCAACTACAGGCGCTCTATCCCAGCTGCGGAGCGCCTGTCCATCTGTCTTCGGTTAGTAAATGTGTATGTATTTTAAATGCAGTATATTATATATATTAAATACAGTATGCTAAAATACGCTATGCTATCAATGTTTCTCAAACTACGGATACTACTGTTGGTGCTCTTTCTAGTGATACTCAGTAGGTCTTTGTATTTTAAGTCCTGATTTAGTTTTATTTAGACCTGATTTTGTTCTGGTATAATCGTGGTTTAGACCTGGTTGAGTCCTACTTTTGTCCTGGTTTAGACCTGGTTTTTCAGTCACGGTTAATCATTGTTAATTGTGATTTGGTCCTTTTAATTCAATAACGTGGTACTATTGGCAGTGTAAATTATAATAATATTATAATAATAATAATTATTATATAACATCCTATAATAATATTTATAACCATGTTTTCTAGGTTTCTTGACACTGGGGACTCATTCAGGACCATAGCGTCCAGCTACAGGGTTGGTGTCTCCACGGTGTGCCAGATCGTCCCCCAGGTAGTGACTGCCATCTGGGACTGCCTTGTGGAGGACTACATGGCTGTGCCCACCACTGATGACTGGAGGTCCATCGCAGAGGGATTCCAGGAGCGGTGGAACTTCCCTCTGTGCTGTGGAGCGGTGGATGGGAAGCATGTGGTGATGAAGGCACCCCCCAAATCAGGATCCCAGTTCCACAATTACCAGGGAACCTTCTCCATCGTTCTCCTTGCAGTTGTAGATGCGAAGTATCGCTTCCGGGTGATCGATGTTGGGGGGTACGGCAGGACCAGTGACGGTGGGATTCTGGCGAACTCCGCCTTTGGACTGGCTCTCCGGGCTGGCACACTTCATCTGCCTCCTGACCAGCCTCTACCTGGTGCTGAAGAAAGAGGACCCCAGCCCCATGTCTTCGTCGCTGATGAGGCGTTCCCGCTGCGGAGGAACCTCATGCGGCCCTTCCCTGGACGCACCCTTCCTCCAGAGAGGCGTGTCTTCAATTACCGTCTCTCCAGAGCCCGGCTGGTGGTGGAGAACGCCTTTGGCATCCTCTCCTCACAGTGGAGGATGTACCGGCGGCTCATCGAGGTCCACCCTGAAGTTGCGGAGAAGTGTGTGAAGGCGACATGTGTTCTCCACAACCTCATGAGGTGTTCGGAGGGGAGAGAGGCACCTGCTGTGAGGGGCGCGGGACAAGCTGGAGAGGAGCCACTGCCAGGTCTGGGTCGGGTTGCAGCAAACTACTCCTCCAGAGAGGCAGTCCGGGTGAGGGATGTCTTCATGGCACACTTCTCGGCAGAGGGAGCAGTAGCATGGCAGCCGACAGAGTAGTGTTTGAAGTCCTTATATATATATATATATCTATATATATAATTTTTTTTTAAGATTAAATGCAATATGTTTTATGTAAGATTATTGGTTGTATGTTGTTTTGTTTTGCCTCCTCTGTGTCTGGTCTGTGGCTCGACGCAGGATAGCCCAGTTCCAGGCTGTCAGGTCCACCACAACAATGCACATTTAATAATTTTAGACCCTGAGTCATTAACTTTTTCAAATGGTAGGTTTTCCATGTTAGTATTTAAGGTAAAATGATAAAAGCAGGTAAAATGATAAAAACATTCATAGTTAACATAGCTGAACAAGGTCATTCCTCATTTGATGTATAATAATTCTATAGGTCTGTGCCGTTTCTTTGTTCAGGTTATTACTGTAAAATAATCTGGCATTTATTTTTGTTTTGATGATGAATGGAGCCAGCCTCCAAAAGTAATTAACCTGTCCTGTGATTTCTTTTTCCTCACACAACACTGTCCAGACACACTAAAGTATATTGGTTGTCTTTACATTATAATACATGTTTCATATAATCAAGATTTAGATATGGAATAAATAGCATTCAATACAAAATGAATATGTGTCATATATTGAAATCAAGTTTTTATATGATAAAACACTTGCTTTGTTGTGCATTAGAACCACACCAGGCATTTAGTCATATTTCAAAATAATTTATTCAGGCCAAACATAAAATAATTTGAATATAAACTTAAAAAAATACAACATGTACAAACTATTTACATACAGAGACAGAAATAAAAAGGACCTCGCTTGGAACGTGGAAGAGCCTCAGGGAACAAAATGTAGGAGAAGAGGAAGAGGAGGGCATTCTGCGTTTCCTGCAGAGCCTGCTGCCTCATTTTTTTTAAAGCCTACTGTGGGCTGTGGGGGTCCGATTGTTCCAAATTTAGCACAACGGTGCTGTTTTCCATCGCCAATTTGTACATTTTAAATTTTATAATTTCTTTTGTATGAGGCGGCATGCTCTGCAGAAAAGGCAGAAGGCTGAGGAGGAAGTGCTCATCAGCAGACTGTGGTGGTGGTGGTGGGGCTGGAGGACGCCTCAGGAGCTCGAGCAGCGTCTGCTCCACCTCCGACGGACCATCACGGGGACGCCGGGTGCCTCTCCTCCTCTGTTGGCCTGTGAAATCAAAAATACAACACACAGTGCAATAAGACAGAAAGATGATAATTGAAATGACAAAATTGTCCAGATATTGGGAGTGAGTGACATACATAGCCAGTGCTTAAATACAAGTGTGAAATTGTTTTGAACTTGCTTTAACATATTTTACATAAAGTTATACTTCAGACATATAAACATCAGGAAGATAAACATGTAAATGAACATAGTTAAAAAGTATGTATGCAGATGATTGGTGGCATACATTGCAATAGAATTGAGTCTGCATTTACAAATACAATGATTATTAGTAAAGGGACTAATTCACAAATTGTTTTGCCTTTATGTGAATGTTAAAGCTATGAGTGGATACTGTACTGATGTTTTCTGCACGTAACATGTTCAAATATTGTTTGTACTATTGCCTTCACACACCTGTGGGTGCAGCAGCAAGGGGATGAAGGACCCAGGGACGGGGAGACAGGAGAAGCGCAGGGGATCTAGAATCGTATCTTATTATAGGTAGGCTCGGTAAGACAATACTATATGTTAATACAAACACGTCCCACCCCCCCCCCCACCCTTAACCATTCACCGGTAACAAATAGTCATAAGAGATACATTATACTTTCATCTGTAACAATGACAGCAGATTAGAAACCCACCCCCCCCCCCCCCATATGTTACTGGTGGTCTCCCGTGGGGTGACGAAGGGCTCGAGGAATCCCAGGATCTGTGAGTACTTCCACTTCTTCACTGACCCTGCTGCTGACCCACTCCTCTTCTCCATCTCCTTCCTCTTCTCCTTCAGGTAGGTGTCCCTGAGGCTTTTCCACTTTTTTCTGCACACGTCCTCTGAATAAACACATTATCTTGTTAGCGAAAAGTAGCTGTAGGGGGGAAATAGTTGTAAAAAACGGCGGGAAGGCCGCGGGTCGATAAATGTGTACATGACTCAAAAGTGAAATGTGTATTTACAACTTACCAGGTTGCCCAATCTTCTCACCGACACTCTTCCAAGCAAGGTCCTTTTTATTCCTGTCTCTATAGAAATATGAACTTGTGTCATAAATCTCTGGGTGACTGCTCACTGATAATATCAGTCGTTCCTCCATTTAGAATGAGTGACTCCGGGCGGGCCTGCCGCCACAGCAGCAAGCAGGCTCCTGATTGGTTAACGCGATGCGAATTGACGCCAAAGTAAAAAATTTTCAACTCGGGCGTCAGACGCGAATTTGCGTCAAACGCGTAAATGCACAAAAAGCACCATTCGCGCGTAACGCTCAATTCGCGCGTCAATTCGCGTCATTCGCGCGTCTAGGCGAATTCGCATCTTCCGCGCTGCGCTAAACGCCTCATTCGCGCCGCGAGACCTCCAGACGCGCATAAACGCGTCTTTACATTGACTTAACATTGAAATCATTGTGCCAGACGCTCTATTCGTGTTTGGTGTGAATGCAGCATAACACTCTGGATAAATAAAATTAAAAGCACAAGAATATTTTCAAATGCAAACAGTTGATCAAGTATGTACTTATTATATATTGCCACTGTCAGACAGAAACCTTGTACATCTAAAACTTACTTTTCAGGAACACTGACAGATATAATGGGTGACCAATAGTACTGATTTATGACAAAAAATAAAAAAAATTAAATTTGGAGATACAAGGTTTCTTTTTGACAGCGACAATAAATATTTGTGTATACATTCTATTTCAACTTTTATTTTTTTGGCCTAGCTAACATTAGCTAGATAGAATGTCAAAAACAAGCTAGCTAAAAGTACGTTTACGCGTAGGTCCTAGGTGGTCTACCCCAGGAGGTGGTAGACACCATCACTTCGGCAAGAGCAACATCTAATAGCACTTATGTTTTGAAGTGTAACCTGTTCGTCGAGTGGTGTTCTTCTAGCCGAGAAGACCCCCGGAGATGCCCGGTCAGAGCTGTGTTTTCCTTTCTGCAGCAAGGACTGGAGCGAACGCTGTCTGCCTCCACCCTAAAAGTGTATGTTGCCGCAATTGCCACACATAACGATATTGTAGATGGTAAATCTCTGGGGAAGCTCGACCTGATTGGCAGGCTCCTGAGGGGTGTGAGGAGACTAAATCCTCCTCTCCCTAACCCTGTACCCTCTGGAAAATCTTCTCTTGTGCTTGACTGAATTGAAGGAGGAGCCCTTCGAGCCTCTGCGGTCAGTATAGCTGAAAATTCTGTCAATAAAGACAGTGCTCTTAACCCTTTAGAACCTGAAACTAAAATAGGCCGTTTCACTCATTTTGAGTATAAAATTATAACACAATGTGGTATCTTCATGTGCAAGGTGTCATTTTTTTCAGAAAATGATTGGCTTTCAGGAAATTACAGTTATTGAACATTATTGGGTGTGGTGAGTTAGTAAATAGAATTTAAATAGACAAAAAAAATTTAAACGGGAAGAAAGTTTACTGCTTTTTATTTAGAAAGAATCAGAAAACTCGTGAATGAAATAATCTAATGCCTCAATATTGAAAAAGGAACTATAATACATATTTACAAGTCTTTTTGGGACATTGGATTGCACAGTGTTCACTCAGGAGCCATTTGTTTTACCCCAGTTCTCCAGGCGTTTATGGATCCTTCAATCCGGTCATTTAAATGTGGTGCTCTCTGAAGCAGTTCCTGTCTAACTGCAAGCATAGTCCCACATCACATTCCTGGCACTTCCATGGGGTGCTCCTTTTGCATCGTATGCTACGACGCCGTTCCGAGCATCTGGTCAGAGGTGTCAACTCCTCCCATGTACTTATTGTACTGCTGAACTGCTGTTGGCCTGGGAACAGGGACCTTCTCTTTTCACCCATCCTCTGTCGTCTGCCACCTTGGCACAGTCTCCCCGCTGTACTGTGTGGATAGTTGTGCACACGGAGACCTCCCTTGTGTCCATCTACTTCACAAACAAAAGGACATCATCTCTGATCCAGCGAATGAAGCCTCTTGGTGACCTTTTGTTCAGAGCATTTTGTTTGGTTGAGGGAACACCAACACTTCCTTCTCGATAAGTTCCACATGCGCCAAATCCCAGCTGGTGCAGATGTCGAAAGAGGAGAGGGCTTGTGTAGAAATTGTCACAGTAAATCACATAGCCTGACCCCAGGTAGTCTCGGTTCACCAATGATGTGACAACATCAAAAGACAGGCCTTTCCCAGATGCAAATTTTGACTTCCCAGTGTAGATTTTGAAGTCAATGGTGTAGCCGTTGACATCAGCTAACACAAAAAGTTTTATGCCCCACTTAGTAGGCTTGGCCTTCATATATTGCTTGAAAGATATCCTGGCTTTGGTGGCAATCATCCTCTCATCAACAGAAATGTACTGTCTAGGGTGGTAAATAGACATGCACCTGTTCCTCATAATGTCCAATAGTGGTTGCACTCTGTGGAGACGGTCACATTCCTCTGTGCCCCTTTTCTTGTCATTTTCTGCATCTTCCATTGGATCACTGATGTGCAGATTGCAGGAGATTGCTAAGAAACGATCCCTGGACATCACAGTAGCAGGAAAGGGAACATGAAACAAAGTCTTCTTCCTCCAGAAGTCCCTCACTTTTGGCATATCCATCACACCCATGTAGAGAAGCAGACCTATGTACTTCTTCATTTCTTCAGGGTATATGTCAGCCCATGTGAATTTCCTACCCCTCTCCAGATTTCTCACTGCATTCTTGTTTGAACCGGTGGACCCCCCTCAAAACGCAATTGGGCTAGTTTTGAGTAGCAATTGGGCGGGTTTTGTTGTGAAAACCTGGCAACCCTGGCACACTACATCCGTAAATGTTTGAAAGTGTATGAAATGAATTATATATATAATATAATTTTATATTTCTGCAATCTGCTTTAGTTTGTGTGATTTGTTACTGACTTTCATATTAATGAAAGTATTATTTGGCTTATTTGTCAGTGCTTTATGTTGTGATAATTATTACATGCTTACAAGGTTGGAAGTTCAACAAATCAGTCAATATACTACTGTGATTGTAGTTGTTAAATAAAAATGTAATTCATATCAATTCATGCATCACCTAATTTCATCATAACATATAGGCTGGCCTACAGAAAAGAACATTTATGTTTAATCTAATATTGTGTTGGTCATACTATACAATGATTTATAGCTTGCCTTTGTTGAATAATGCAGAACATAAAGAGCTTTAAAAAATAATTGCATATTAAATCGCAATCACAATATTGGTTAAAATATATATATTTTTTAAATCGCAATTAGATTATTTTCCAAAATCGTTCAGCCCTACTTTTTACCCGTGTCCATCAATGGAAGAGGGGCGGGACAAATGCTACACCGACCATCATGTGTCCTTATTTGGTCGTTCCTGTTCCTGTCCTCATTGTCTCTTAATTAGTCATTGTTCACCTGTGTTCCTCCCAATTCCCTCGTTATCCTGTGTATTTAATCTCCAGTCTGTTCAGTCTGTGTTTGTCGGGTCTACAGTTTGGTGTTTCTTTAATGGATCTTACTTCCTCCCAAGTGTGGATTTACCAGGTGTGTTGGATTTAAATAAATGCAGTTGAGTTTACGTGGCTCCTTCGTTCCTTCTGGCAGTGTATCGTGACAATATCGCCTATTAGTCTTTATTGCATTTATGCAATATACTGGCGACAAACCTGAGAAAGCAGACCAGAAT
This sequence comes from Sinocyclocheilus anophthalmus, assembly GCA_018155175.1. Taxonomy (NCBI): domain Eukaryota; kingdom Metazoa; phylum Chordata; class Actinopteri; order Cypriniformes; family Cyprinidae; genus Sinocyclocheilus; species Sinocyclocheilus anophthalmus. Next base: position 45,401 of record JADLZN010004839.1, read on the forward strand.
ATTCCACTGCGTTCCTGGGCACGTAATTTACGTACTTGTAATTCATATGCGGAGATTATGCTAATTGTGAATGAGTGTGCACGAGCGCCCTATTTACGAATGATTGGAATTCATTAACATACACCTGTTTAACTATCAAATTTGATTGTTTACAAAGTATTTGTGAATCCAGAGGAGAGTTTTCGGGAAGGTCAGTTTTACCCGCAAATTTCTAAGAATTTATTCCTATATTTACGAATGTTTCATGAATGAGGCCCTATGTCTGTAAAAGCTAATGTTTTTTGTGTGTTTGAAGAGCGGATAAGAGCTCTTCAAACTGTTTGCTGTCTAGTTGTAGCCAATATTTCGCACGTTTGAAATATCCTGTGCATATAGAGCTTCGTTTATATAATGAGATTATTAAACAAGAAAAACTAAGGGCCCATATAGCTACAATGAAAGTTATAATCTGTAAATTGATGAAAGCGTAGTGCGACGCAATTTACTTGCCCCAGATACAGCCAGACAAAACACAAGATCTCCGTCATTCGCTCTGACAACGCAGTATTTTATTATTGGAAAAAAAACTTTTCCCTTTCTATTTTTGGTTTTTTTCCCCCCTATATTTCAGTGCTTAGTGGTGTGCCGTGGGATTTTTTTTTTTAATCAAAACTAAATAAATGGTAGAGATGGGACGTTTGGCGCTGAGGCTCCGAAGCCTGTTTTACTCTGTTGAAGCAGACTGATTCAAATCTTTGGTGTGGCTTCATTCATTATAAGGAGACGCGAAATGCTTGGTGTTCCCTCCCTGCTTCATAGTAACACTTTCATGTGTAGACAATGATTCTCGGAATGAAGACACAGCTGCTATTGCAGAATATTGCTTTTGTGTTGAAACTGGAATCAATAAGATGTGTGAATCATTTGAAAGTGGCTGCTATAATTGCAGCTGACAACTAGATGTCACTGGTAGGGTCTGTCTTTGAATCTTTTTTTTTGGTACAATTTTTTTTTGCTCATGTGACTCAGATCTGTTTTTGTCATGACAGTGTGAACGGCACAAACAGCATGGAATCTGATCTCTTCAATTCCGATTTGTGCCACTTCCATATGTGGTACTAAATCCGATACAGGTCAGATGTTTTGAAATGCGACCGCAGTGTGAACAAGTCATGTCGGAATTCATGGGACTTCTACTTCACTCTAGATTGACATTCGTCATAATTCTGCGCTGACAGAAGACACTTCAAAGATTTTACATACCCAAAGTTATCAAGACAGTAGCGAAAGGGAGTCAGTGGAAGTACAGTGAGTATTATAGTGACAACTCCATATACAAGCAAAACATGAGCGCTTGTGTCATTAAAGTTTCAGAACTCTGCTGTCTTTTGTCACAGCCTTGTCTTTTTCATATTGCCTGTGCATAATTTCACTGCCTTCTGCAGCAGATCACACCATAAATAAATGCATAATCGCTTACTTTATGTCCTCCGTGTTTACTTCCGTATGACAGTGTGCTGTGCAAGTGTTGCCAAATCCACAGTTTCCCCACGGAATTTACCTACTTTTCCCACTGTTGTTTTCCAACTTCGTGGGTTGACGCGACCCCACTAACGCGATGTTTACCTCCCTGAACATGGTTGGGCTAGTTTTGAGAAACAATTGGGTGGATTTTGTTGTGAAAATCTGGAAACCCTGTTCGTATCATTCTTTTGCGCATGCGGGTCAGTTCAGAACCATGATCTGTTCACAATGTAAAACTGATATTGGCCACATTTATAACAACAACAATGTGAACTTCTATACAAAAAAAATCTGATCTGAGAAAAGAATTGAGCACTAAGGCTCACAGTGTGAACGTAGCCTTTATGACTTTTATTTCAGGCTGTGGCTGAAGTCAGATGTAGTTCTTGTGTTTCTCTTTTCTTCAGTTATGCTGCTTGTTAACAGCAGGTGTTCATCACTAATGCTCAATCATCATTTAATTAGTCACTTAATTATCTCAGCTTTAACTCTGCTTCAGTGTTAATTTAACTCTATTTAGAGTGGGACCAAACGTTCTCTGAATGGTTTATTTTACTCTGGGGATTTTACTGTGATGCTATACGTTCTTTACATAAAGAACCAACTGGTTATGGTTTCACTGTTGGTACATGCATGATACCTGAGGCTGGAGTGTTTTTCAAGCTTTCATTATTTGCCGTTGACAACCTTCACTTTCATGTGCCATGACTTGCTCTTGTTTACTGTAACATGAGTATCTTCACATATCTGTGTCAGTTCCTTGTACTGTACAGTACATACATGCATTAACCGTGGTCAAAAGCTCATTGTGTTCAAGTATTAGGTTTGGGAAATGTAAAATGTTTTATAATCTACAATCTATAACTGAAGCAACATCCTACTTTGATCATTTCAGCAATCATTTCTTTTAAAATTTGACAATTTTATATATAATGACATTTAGATGATCCTTTAAAAAAAGCAATAGTCCAATACATTACTTAAGATAGTGTAACTAAAAATTATGTAATTCAATTTGTAGTAAGTATTTATGAGCATACTCGGTTTAATTCAATTTAATCAAAATATCACATATATTTAACTGTGACAAAAGATTGTACAAAAACAGAAGTTTCCTCATTTGGTTTCAAAAGATGAAGTGAAGCTGAAAGAAGAGCTACAGGTTTCTGCATTGCCTGTGGCTGTAATCCTTGACACGCGAGATGCTGACATCAGCTCACGTGTTACACCTGGCTCAGAGATGTAACATAAAGGGAGACAACACGGCGGAATAACTTCAAGCATAATATTCATTACAACAAAATTTAACCAAAAATAACTATCACAAAAGTCAGTATCAGTATTATCAATCCGTATGAAATGCAGGTGAATGGATGCACAAAGTGAAGTGTGGTCAGCGCTAGTGAGTGGATACAAAACAAAGCATAATGCCACAAAACTGGAGCGCAGCAAACTGCTCGAGCAACAGGGGAGCAGGGGCGCTGACTAATTCTCTAATTCTCGCACCAGGTTTAAATAACAGCCATGATGAGCATCAGGTGCACTCCAGTCACAACCCAATCACAGAACCTGCCACAGAGAAAAAGAAACCAAAACACCCAAACCAATACAACTAAATCCTAACACGCCCTCTTAAAAAAAATCCCACATCAAAACTAATAACAATAATAATACCGTATTGACCCGAATATAAGACGATGTTTTTTTCTTGGAAATACATCTGAAAAAACGAGGTCGTCTTATATTCAGGGTCTAGACTTTGACATGTCAATAATACACCCACAAAAATAAGTGGTGCCAAATACGCATTAAAACGAGTGTGCCATGAAATACGTAATGTAATGCGTGTTGTAAAGATCGCGAGTAAAAACAAAAGAAGAAGAAAACCTTACAGCTGCATGAGTCGTGACTGTCACCAAACTCTCTTTGTGATTTTAAAACGTAAGACAGTACCCAGATGGTGAAGCTACAGATAATTAACTTCTTCCGGTTAATTAGATTTAGGCTACTATTAGATGGATAGCCTAAATGTCCTAATTCAGATGGGCTACCGTTTTTTTTTTTTGTAATTTTTTTTATGGTATATCAAAAAGTGTATATTTTTTTAAATGTGATTGTTGGTACATTTTACCAGTTTTTACCATACTTTCAAAACAAAAACTAAAATAGGACAAATATGCAATATGAAAACAAAAATGTGTTTTTACTGAGAAAAAACAAGATTTGGTTTTTAAAAAGCCTTTTTCCAAAAGGTACATCTGGAAAAAGGGGGGTCGTCTTATATTCGGGCCAATACGGTAATAATGATTTGTAATAGAAGTAGTCAACTCACATCAGTTGGAGACAAAAACACCATCTCCTCACTCCACCACAGGGGCACGTGACAGGGTGTCCGCTAAAACATTGTCAACTCCCTTAATGTGTTTAATCGTCAAGTTGTAAGGCTGTAAGAAAAGTATCCATCTCATTAAGCATTGACTCGGACTCTGTAATGAGTGAAGGAATGTCACCTGCCCCCACATACACATCAAAATGTTGAAGTGCCCAGATCAGTGCCAGCGTTTCCTTCTCAATAACAGAATAGTTCAATTGATAGGAATTAAACTTGCGTGAGAAATAACTAATTTGATGACTAATACCACCATGAGTCTGGAGAAGAACCGCTCCTGCTCCCCCTTGACTTGCATCAACCTGGATCTCAAACAGAAGACCACTTTGGGGCGTTGCTAATACAGGAGCAGCAGTCAACAGCAACTTCACATTCTCAAATGCCTTTTGACAATGGGGGGGTCCACTCAAATTTAGTGGAGTTCTTTAAAAGATTAGTCAACGGACAAATGACCGATGAAAAATTGGGGCCATCCCAATAAACATCATGAGCTCTTTTTTAGTACAAGGAGTAGGGAAATTCTCTATCGCGCTCACCTTAGCGCACAAAGAGCGCACCATACCTTGGCCCACCTCTTTTCCCAATTAAGAAACCGTTGCCCATGCAAAATCACATTTAGCTAAATTCACAGTCAAATTAGCGTCCACTAGACGCCAAAATTCTGCGTTATATTTTTGTTTGCGTTTGTATTTTTGATTGCACTTTCTGGTAATTATAATAACTGCCCTCGGCTAAGAAGGAGCGCGTGTAATTTAATTGCTCCCTTCCTGTGTTGAAGTGCGAACTGTAGTTTCGATTGGAGGAATTGCACTGCTATAGACTATTGGCTGTGCTAATTAGAAGGGCCGCCACCGCTGGTTTTCACTGTGTTTTTTTCATTTTAGTGTCTTAGACTGTGTATTTATTTGATGTCTGTGCGCTGACGCGGAAGCATCAGCGGAAGCGTTCAGCCCTCCTTGTGGGAAGACCAACGAGTGTAAAGACCTGCGACTTTTCCTGCGCGACTTCACCGAGCAACGAAATTGCCCAGGCACTTAAGTATATTTTTGCTCTTCCCTGTACACACTCTCCTTTTCTGTCCTCTCTTTCCCACCTCTATCATGTGTTTCCAAACCATTCCGGTTGTCTCTCGATGACGCTCTACGGTCACACGCAAACGGCAACACATGCATCCTATCTCTACATCCTCTACTACACCTCTTTCCTTCTCTATGGGTCTCTGGAATTGTCAGTCAGCTGTCAACAAAGCAGACTTCATTTCTTCTTTTTCTTTAAACTCCACACTTAGCATCTTGGGCTTGACTGAGACCTGGATTCGTCCAGAAGACTCAGCAACCCCAGTTGCTCTGTCTAACAACTTCTCTTTCTCTCTCACCCCTCGTCAGGTTGGGAGGGGTGGGGGCACTTGTCTGCTCATTTCTGACTATTGGAAATACTCAACCCACTCTCCCCTATGCAATTACAACTCATTTGAATCTCATATGATCACTATAACAGCTCCCATAAAACTCCAGGTTGTGGTAATTTACCGCCCTCCTGGGCAAATTCTATCCGCCTTCCTAGAAGAGCTGGATGGGCTGCTGTCCTCATTCCCGGAGGATGGCAGTCCACTTTTAGTCTTTGGCGACTTCAGCATTCATCTGGACAAGCCTTATGCTACAGACTTCCTTTCACTCCTTGCTTCATTTGATCTCAAATGACTTACCACCACAAGCACGCACAAATCAGTCAACCAACTTGACTTAATTTACACACGCAATTGTATTGCAGACAACATTCTAGTCAAACCCCTACATATCTCTGATCATTTCTTCATTACATTTCAACTACATTTTGCTACCTGTGCGCCACCAACCCCCATACCGGTTACTTTTAGACAAAACCTACGCTCCCTTTTCCCCTCCCATCTTTCTTCCGTTGTATTCTCCTCTCTTCCCTCACCTACCCATTTCTCATCTCTGGATGTGAATGCAGCAACTGACACTTTATGCTCTACTTTAACCTCTTGTCTAGACAATATTTTTCCTCTCTCCTCCAGGACAGCACGGGCTGCCCCTTCTAACCCCAGGTTATCCGATGTTCTTCGTGAGCATCAAACCAACTCAGGGCAGCAGAGAGAAAATGGAGCAAATCAAAAGATGCATAATACCCGAGTATGTATCAGTCTTTGCTTTCATCTTTCCCTGCTGAAGTCCATACTGCCAAAACTTCATATTTCCACAACAAGATCAACAGTGCTCCAGACACACGTAATCTCTTCAAGACATTCAGTTCTCTCCTCTGTCCCCCTCCACCACATCCTACCACTTCTATAACAGCTGATGATTTTGCCACATTCTTCACAGACAAAACCATAACAATCAGTAGCCAATTCTCAGCCCCTCACACACAGGACTTCAAACCAACCCCCCCCACTGCAAAAACTCCCATCTTCTCCTTCTGTCCCCTCACTGAGACAGAAGTATCAAAACTTCTCCTCTCCAGCCATCCTACAACATGCTCTCTAGACCCAATCCCCTCACACCCGACATCCTCCTTCTCAGCTCTCGCCCCCCCCCCCCCCCCCCTCCAACACTTTTTACCAACACTCACACACATCCATCTCATACATCTCTCCTCACAGGCACCTTCCCCACTGCATTCCAGCAGGCTCGGATAACCCCACTGCTCAAAAAACCTACATTAAACACTTCACTTACAGATAGCTACAGACCTGTCTCTCTCCTTCCATTCTTAGCGAAAACCCTCGAAAGAGTTGTTTCCAACCAGATATCATTGTTTCTTTCACAGAACAACAAAATGGATCCTAACCAGTCAGGTTTCAGGGGTGGCCATTCAACTGAGACTGCGCTACTTTCAGTCACAGAAGCCTTGCGGATTGCAAAAGCTGATTCCAAATCATCAGTCCTTATTCTGCTGGATCTTTCTGCTGCTTTTGACACTGTTAATCATCAGATCCTCCTGTCTGCCCTCTCTTCAATGGGCATCACAGGGATTCCCCTTCGCTGGTTTGAATCCTATCTCACTAGTAGGTCTTTCAGGGTGTTTTGGGGAGGGGAGGTATCCAAAGCACTTCAACTTGTCACTGGGGTTCCTCAGGGTTCAGTTCTTGGACCGCTCCTCTTCTCTATATACACTACATCTCTGGGTCCCATCATACAGGCACATGGTTTCTTCTACCATTGCTATGCTGATGACACACGGCTTTATCTTTCATTTCAACCAGATGATCCAACGGTAGCTGCACGGATCTCAGGCTGCCTGGCAGACATCTCGGCATGGATGAAAGAATATCACCTACAGCTCAACCTGGCAAAGACTGAGCTTCTTGTCTTCCCTGCCACTCCAATTCTACAGCATGATTTCACCATACAGCTAGGTTCTTCTGCAATTACCCCATCAACTTCGGTCAGAAATCTTGGTGTAACTTTTGATAACCAGTTGACCTTCAAAGACCACATTGCAAAGACCGCTCGATCTTGCAGGTTTGCATTGCAAAACATCAGAAAGATCAGGCCCTTTTCTAACGGAGCATGCTGCACAACTTCATGTCCAGGCCCTTGTCATCTCTAGGCTGGACTACTGCAATGCTCTTCTGGCTGGACTCCCATCAAGCACAATCAAACCTCTACAAATGATTCAGAATGCAGCGGCACGACTTGTCTTCAACGAGCCCAAAAGAGCCCATGTTACACCTCTCTTTATCTCCTTGCACTGGCGTTCCTTGCTGGCTCCGGTTGCGGGCCGGGGGGGGCCCCAATACGTTAAGACATTGATGCCTTTCATATTAGCACAGCCATCAGATGCTCAGCACAACCCACACCACCCCCCGCCCACTTCCACTCACTACTACGAATTTAAACATCCCCTTCAGAATCCTGAGATCCCCGTAGTGAGGGGCGAGCCGCCCCTCGTGGTGCCATCACAGAGAGGCTCAAAATCACTTTCCATAACATTCTCGTTCACCACTCCTGGCTGGTGGAACGATCTTCCCACCCCTATCCGGAATGCTGAATCCCTGACAATTTTCAAGCGACAGCTGAAAACTCATCTCTTTCGAAGCTACTTGACTTCATCATAAAAAAAAATAAAAAAAAGTATCTCTCTCTTTATTTATTCCTTCTCTTTCTAGCTTGTACTTATTTGAACAATGTCTAAGAACTTGGTATTACAACCACTTCTTGTGTCTGTTTGCCTCTTTAAGAAGAATCGCTTTATGTATCCCCCAATTGTAAGTCGCTTTGGATAAAAGCGTCTGCTAAATGACTAAATGTAAATGTAAATGTAAAATAATTCTCGTACCTGTGTCACATGCTGATACAAGCTATCGCTGTAAACTATAACATCATCCAAATAAACCGCGCAGCCTTATAAACCAGAGACTACATGATTCATTAGTATGAAAGTTTGGATGTTCAAACTTTGGATTAAAACATTTTTACCAACATATGAACTGGATGAAAATGGCAGTATGGAATCCAAAATGAAGGACTCTGAAGATCCAGTATCTCGCAAGACTTTTACCGGTACACTCTCATGTCCCTCTGAAAAAGAAACAACCCCTTCCGACATAAACGGTGCATACCCTGTATTGTGTTTAATTTCAGAACAATTCCTTTTTGTCACGGACATATTTTCCATACTGCGTATGCGGCAAGCAACTCGTTAAAGGCACAGGTGCAGAATTTTTATTCTTGCCACGTCCGGGGATGCCAGACAGTAACGACTGAATAGAATCAGATATCACCCTCTGAGAAGGTGAATTTCGATCACTTAGTTGCGATCGTTTAAGGTGAAGATTTCCATTACCTCGATTCCCATAACTAAATCGATTCTTGGGAGTCAGAACGAAATCATCTGCTAATGATGCAGCTTCAATGGCAGTGGGAGGTTTATTTTCATTAATATACACTTCGTGTATTACAGTCTGGAATTTAAACCTGGTTAGTAAATATTGGTACTAATTCAATGTCAGGGAGCCTCTGTGAATATGCGGGAGGGGATAGACTTTTTTCCAGGGGTTTCAGAACAGCATAATTGATACGTCATCAGGCAGGCGTGGCCTATTTGAGAATGTGTATAGGTCACCGATCATGCGCAGTTAGGGAAAAGCTTCAGATACATGTCCTGATTGCAGGGGTTTCGTGTCAGATTACATTAATACGTTTAGAATTTGAAACACCTGTGATCAGGACAGGTATCTGAAGTTATAACAGTATGAATGTAATCTGACACGAAACCCTTGCGATCAGGACAGATATCTGATGTCAGACTACATTCATACTGTTATAACTTTAGATACTTATCGCAGGTGTTTTGTCTCAAATACCCTTTACATACTGACATTCATACTGCTATAAAGTCTCGGTTACGTATTGAAACCCTCGTTCCCTGAAGGAGGGAATGGAGACGTCACTTTGGTGACAAACAAATTGGGAATCTCGCTAGAGAGACCAAGTTCCAAGTTAATTTATTTATAAAACACATTTAAAGACAGCCACAAGACTGACCAAAGTGCTGTACATTAAAATCAAATCATGAACACATAAATCAGTAAGAATAAAACATATGAATTTAAAACCAAAGGAATGACAGATAAACAAGACCATAATACAATTTAATAAGAATGGGATATTAGTAGGCCAGAACAAACAAGTGTGTTTTTAAAAGAGACTTAAAAATGGATAGGGAAGGTGCCACTCTAATCTCAAGCAGCAGATTGTTCCATAACCAAGGCCCAACCACAGAAAAAGCTTGTTCCCCTCTACGTTTTAGTCTGGACTGAGGAACTTAAAGGAGATTCTGATCACTGAATGAATGAGAGGTTTTATAACTGTTTGTTGCTGTCATGTGTTTTGAGTTTGAGCTCCATCAAGTTAATTCTTGTCTATTTTTTATCCTAAAACCAATTTTATACACCATCATTTTAGTTTCTATAACGTGTGAATATATCCCCTATCATATTCTACAACAAAAACAGAGCGGCATGTTATCACTAGTTCCATTTTTGACTTCCCGAGTCCGCTATTAGCATATAGCACGCTAGCATCGCCAGCGTGGTTGCCGCTAATTCGCTTACATTGATAATACTCTATTCACACACATTACCAATGTTTTACTCACTGTTACTTGCTTTAAATGGCGGATGTGTGTCTACATTTGAGTGCAGGTGAGGACACGTTCAAGCTGGATGGAAGTGAGAAGCAGATCGCGACATGTGAGGAGGCAGCCCAGCTGAGAGCAGCGGAGAGACGAGGAAACATACCGCGGCTTGACGATCACAGTCCGGGTCAGGATCAGCACGATGCTAACTATCCACCACCTCTTACCCGTGTGATTCTCTGCAAAGGCCGTGCACCCGGACAAGATCTTCCACGATGTCTGGACTCCGGCGCCGGACACCACAGACACCTGGGTACACAAGCAGCGGAAGATACGGAGCCATGACCGGGCCGACGACCTATACGATGCATCCCGGCTCTCGAGATCTCCAACCAGGAAACAGCTTCGCTACCTCGCAAGAAGGAACAGACGCTGTATCGTCGAGATCCATCTCGGCAAAGCCTGTTAATTTAGCTGGAAGGTAAAGGCAACACCCATGGTTCGTGCTCGCGTTCTTGTGTTTCTGCGCAGATACCACGATCCTGAATGGCGACGGAGAACCCAGAGCGCGTCGTGTTCATCCAGGGTGAATGAAACCAAGCTGCAGACAGAGACACTGAAGAGGGACTTCCAGGAGCCTGATCGAGACGGTGCGCAGCACATCGCCTGTGACGAGGATCATCGTGTCAGGACCGCTTCCCACATATTGATGAGAACACGAAAGTTTCAGTAGACTTTTTGCTTTAAATTAATGGTTATTGTCATGTTGTAAAGAACAGAAACTGCTCTTTGTTATTAATTGGAATCTTTTCTGGGAGCGTCTTAGGCTTTTTTTTCGCGCTGATGGCCTGCACCCCAGAAGAGTCGGAGCGGAACTCCTGTCGGACAACATCTCCGGGACGCTGCGCTCCATATGACTAGTAATCCAATTCTCAAATAACTGCTATGATGACATTTGTTCTACCCGTTTAAATTATAGAAGTACTTGCGCTGTCCAATCTATAAAGATTGTGTCTGTTCCCCGAATAGTGAGGTCAAAATATAAATTTTAAATCTGATTGTGATTAAACCAGAAAAATTTTAAATAAAGGAACAAAAACTATTTTTAAAGTTCCTAAACATTAGATCACTCGCACCCAAAGCCGTCATTGTAAATTAAATGATCACAGATAATAGTTTTGATGTACTCCGCTTGACTGAAACCTGGCTAAAACCAATTGATTATATTGGTCTAAATGAGTCTACTCCACCAGGATACTGTTATAAGCATGAGCCCCGTCTGACTGGTCGTGGTGGCGGTGTTGCAATAATATATAGTGATATTCTCAATGTTAATCAGAAGACAGGATACAGGTTTAACTCATTTGAAATACTTTTGTTTAATGTTACACTGTCAGATATGCAAAAAAATATATATTGTATATTTTGCTCTGGCTACTGTGTATAGACCAACAGGGCCGTATACAGATTTCCTAAAAGATTTGCCAGATGTCCTCTCAGACCTATTGGTTAATGTTGATAAAGCACTATGATGCTCGCGATGATTTTAAACAAGTCACGTTGTAATACAAAGATGCTTAGGACTTGCGTTTGACTGACCTAATATAAAACTCTTTGGGAGACAAGCAATAACTCAACGGGTCCCACATAGTTTAATCATCGCTAGATTTAATCATTCGAATGGAATGGATTACTGATTATAGAATATAGTACATAAAGGGATGATGTTACTGAAGCCTTTACGTGATGCTGTGTATTACAAAAATCAAACCTACGGGGTTAATTGGGCCCGTTATGCTTTGCCACTTCTTAAAATCCACATTAAGTGGTAATAGCCCGTTATGCTTTGCCCACTTTTCGGAACTCCGGTATGCGTAAGGGTTACGTTATTACCTTGTTCCTTTCTCGAGTTGGTTTAGAACCGGGTACCTTGGACTCCACTCTATAGTGTGTATCTGTCGCCACACTATGGAGCGCACGCTTCCCCTAACCATTGAGGGTTATTTGTTGGGGGAGAATGGTGATTTCTTTGACGTTTTCTCTCTGAGGAGTTGGATTCCTCATTCCATGGGCTGTTCTCGTGGTAGTGTTGAGCAGTACTCCCCTTTTATCAAAGGGTTACCTGGAGCATGAGCACACATCCTCTGAATCGGAGGTAGCCTCTCATGAGAGGTCGAGTGCTCTGTTTTCAGGCACCTGGAAACAGCAGGCATCAATGGAAATTAGGCCTTCCTCTGCCCTCGATGTGCTGAGTGTTGGTTAGCTGGCAGTACGCTTCAACCTTTGATTATAAAATCGCGCTGTAGGTCGAGCCCCTTCACCGAGAGCTGGGTATGCTCCCTCAGCTAAGGTAAACACTGCTAGCGTTCCAGCATTGGAACAGGCTTTAGGTAGAGCTCCATTCTCAGACTGAGAAATGGGTTTGTTGCTCCTTAGCTAAGTTAAATTATTGCTAGCGTTCAGCTTTGGAACCTGATGACAGGTCAAGCATCTCTCGTTTGATAACTAGGGGCATTGCTCCCTCAGATAGTATGTCCTAGCTTTCCACCGTGCGAACATGCGGTAAGTCGAGATCCCCTCTCGATTGAGAGTGGATGTTTGCTCGCTCAGAGACAGATTTACTGCTAAGCACTCCAGCATTTAAGCCTTAAGTTCGAGTGATGACTCTCAAACTACTTTTGGGCATGCACCATTTCCAGCGAATGCTGATTCTTTCAGGGTGCACGAGAACCCCTAGAACGGTATTGTTTTAAAAAATACATGTTATGGTAAAGTGTGCCGTGAGTCTTGGACACTTCTAAAATCCACACGGCGGTAAGTTCGCGTTCTTTTCTAGAATCCTGTATGGTAAGAGCTACGCGCAGCAGCTTCGTGCTCTTTCTGAGTGGTTTAAAACCCCGGTTCCGCCTTGGGCACCACTCCACCTATGTATCCTCTTGATTCCCATACATTAACAGAGTGTTGCTACTAGGGGTCTGTTGAGACAAGACTTAGTATGATTCTAGGCTCTTGGTCGTATGCCCTTAAAGGAATCTATTCCTGATTCCAAGCCTGGAGCTCTACCCCAGGCCCAGGAGTCTTGCCCTAACAGGTAAGTATTTTGGGGTAAGTAGCCTAGGCCTTTGGCCATAGGGAAAAATGTCACTGACAGCCGTCTAACGTCAAAGGGGCAACTCCCATGGCAATATGGTAGAGTTGGTACTTAGTGCTCGACATGGTTTCTGGCATGCACTCCCCTCAGCATGGTGTCGTGGGTATACACCTAGAGGACGCAGTTCGACGTTCCCATAAAAGTCACTGCGTCCTCTAGGTTTCTTGCCACGCTGCGGACGCAAGCTTCAGACGAAGAAATTAATGATGTGTAGCTCCCGGCGCCTATATATAATTTAGTCGCACCGGTAGTGACGTCATGGACTGTCGCCGGCCAACATGTTGTTGGTGTTTTTTTCAATGTATGCTTCAGACACAAGTCACGACGAAGCATTCCCCATAGCGACCCCTAGAGGACACAGTGTCTCGTTCCCTACTCAGGGAACCTTGGTTACATAAGTAACCTGAGACGTTATATCTGATCAAATGCACATTATTATTCTTTAGCTTGGGTTAAACTAATCAATTTTGCTAGATTGGAACAGCAGCTACGCTAATTATGTCTCCATTTGTTTCTCTGTTTTTGCCCCATTTGGGGGGGGGGGGGGGGCGGGGGGGGATGGTAAACTAGGATTTACACAAGCTTCAGTCTGGATCCAGACACCTGAGAAGAGATGATGCCAACCCCTCCGAGGACCTCAGATGATGCCAACCCTGAAACAACATACAGAACTACCAAATTTGCTATAAGTTTGATTGAATCATATAAAAATTGTTGTTAATAGTGTTCATCATCTGTTTGACTACTTCTTTAATTGATTTTTCCATAAATTTCTGCCATATGTACATTAACTGACAGACACCACTGATAAGCTACCACTAAATATTTGTAGAAAACTTACATTTGCGGTCAAGGCTGCTTTGCACGTTTTGTATCGTGAAAAGCGCGTATCAAAATAAACTTGAAGTGATTGTATTGAATTTAAAGGATCTTAGACTTTAGGGGAGGAGTACTAAAAAATGAACAGCTCTGAGCTATACACTGAAACAAAAATTTATAAACGTAACACTTTTGTTTTTGTCCCCATTTTCATGAGCTGAACTCAAAGATGTGAGACTTTTTCTATGTATACAAAAGGCTTATTTCTCTCAAATATTGTTCTCAAATGTTTCTAAATCTGTGTTAGTGAGCACTTCCCTTTGCCGAGATAATCCATCCACCTAACAGGTGTGACATATCAAGATGCTGAATAGACAGCATGATTATTGCACAGGTGTGCCTTAGGATGGCCACAATAAAAGGCCACTCTAAAATGCAGTTTACTTGTATGGGGGGTCCGGGGGGTCCGAAAACAGTAAGTATCTGGTGTTGACCACCATTTTCCTCAAGACAGTGCAAACACATCTCCTTCCCATAGAGTTGTCAGGTGGTGATTGTGGCCACTTGGATGTTGGCCACTACTCTCAATGGCTTGTAAAAGCCCAAGACGAGTTACTAAGGTTGTATTTTTTCCCTGTGTAAGTTTCTTCCCCAAACGCTCAGGGTGATATGATGCATAAATTAGCTCCTAAGTAAAGGTGGGTCAGAGAGGAAGCGGAGCAGCACAGCAGCAGTTAGAAAGCATGGCTGAACTGCATTGTGCAAGGGCCTGGTTGGAATGTTTCATTTTAAGCTCAACTTGAAAAAAAAAGGGGGGGGGGGGGAAAACCCCCCCTTTTTGAGTGACGTTAACTGCATGTTGCGAGCGAACAGGGATGTAAAGTCCAGACGGATGTAAGTGCGGTTCTGGCTATCTTTGGCTGTACCTGATTTGGACAGTCTGGCAGCTTGACGAACTGTTACGTTTGGCGTGATACATCGCATAATAGATGGATTATTAATCAGTACAGTGATAGCTTCAACTTCGTGGGCATTGTTTGAGGAAAATATCACCATCAGATAAGAAGGTCACCACAAATCATTTCACATTATTGAACCGCCTAAGGCCCAGTTCCTGCGATTGCACTTATCCATACGTATTTGGAATAATGGGATTGATTGTCTGTTTTCTTTTTTTGTCGGGTGACCACATGATTATTTTGTTCTATGGGTATACTAAATACATAATAATGGGCATTAAGGCATGAGCATTTTCCTCCAAACTTCTGGTAGGCAAAACATGAATCACTTTTATAATTTGTATGAACTAGTTTGTGTAGAAACAATACTGATGACGGTTATAGGTGTGCGAAGTTGCTGGATATTGGAAGGAACTGGAACACACTGCCGTATACACCGATCCAGAGTATCCCAAACATGCTCAATGGGTAACATGTCCAGTGAGTATGCTGGCCATACAAGAACTTTTCATGTTTTCAGCTTCCAGGAATTGTGTAAAGATCCTTGCAACATGGGGCCGTGCATTATCATGCTGCAAAATGAGGTGATGATCGTGGATGAATGGCAAAACAATGGGCCTCAGGATCTCATCACAGTATCCCTGTGCATTCAAAATGCCATCAATAAAATGCAACTGTGTTCGTTGTCCACCAGAACATAAGCCGCCCATCCAGAACACACAGACACAGGGGCCACCTCGATCCACACGGGGACATAAGCAAACAGCTTCAAAAAAAGAAAGCCCTACACACGTCTGCCATCTGCCCTGTACAGTGAAAACCGGGATTCATCCGTGAAGAGACACCTCTCCAAAGTGCCAGACGCCAACAAATGTGAGCATTTGCCTACCCAAGTCGGTTACGATGACGAACTGCACTCAGGTCGAGACCCCGATGAGGACAAACGAGCATGCAGATGAGCTTCCCTGAAACAGTTTCTGACAGTTTGTACAGAAATTCTTTGGTAATGCAAACCGATTGTTGCAGCAGCTGACATAAACCGGGTGGCTGGTCTCAGACGATCTTACAGGTGAAGATGCTGGATGTGGAGGTCCTGGCTGGTGTGGTTACACGTGGTCTGCGGTTGTGAGGCCGGTGGATGTACTGCCAAATTCTCTGAAAACGACTTTGGAGACGGCTTATGGTAGAGAAAATGAACATTCAATTCATGGGCAACAGCTCTGGTGAACATTCCTGCAGTCAGCATGACAATTGCACGCTCCCTCAAAACTTGCGACATCTTTGGCATTGTGCTGTGTGATAAAACTGTACATTTTAGAGTTGTTTTTTATTGTGGCCAGCCTAAGGCACACTGTGCAATAATCATGCTGTCTAATAAACATCTTGATATGCCACACCTGTGATGTTGATGGATTGTCTCGGCAAAGGAGAAGCGCTCACTAACACAAATTTAGACAGATTTTTGAACAATATTTGAGATAAATAGGCCTTTTGTGCACATAGAAAAACTCTTAGATCTTTGAGTTCAGCTCATGAAAAATGTGGGCAAAAACAAAAATGTTGGCTTATAATTCTCGTTCAGTGTACGCTAGGAGCTTGGTTATGTAAAGATTTATACACCAGTAAGAGAACTTTAAAATCGATTCTAAGTTGAATAGGCAGCCAATGGAGGGCCCTCAGTATGGGGGTGATGTGGTCACATTTATGACTATTTTGAAGAAATCTAGCAGCAGCTTTTTGGACCAATTGTAGGCGAGTAATTTGCGACTTTGAAATACCGCAATATAGGGAGTTGCAGTAATCTAATCGTGAAGTAATAAAAGCGTGGACAGCCATCTCTAACATCGTAGCATTTAAAAAGTGTTTGATNGATTGTGGCCTGTGGAATGTTGGTCCACTCCTCTTCAATGGCTTGTAACAGCCAAGCCGGTTACTAAGTCTTGTATCTGTAATTTTCTTCCCCAACGCTAGGTGTGCTATGATGCCTAAATTAGCTCCTTAAGTAAAGGTGGGTCAGTAGAGGAAGGGAGCAGAACAGCAGCAGTAGAAAGCATGGCTGAACTGCATTTGTGCAATGTCCTGGTTGGGAAATGTTTCATTTTAAGCTCAACTTAAAAAGGACCCTTTATTGGTGACTTTAACTGCATGTTGCGAGCTGAACATGGATGTAAAGTCCAGATGGATGTAAGTTTGCGGCTTCTGGCTTACTCTTATGGCTGTACCTGTTTTGGAAAAGTTTGGAGCTTGAGAACTGTTACCGTTTGGAGTGAATACATTGCAGATAGTTGGATTATTCATCAGCTAAGTGATAGCTTCAACTGTGGGCATTGTTTGATGAACTATATACCATCAGATAAGACTGTCCCACACATCCATTTTTCACATTATTGAACAGCCTAATGCCCATTTCCTGCGATGCACTTATCCATTACATTATTTGGTATAATGTGATTGATTGTCTTTTTCTTTTTTTGTGGTGACAATTATTATTTTTGTTTTCATGGGTATATAAAAATAATAATGTGCATTTAAGTGATGAGCATCTTTCCTCAAACTTCTGTTAGGCAAACTGAATTCCCCTTTTATTAATTTGTATAACTAGTTTTGTGTTAGAAAAATACGAGACGGTTATAGGCTGTGCGAAGTTGCTGGATATTGGCAGGAACTGGAACACGCTGGCGTATACACCGATCCAGAGCATCCCAAACATGCTCAATGGGTGACATATCCGGTGAGTATGCTGGCCATGCAAGAACTGGGATGTTTTCAGCTTCCAGGAATTGTGTACAGATCCTTGCAACATGGGGCCGTGCATTATCATGCTGCAACATGAGGTGATGGTCGTGGATGAATGGCACAACAATGGGCCTCAGGATTTCGTCACGGTATCTCTGTGCATTCAATAAAATGCACCTGTGTTCGTTGTTCATAACATACACCTGGCCATACCATAATCCCACCGCCACCATGGGTCACTTGATCCACAATGTTGACATCAGCAAACCTCTCACCCACACAACGCCATATACTCTGTCTGCCATCTGCCCTGTACATTGAAAACCGGGATTCATCCGTGAAGAGAACACCTCTCCAAAGTGCCAGACGCCATCGAATGTGAGCATTTGCCCACTCAAGTCGGTTACGATGACGAACTGCAGTCAGGTCGAGACCCCGATGAGGACGACGAGCATGCAGATGAGCTTCCCTGAGACGGCTTCTGACAGTTTGTGCAGAAATTCTTTGGTTATGCAAACCGATTGTTGCAGCAGCTGTCTGGGTGGCTGGTCTCTGACGATCTTGGAGGTGAAGATGCTGGCTGTGGAGGTCCTGGGCTGGTGTGGTTACACGTGGTCTGCGGTTGTGAGGCCGGTTGGATGTACTGCCAAATTCTCTGAAACGCCTTTGGAGACGGCTTATGGTATAGAAATTAACATTCAATTCACGGGCAACAGCTCTGGTGGACATTCCTGCAGTCAGCATGCCAATTGCACGCTCCCTCAAAACTTGCGACATCTGTGGCATTGTGCTGTGTGATAAAACTGCACATTTTAGAGTGGCCTTTTATTGTGGCCAGCCTAAGGCACACCTGTGCAATAATCATGCTGTCTAATCAGCATCTTGATATGCCACACCTGTGAGGTGGATGGATTATCTCGGCAAAGGAGAAGTGCTCACTAACCCAGATTTAGACAGAACAATATTTGAGAGAAATAGGCCTATTGTGTACATAGAAAAAGTCTTAGATCTTTGAGTTTAGCTCATGAAAAATGGGGGCAAAAACAAAACTGTTGGATTTATAATTTTGTTCAGTGTAACTAGGGGCTTGGTTATGTAAATATTTATACACCAGTAAGAGAAGTTTAAAACCGATTCTAAATTGAATAGGCAGCCAATGGAGGCCCCTCAGTATGGGGGTGATGTGGTCACATTTGCGACTATTTTGAAGAAATCTAGCAGCAGCGTTTTGGACCAATTGTAGGCGAGAAATTTGTGACTTTGAAATACCAGAATATAGTGAGTTGCAGTAATCTAATCGTGAAGTAATAAAAGCGTGGACAGCCATCTCTAACGTCATAGCATTTAAAAAGTGTTTGATTTTAGACAGCAAGTGGAGTTGGTAAAAACGGGAACCAATTACAGAAGTGATATGTTTGTCCAATTTTAATGACACATTAAGAAGGACACCCAGATTTCACACACGAGAAGATCTGAAGGCTGATAAACTGCCCAGATCTAGGCTGGTTGCCTGAGAATGATCAGTAGGACTTAAAACAATCACCTGTTTTATCTGCATTTAATGTTAAAAAATGTTGAGCTAGCCAGATTTTGACCTCATCTAAGTACGTTATTAAGGTACTAAGTGCTGAAGGATCATTTCTCTTAATAGGTAAATAATTCTGGGTATCGTCAGCGTAGAAATGAAAAGACACCCCATGCCTTCTTAGTATGGAACCCAGAGGAAGCATGTACAGGGAAAAAAGGGAGGGCGCCAATATCAAGCCTTGAGGGAGGCCACAGGTGAGAGGAGCAACAGAGGAAGAGAAGTTACCTAGTGTCTGATAAAAATGACTGAAACCACTTAAGGACTGTATCTTTTAGGCACACACCTGACTCTAATCTAGATATCAAAATAGAGTGGTCCACAGTGTCAGATGCTGCTGATAAATCTAAGTGACCCACTCAATGAGATAGGATAACACTAGGAAAACGTACCCGTTCCACTTGGGACAGGAGCGTTGCAGAAGCCCCATCCTTCCCGAAGGAGGTTTCGGAAGCACTTACGCATTTGACATCCGTTTAGGTGCATATGGAAAATTGTAGGTGATTGTAACCCTCTTGGAAATGGTAGAAGTCTGCCGGGGAAACACGGGCTCTGAGGCTATACCGTGGACTTTACACATATGGGATCCACTTGGGTCTCTACATATGGAACCCAGCCCTCTACCGGTTCTCACGGATTCATCGAGTGAGGGCCTGGCGCCGGATGTTCCGCCACGTCTGGCTGCCAAGGGGATGGAGGAGTTAGACAGGGTCTACTATACGTACTCTCTGGAGCGGTTTTTGCAAGCCGCCACGAACCTGGGCCTCTCAGTGCTTCTACCCATTTGAGGTGAGAACACAGGAGGATACCGGCTCCACATGAAGGCTATAGAATCTAGCAAACGTGTTGGGGGTCGTCCAGCCAGCAGCTCTACAAATATCTGCCAGAGAGGCGCCACGATCCAGCACCCAGGAGGATGCAACACTTCTAGTAGAGTGAGACCTCTCCATCTTCCTGACACATTGATCTGAACGAGAGTCACTTTCCTGTTTGGACAATATCTATTACTCTACTGATGGCTGGATCCTGTCATTCCTCCTCATCCTGGGAAGCTAGATCAGGTTGCTGTTGGTCATCAGGATGAGGACACCTTGAGAGACCATCTGCGTCTTGATTCTTCTTCCCAGCCCTGTACAGGATGTTGAAGTCAAAGCTGGACAGAGCGGCCAACCAGCGGTGACCCGCTGCATCGAGTTTGGCAGATGTCAGGATGTTCATCAATGGTTTGTTGTCTGTCACAACGGTGAACATTGCTCCATAGAGATAGTCAAAACATTTCTCAGTGACAGCCCACTTTAAAGAAAAAATTTGAGTTTATGTGCAGGGTATCTTTGTTCACTACGGCTGAGTCCTCTGCTTGCATAGGCTATCACTCTCAATTTGCCTGCTTGCTCTTGGTATAGAGTGAGTGCTTGCATCTGTGTAGGGCTTCTTTGAGTCGGCAAACCCAAGAACCGGAGCTGTTGTGAGCTTCTGAATGAGAGTCTTGAAGGCATCTTCACAAATTGATGTCCATTTCTCATTGAAGGGCCTTTTGAAATCTGAACTTGAGAAACGTATCGAGCTACTGTGTGAGGAGGCTGACCGCCTTTTTGGAGGTAGGTACCCAGCTGTTAAGTTGTTGAGAGGTCTTGCAATTTTAGAATAGTCTTTTATGAATCGCCTATGATATCTGGCAAATCCGAGAAAACACTTAAGCTCCTTTGTTATTTGGCCTGGGCCACGTCGTGAGAACAGCTATTTTGGCTGGGTCGGTCTCTACCCCACTCACAGACACCACATGTTCAAGATATTTAATAGACGTTCTAAAGAATTGACATTTCTCTGGCAAAAGCTTTAAGCCAAATTCCTTCAACCTCTGGAGAACTCTAAGTAATCGGTCCTCATGTTTCTCAAGAGTATTGTGTAATTTTATTGAAGTATTATGTGAAAATGAAAGTAATCAATATATAAATTAATATACTGAATTATGTTAACCCTGGATGTCATAGAACGAATAATAGTCTTTTCATTAGACCAGGGGTGCCCAACCCTGCTCCTGGCGATCGACCCCTTTGAACCCTAATCAAACACACCTGAAGCAACTAATTAGGGTCTTCAGGATCACTTAAACATTAAAGGCAGGTGTCTTTGATTAGAGTTGGAGCTAAACTTTGCAGGACAGGCGATCGCCAGAAGCAGGGTTGTCAGCCCTGCATTAGACAGTGAACCTTTCATTAGAAAGTACACCTGTGAACGTGAAATAATGTAATAGTCTTAGGAACACGTATAATGGTCTTTTCTTTCATTAGACAATGGACCTTTCAGTAGACAGTAGACGTAAACATGAAATAATCTAATATTATCAGGAGCAGGTGGATGGATGTGACGCACACATCTCGTATGACCACACTACCAACCAATGGAAGGTGGCAAAACAAAAGCAAGTAGATAAATTTGACACACATCTCGTATGACCACACTACCAACCAATGAAATAAAAGCCTTTTTTTTTTTTAAATGGCTGATCGGACCACAATCCACCATTAAAAAACAAGGCCAAAAGAGTTGGAAACAATTGTGGCAAATCAGGTATCTATAACCGATAAAAAATAACCGGAACAAAGAAAAAACAGAAAATGACCAAATTTGGAGAGAACAAGGGGTATATAATATGAGTTGATAAACAAAGACTTTGGAATGATTTGGAATGCTGTGACTGTCTTCCCGGCTTTATTTCTTTGTTAAATAAAGTCTTATTTTGACATCTGGAACTCTGCTTCTCCACTTCATTGGCCGCACCCAAGAAAAATCCACAACAGATTGGCGTCACGAACAGGATTGGCTTGAGGCCCAACGTCCACGAGGGCCATCGTGGGTGGGGTACCTGGACGGCTATACAAACAGATCTCTTAAAAGGGGGCCCTGGAAAAAACGAGGTAGGCAATATTTTGCTTAAATTGGAAATAAGACTGTTTGTGTGGTTGACTAAGGTCACACCTGTGATGGTAATCTGAGACAGGGCTTCACCAATAAATGAATCTAAGATTTGAACTAAATTAAGTAAAATAAAAGTGGAATTGAGAGGTTCCGGATGTCAAAAGATTCACATGCTTTAGAGTAGTAAAAAGCTTTTGTATATAAGTTGTAAATAAGAAGACGCACCGTGCTGTGCCATTCGAGAAGGGGCACATACTGGGTCAGAGACCTCCCAAAATAAGTAAGCCCAGGAATCAAGAGAGCCGTTCAGAAGAGGGAGCGTGGCTCTTGAGGGGTACTTATGAGGGAGGACTTCCCAAAATAAGCAAGCCCAGGAATTAAGGAGCCGCTCAGATGGTGGAGCATGGCCTTGAGGGGTGCTTATGAGGGAGGGGTTGCTTTGATCAGAGTATTAAGTTGTGTACACAGTGTCGTGAAGGGACACTAAAAACCTGTTCAGGGACTTCCCAAAATAAGCAAGCCCAGGAATCAAAGAGCCGCTCAGACGGTGGAGCGTGGCTTTGAGGGGTGCTTATGAAGGAGGGGTGGCTGAAGCAGGTGTCTGCAGACTAAGTAGAGTTAGACTGTTAGTCTTTGTTTGTCCATTATATGTTGTAAAAATATTTGTATGTGCGTCAAAGTGGTGGAAACATTGAAGCATTGAATGTTTTGGCTGAATGATTAACTGTGTTGGCTGCTTTGCGCTGTGTGAAAAGCTGAATGTGTGTGTGACATATGTTCTATGTAAAAGCGCTTTGATTTTAACTGGAATGAAAAAGCAATACAATTAAAAACAAATACACTAAATGAACAATAAAGATTATATTGAGAGAATTGTAAGTATTGAGGGAATTGTAAGAGTTGAAAAAACTAAAAATATTCCCAGAAATTGGCTCTGTCGGCTGTTTGGACACTGTCCAAGTTGCCGACGTTGTGATCCAAATTGTGAAACTGAATTATTGATAAAGAAAAAGATAAAGAAGTGATTGATTTTTCATTCCTAAAGACAGAGAAGGGGACCAAAAGCTGCTTGGTGCTTTTTCTCTTCGCTCTGTGTGAATGTAGCAAAAAGTGTGGGAGAGAAGGCCTTGAGTGTGTGTGCATGAGTAACCTGGTTGTTGTTGTGTGTGTGTGTGGTGTGTGTGTGTGTGTGTGTGTGCTGTGGAATGTGTGTTAGCGTAAGTATGCATATGTGTGCTGAATGCGTGTGTGCACATGAGAAAGAGTGAGAACCTGTTGATTTGATTTGTGTGTGTGTGACTAACAAAGAGAAAGTGTTGTGTGTGCATGAGTGGAGTGTATGTGTGTGAGTAAACGTTGATAAAAGTGAAGGCTGAGATAGGGAAGAAAGCAGAGAAATTAGACAGATTATTTTTGTGCCTGTCCTGATCCTAAAAAAGAACAGAATGAGCATATTCGATGTACAAGACGAGTTCAGTTTTGATGCAAATTATGAACACCAAAGTGAATGGAGAAGTGTGAAAGAATATCAAGAATTTTTGAATACTTTGAGAAATACAAGAGGCATCTGTAATAATTTTTGGTTGGAATCAGATTTTGTTGACAGGAAAGGGCAGGTACAAAGATTGACAGATTACAAGAAGAACAGTCTTCTTAGAAAATTGATTAGCATTATAAATTTAAGGGACATAACAGAGGAATGGCCAACAATACCTTGGGAAAATATTGTTTATAATAACATAACAGTTCGACAATTGACAGATCAACTAGTGAACCTTTGTGCCCCAACATTTTCCCCAACAGAAGCTGCCTCTAATGTAATTGAAATCCCAGTTGGTCGAATTGTGGCAC
>JADLZN010004840.1:0-166421 GCA_018155175.1 Sinocyclocheilus anophthalmus
TGAGAGCTGGGAGGACAGCCATTATCTATCGCAGTACAACGCACTGAAACAAACAACAAAACGGCCCCACACAAACAAGCAATTACACATCAGGCTGGCAGTACAATTGCACCGCTACTCGGGTCGGGTCTGACCCAACTATTTTCCAAACACCATGACAGTCCTCAATCACACTGAAGATCGACCGGATAACGTGCCAAGAGTTTTGTCTCTAAAGGCTTCGGACTTTCAACATTAACAAAGAACCAAGACAAAAACCAGCACAATAGTTCACATGCACTGCACGCCTCTGAACTCTGCCGGGCTTGAACTTACTCTGAAACTCTTTGTTTGATGTTACAGTACAAAAACGTCCTATTTTCTCTCCTCCACTCTCCCAGAATAGTCCAGAAAAGGCAGGAGAGCAGACTGAAGCATCATTACCACCCAGCGCCAGAGTATCGACCAAAACTTTTCTATAGGCAATTTGTTATTCAACAGCTAATGTGGAGCGACCCCCCGCCACCCACTTCTTATTATTTTACATAAATTACAGGCTGAGCGAGAGGCTGTTTACTTTGCCTGTCACAGGAGCACCAAGGTCTCTAATTAATCTCCCCTTGGCCCCTTTGATTGCAGGAGACACTGGCTTTGCAAGGCCAATACATGCATGGTAATGAGGGGAGAGAAGCACTTTAAAGGCAGTTTGGAGAAGAGATGTTTAAAAAACTAAACTGGGAATGTTTAGTGCGCATGCTACCGTTTTGATTAACGCTATTGCCCGTGGCATGCTTTTTATTTATTTTTATTGATTTCACTTTGTTAGTATTTTTTGTAACCCGGGTATCGGAATTAGATCATGGGGAAATATGAATAATTAACCATAACTAGTTATGATTAATAATGAATATTTTAGATCCGCTGTAGATATTTAGCTGACCTCTCAGGGTCAACCGTCTTGTCAATTTTAAGAACGTTAATTTCCTGGTTAAGGGAATTAACTTTCTTACTGTACAATTCTTAAGTTTGTCAAGTAAATCTGCTGATCAGTGCTCCGGTTATCAGGAAACAATGAACCATCAAGTGGTATTAGAGGGCCAGTTCTGTAAATCATGTAAGTGGTGGAGTGGTGGAAAGTTATCCAGGACTGACCTGGTATTATCCTCAACATCCATGATAAATCTGGAAAGAGCAGTTCAGTAGTTTGGCATGTGACCTTTCATTTCGTGTGCAATCGGATTTGGGGTAGAAAGAAGTTGGAGAGTCGTGTTTGAAACAAATAGTTATTTTAAAAACCCCACTGCCATCTAGTGACAACTTAGACACAGTGAAATCCTGAATACATAAAATGCCCTTTTGTAAGGACATGATGTTGCACGTGAAAATTAAGTCAAGACAGAGTTGGTCAGGTGACCTTTGACTTCTGTCTGAATTTTACCAAAAAAAAACATCATCCACTGATTTCTACAGCTATAAATACACTCAGAAGACATTCATAATCATAATTAATCAAACTACTTTAGTAAACCTGGTACTAATGTGCAGATCTGGCCAAGTGGCCACACTGACACTTCTTCTGAAGTTAGTTTTCAGTTAACTTAAGGTAAGAAAAAGAAATGTAGGCTGAAATGAAGGACTAGATGAAAGAGTTGGCATAATAAATTCATTAAGTTTGGCAAATCCACAGCACGCGTCCTGCAGAGAGATGATAAAATGTGCATAAGCTCAGACAGAGTTGAGTCTGATAGCAGAGAATTCAGTCTGTGTCTTGCATGCACTACTTTCACAAAAGTATAACCACAATTGCCAAAATTTCCATTATTTTTTTGGGATATGTATATATAATGATGTACACACACACACACACAATTTGTAATTTAGGCAACAGACACACACATATGTCATCTAGCATTAAAAAAAAACAGCGGTCTGAACCCTAAAGAACAATACACTCTGGTTATTAGGTACTTTGCGAATGTAAAACTCAAGAGTGTGTGTTCTGGCGGGTCACGTGAGTCAAGCTTGCATCAGCTGAATCTCAGCTGATCCCCATCAACCTATGGGGATACGACACCTATCTAAGCATTCATATATAAGGTCCCTCAGTATTATCAGCAGTTTTCGCATTGCTCAATAGCTAATTACCCTCCTCCATCCCCAACTCCTCCTCTGTCAGTCGGGATTCAGCCTTCTGATTCTCCTTGAACCAGACTAATTCCAAAATTATTGAACTTTAACAATATCTGCATACATTTATGTTGGTTCTGTTCTGTTTACCCTGGGGGGGGGGGCGTTATCGCTGCTCTCCCTGCTCTCATCCATGCTAGGCTACATGAATGCGCAGGGAGTTCTTGCCCAGAACAGAACAGAACCATACCGCCAATCCAAACGGTATGCTAATTGTCAATCATCTTTGACGATAGTGGTCCTGGCAGAACTTTTGATTCTAAACTAACACATTGTAAAACATGTTGTGCGACAACTAGCCACCATATGTATGTTTAACTAATTTGCCTTTAGTCTAACATCTAATAGACTAAGAAAATAAAATGGAAATTTTGATAATCTAGATGAGACGTGCAATAAAATAAAACAAAATAAATAGAGCGTACTAAATTACTGCTAAATATCACTTTTGTGTCAGACGTAGCTACTTTACACATATTATTACATTAAATAATTTAATCTAATTTAAATTCCACTTGCTTTAAAACAGATTGTTTTGGACTCTTTTTGCAGCATATCTGACATTTTTACTGTCCTTTCCTTCACATAAATCACCGAACACACATGCTCAAAGTAATTGTGGATATATGTAAAATGGTATTTGTCACATTGATCAGCCAGTTATCTGCTGCGATACAGCTGACATCAAACAGCAGCGACGGGAGCGGATGCGCTTCAGCCAACACACACACACACAGCCATAATAACAGTAGCTCTCCATCAGCATCAGCAAGACATCCGCAGGGGAAGCAGTGAGTATCTCTTCTGCATTCATTTCCGACGGAAAAACAAATTGTAGGCTGTGTTATTCGAAACAGTCTATCGTTTAGTCTCTGCCGTTTCCAAACCTCTGGGCAGAGGCTAAGACTACAGAAACGCGAGAGCAAACGTAGAATGTATTCCGTCTCTTCTATTTTCCCGATCGAAAATTCGCTTAATCCCTTCAATGCATCATAAGAAAGAAAAACATCCATAATTATTTTGACGTATAATGCCTCAGTGAACGCGCAGCTGTTGCGTAATAATGGTACATTGTGAGCGCGTAATGCCGCGTGATGAATTACAAATTACGCTTAAATGCTTACGTTCGTCCTGTCTGTATTTTAGATAATGAATTATGATTTGATATGCGTTCAGTGGTGCTGTATTGGTCTGTGGTCGAAGGTTATTTGAGAGACAGCGCAGACATTATTTGGACGCCTCACACATGCTGATGGGCTGCTGTACATTGGGCATCTCGGATAACCTTGATAGAGCAAGTAAAGGTGTTCTGTGGAAGAGCCAATAAAACACGCCTGTTCCATGACCTGCAGTGTCTTCCACGTGAAGTGATTGTTACAGAAAAGGAGCATGCAATTATTTATTTTAATACGGTTTCAAATGTAATGCTTAGTCAAAATGACACTAATGACGTCTTTAACAATGATGGAAATAAATAAATGGGGTTAATACATTTATATAATTTGTTATTAAAACTACAAATATATTTAGACACATTTCAACAACCAAAATGTCACCAAAAAAGCAAGTGATCCATGATTAGTGAGTTGATGTCAATCAGACAGTCTTTTCATATCTAAATCAGCTGTTTTGGTTTGATTAATCTCTAGTTCATTTGAAAAAAAAAAAGAAAATCGTTTTTAAAAAAACAAGTTTTTTTTATCACGGCATTCAAGTATGTCAATCAAACTGCAAGTTGTGTTTTGATATTAAAATAATGTGAATAACTAAAAAGCAATAATAATAATACAGCTAACTAAACACACTTAAATACTTGATAACACAATTAAAATCAGATTTATGAACATTTATAAAAAACTGAGTTTCTGTTTGTGTTGATAAATCATCATACTGTGCACCTCAAATAAAAATTTAATAAAATAAATAAAAAAAACTCGAACTTGCTCTTTGAGCTAATCTAGAATATAAAGCTCAAACTCCACTTCAAAAGGAGATATTTTATTTAAAGGGGTCCTATTATGCTTTGTCACTTTTTCAACTTTAGTTAGTCTGTAAAGTTGCTGTTTGAGCATAAAAAAAAAAAGATCTGCAAAGTTACAAAAGCTCAAAGTCCACTTCAAAAGGAGATATTTTATATTTAACAGAAATCACTTTTCAAAAAACTACAACGAACGACTCGTTTGGACTACAACGCATCTTTTCCGGGATTTGTGATATGGCAAATATCGACGAATGGGACGAGACCTGGTTGAGCTGCACTAGAGAAGGCAACGAGTGTTATCACTATGTCGGAGACGTGCTAGCTTTCCCAACGCAGACGAACTTAGAGTGATTACAATCAACCGGGTTTAAATCGCAGGCGCTATGGTAAGGGGCATGACATTTCCAGACAGTGGTGCCAATCACAACACACACTGGCCCAGCTAACCAATACACAACACCACACACTGGCCCAGCTAACCAATCACATAAAACACAATGGCCCAGCTAACCAATCACAACAAACACTGGCCCAGCTAACCAATCACAGCACACACACACTGGCCCAGCTAACCAATCACAACACACACGGGCCAGCGAACCAATCACAACACACACACTGGCCCAGATAACCAATCACAACACACACACTGGCCCAGCTGACCAATCACAGCACCCACTGGCCCAGCTAACCAAGCACAGCACACACCGGCCCAGCTAACCAAACACAACACACACACTGGCCCAGCTAACCAATCACAACACAAACTGGCCCAGCTTAACCAATCACAACACACACTGGCCGAGCTAACCAATCACAGCACGCACTGGCCGAGCTAACCTATCACAGCACGCACTGGCCCAGCTAAACCAATCACAGCACATTTCGTGTTTCATAAGGCGGGCCTTCATTTGATACAGGAAATATTCAAGCCGTTCATGCCAGACTGGGGAGAGAGGTGTTGTATTAATGTAAATTATGTGAAAAATAATGCATTTTTTAAACAACCAAGCATGAAAACCTATTCTTGTACACCCCCAAAAACAAATCAAGACTTGTAAAAGAGCATAATAGGGACCCCTTTAAATGAGAATAACTAAATTAGGAAATGTCTCCTCCGTAAAGCTTTTATTGCCCAATGCCAACAATCTCAAAATGGCTTAATGTGGGCTGACGTGTCTATCTATCACTAGTGATTGTTGTGTTTATGAGTTTTGTATTCTGTAGAGGGCTCTGTAATAGCCTATTAGGTTGGAGAAATAATGAGAGAGAGCGGTAACCTATCAGATGTTTTCCTCAGTCGGCTAATGAGTAAGACATGAGACACTGAGTCATAATGACATGGAGAGAGATTCACAGTAACTGAGTGACAACATCACAGAGCTCCAACATCAGACCCCTCAGAGACAGACTTAATGGAGAGATATTTACTGTTTAACTAGTGCTAAATGGAAAACATCAACCAACAACAGATGCAGAGATACAAATCCTCTCAGGTGAATGATGGCATGAAAGGATGAAATTATACAATAACATCAATTAGTTGCTGTGACTCTTAATTTCTGTAAAGTAATATATTTAGTTAAACCAAATAATCTATATATATAATATATTATATATATATATATATACACACAAACATACATATATATATATATATGTGTGTATGTATATGTGGGTGTGTGGGGGGGTTATGTAATAAGTAGGTGTGTGTGTGTGTGTTGTGTGGTGTGTGTGTGCTGTGGGTGGTGTGTGTGTGTGTGTGTGTTGTGCGTGAAATATATATTTGTAAAATATGTGTGTGTGTGTGTGTGCTGTGTGTATATTGGCTATTATATTAAATATATTGCACAATATCTAAACACATTTGCCACAGATATTGAGAAAAACACATCAAAAGGAAGGAAACAGGTCCAAAAAACTCTCCAAGCAAGCAATTCCGAGTTATATTGAACATAAAAACTGCTTATAGATGCAAACATCACAATAAACCACAAAAAACTTCCTGTCATAATAACACAAAATTGCTAAGTAATGAAAAGTAAGACACTTACCGAAAGGAAATTGTATAAGTATTCGGTTGAATATATTGAGTTCATTTGCATTTTTTGCTGAATATAGGACCTAATCATTCATGTTTGCTTCAGATATGGTGAAATTAGGCAGTAACCTGGTGGACAAGATGGAGAGACAGCCGTCGGTGGAGGACGGTTTTGACAACATCCCCCTCATCACTCCACTGGAGGTCGGCCAGTTACAGCAGCCTTTCCCTGATAAGGTAATTACCATTCATGCATTAGAGAGCAGAACCCACACATAGTGCCATATTAAAGACAGCAGCGCACCTCTGTTACTCATTACTCCGCATAGAACTTCATTAAGGGGAAGAATGTCATAGGAGACCGGAGGTGGACCGGCAGACATCCAGTACCACTGATACCATCAAAGACACGGTAGAAACCACCCCGAAAGATCCCAGCGGATAGCCTGGCATGAAAGAAAGAATTCATGTGACACCATCAAGATTCATTGTCACTGAGTTTGATACAGTTTGTCCCCCGAAAGTCTTTGCAAACCATCTGATCACAAGCTTGCACACAAGCTCATGTCAGAACTCTCACAGATGGCTTATTTCTATTCTTAGCTCTGAAGGAGGCAAGTGCAACGGGTGGAAACACACAGCAGAGTTTGAATTTAACTTTGCAGTGACTCATCTAAAAGATGACAAATTATATAGTAGTAGGAGCTCGCGCGCTGCATTTTTAATGTGCTGAAGTAACATCTTGTGTGTCCTACAACCTAAGCTTTTTAAAAAAACCTGCCTCTACCTATATTTTTCCACAACATACCTATACATACAATTCACTGCAGATTCCAGCGGAAATTACCACTAGTGGCAGAAAAACATAGATTTTTATTCCTTTTCATGGAAATTATGATTACAGGGGCAGAGTATTCATTAATAAAGACTCATTATCCTGCATCTCTTTGCACAATACGGTATGTTATGACCTCAACAAACAACCAAGTGCATGATTTGTAAACTAGAATAATACATTTTGATGTTTGCATGACATTACCAGCTCCACAAATATGGCTTTCTGACATAGTAAACTTGCTAGGTAGCACACCTGGTATAACATTGCACTTTCAGCGAGGAGCTAAAATGTCAAGGTTGCTTCAGCAAATGTGACCCTGGACCACAAAACCAGTCTTAAGTCGCTGGGGTATATTTGTAGCAATAGCCAAAAATACATTGTATGGTACAAAATTATAGATTTTTCGTTTATGCCAAAAATCATTAGGACATTAAGTAAAAGATCATGTTCATGAAGATATTTTGTAAAAATTTATCAAAACTTCATTTTTGATTAGTAATATGCAATGCTAAAAATTTCATTTGGACAACTTTAAAGACGATTTCTCAATATTTAGATTTTTTTTTGCACCCTCAGATTCCAGATTTTTAAAATAGTTGTATCTCGGTCAATTATTGTCCTATCCTAACAAACCATACAATCATGGAAAGATTATTATTCAGATTTCAGATGTTATAAATCTCAGTTTCAAAAAATTACCCTATGTCTGGTTTGTGGTTAATGTCAGCAAATGTGTTTTTATCTTATGTTTGCTTTTGTTAAAGCTATCGGTTAGGTTTAGGACCGGGTCCTAAATTTCTAAATCCTAAATTTGGCTTCAATCAGAGCACATAAGACTTGGTTGGGATGTAATGTTGACTTTACTTTGGCTGTGCAAATAATTCCAAAAAGACTCATTGTTGTGTGTCAGTCAGTGCTGCGCAAACTGGTCGACCATATTGGACTAACAACAATGCACCTCAACATAGTCAAGATGTTCTTTGGAACATAACGTCTTGTCGACCATTTAGAAACTTTTGAAAACACAGCTACTTGCTTCAGCTGGTTTTCCATTAGGGTTTCTAATGCTAACTCTGAAAGCAGCGAGCCCATTCTTGTGGTTTCTGCCCAGCCCCCTCTCATCTTGTTCTTTGTTTGGACTATTTTAATAGTTCGTTCTTTCTCTGTGACTCTATAGGTGATTGTA
Source organism: Sinocyclocheilus anophthalmus (assembly GCA_018155175.1). Lineage (NCBI taxonomy): Eukaryota > Metazoa > Chordata > Actinopteri > Cypriniformes > Cyprinidae > Sinocyclocheilus > Sinocyclocheilus anophthalmus. Next base: position 8,213 of record JADLZN010004840.1, read on the forward strand.
AAAACCACAGCAGAGTATCAGCTGAAGAGAGAAGAGGAAGAGTATGTTGCGAGCATCAAGAAGCTAAACATACCTTTAGGATGAGATGTAAGAGAAGTCAAGGTAAAAAAAAAAAAAAAAAGACAAGGACAGATTGCCCAGCCTACTTAGATCTTGCATTTGTCTGTCTGTTAGTGAGGGAAATGCGAGTATAAATAAAAAATGGAAGGCATAAATACATGTGTGAATGTCTGTGTTTTCCAGCTGACTGGGTTGATTATTATCACCTTGGCGTTCCTGGCGTGTCTGCTTCTGTTGGTCATGTATAAAGCGCTGTGGTACGATCAGCTCGGCTGCCCTGAGGGCTTCGTTCTCCAGGTACCCAGTATAGCACAAATACACCATGCTGAGAACATCTGTGGGCTACTTTACAAACCATTTTTTGGTCTGAAATGTAGATGACAAATCACACTTCTGTAAACAAATGTCTTCACTTGTGGCTTTAGTGAAAACTAGCCAGTGGTTGCCACCGGTATGACATCTCAACATGATTTTCACCTCAAAACGTATCCTACTTTCTTTCATTGTGAATGAATCATCTGAGAATGATGGTATATAGCTACCAGATGAATAATAATTTATACAGCAGTCTGTGCATTAGTAGTTTGGATTTTTAAGTTACACTGTAACTCCAGCAAGTGGCGCCAAGTGACTGTCTTTATGCATGAGTCATTGAATCATTCATTCAACCCATTTGTTCAAATTGCTGATTCATTCAGGCACAAAACAAGTGACTTCAAGTTGAATGGATCCGCAATTTTGATTCCAATTTAATTCATATTGTATTGTTTTCCTTGTTGCTTCATGTGAGGAACTTTATTTGTTTGATGCACAAATATGCTGTTTCAAGTTACCCACATATGAAAGTATATTTCTGTTAGGATAGGCAGCAGGGTAGCTTACTAGGTTTTGGAGCAGAGCGATTAAGTATTAACTGCATCTTTTGTTTGTGTGATATTCGTTTAAATTTACTTTGTTTGCAGCTCAGCAAAGCTTAGCTGCAGATCTTCAGTCTGCGGACAGCATCTGAAGCGGTGCATTAGCTTTGGTGGAGTGTGAGAATGTCTTTAATTAGTCTTAACCATGACTAAACTGTGATTAAGGCCTGCAGGGGTTTCCACCTCACCCCCTTTGATGCAGATACCACTGCCATAATTAGCATGCCACACTAATGTAGCGTTGCTAACTTGAAGAGCGGGAAAATTGCCTCTTGTTAAGATGGAATGAGGTTTATGGAAGCTATGGCATGTTGACGTCTCTTGATTGACGTCTTTCAGTCGCAAAACACCTTTTTGTTTTTGTGGGATGAGTAAAGTGTCACTTCAAGCATCTAAGCATCTGTTTTACAAATTGGAAATATAATAAATCTTTCATAGTTTGCATTCCTGAGAAATAGTTTATTACTGCTTACACTATGTAGTCAGTTTTGGATCATTTAAGTTTAAGAATTTGGGTATGTTCAGATATATAGCTACAGGTTCTGTAAGTTTGAAGTTTTAAAATTAATTTTGTGTTTATGTAACTTCCCAAATAAGAATATACTAAGATGTTCCTTTAACTAGAACTAGAAATAGTTATGTCTACTTTTTGCATAAAACTTAACATGTCTATTCCATGCATAATATTATGTAGAAAGTAAATTTATAGTTATTTTTTTTTTCAATATTGTATAAGATGATTAGGTTGTCGACATGCTCTGTTAGGAATAACATTAACATAGCAATCTTAATTTTGTGGCAGAATATAGTATGTATATTTTGCACAGTATACAAATTTTCTATATGAAATCCCAGATAATCTGCTATTTGCTCAAATGAGAGTTTTGCAACAGAACACATTGCATATTCATTCCATATTGATGGATCAAAATAATTAATATAATCTATTATTATTATTATTTGATTTACACTAGCGGAAACACACATTTTTATATTTTGTTTCTGAGATGATAATGGGCCCTGATTGCAGTAACATGCAAACATAAGAGACTTTTTTTTTTGCTTGCTATATATAGATATATATATAATTATATACTGTATATTATATATTACGTCTTATATACACGCACACACATAACGAACAATATATTTTAGCACTACAGGTCATTGATTTTTACAGAAATGTGTTTTTTTGTTGATGTTTGTAGACAATGTGCTAAGCTTCACTTGTCATCTCAACACATTTGGAAAAAACAGTGATAGAATATCATTGTCCACTTCTAAAATATCGATTTCCCCAGTTTATGCATGTGTGTAAATGGAAGTGGCAGGATTGTTGTTTCAGAGGTAGTTATCAGTGGTTTGGCCGCTCTACCGATGCTATATCAACAGGAATGCAGAGCTCCATGACATTCACCTTTATGTTTGATTTATAACAGAACCTGCCTGACCTTCTCCATTCGAGTTAATGTATTCCTATATAACCTTTATTTGCAAACATCTACTTTCTAATCTAGCACAGACACTGCACCCCGTCGGCTCTGGAGATGTACTACCCTGAGCAGAACTCCAGGGGCAGCTTGTACACTGCCATGACCCACCTCAACCAGGCCAAGAAGAACATCCCAGAGCTGTCTCCTCCCTGGCTGCCAGTCATGAAGGACGAGGTGAACCACTCTGAGAAATAAGCAGCGAGAAGGGGTCACTGTATTTTCACTTTAAAGGGTTTATGAGGGTGGAATTCAGATAATGTTGATGGTCAAGTCAATCGGATGGCGTTTATGTGTGTCTTTCGTGTTTAAAATGGGAATTTGGTGCGAATAACTATTTAGGTTAACTGTGACACACACAAATGTCTTTGAAGTGACGGTTTGTAGGTTGCTACTTTGTCGACCTTCTGCAATACAAATGCTTTCAGAAATCTACTCCATACCAGTTTAGAGGAAATCTAGACTCTGAAGCTCATCCGTACATGTTTTAAATGTCACCAAGCCACTTTTTGATGGCACGTCTCACTGTGGCATTGTAGGTCGTGCTGCTTGTCCTTTGCGCAGCTTTGCCGTTCGCGTTCGCTTCTCGCTTATGTTGTCCTTTGACGCTAACTTGAGCTTAGTGTTCATGCCGTGTACTTGGCGTGCCGTTGCGTGCCCTTCTAATGAAACTGCATGCCCCTGCGCAATCCGGGGCATTGGCCAGCCACGCCTTCCCACCCCTGGCTACTTTCCTTAACTCACTCCAACTATGATTGTTCTCTTCCGCCATCGTTCCCTTCTTTGTTTTTTGATTGTGTTCCCAGCGGAAACGCGATTCTTCACTTTTTTTCATTTGTTACTCAAGGCGAATCATATTCCTGTTGAACGTTTCCCTGCTGTACCCGGCCACGAATGAATGGTGCCAAAAACCTCCACCATTTTATTGACTAATTGTGTCACCATTTGCACTGGTTACCACCCCCACCCCCTTCGGAATTGATATTAAACGTGTGAAATCCTCCAAGTCCTTGAATGCACCAGGCCTCCGTACCGGTAACAGTAGTTTAGGTTTGTCACAGTCTTTTGTTTTTCGTTGGTGCCTGAACAGTTAACCACGCACCCGCCACCCTTTAAAGTGTTCTTAATGTCTAGCTTCTTTAAAAAGGTTTAAAGAATGTGGAAAAACACTTCTGCAGGATGAGTGACCTTTGAATTGGTTGTTGTGTACATTAGTTATCACTTCAACCGCACAGCAGTCACAGCGGCACTGTTTAAACTTTCAAAGCAGATGAAACCGTTCCCTTTTATGTTGTGTTTTTTATTTTATGTGTCTTTATATTATATTGTGATCTGGATCTTTTTGCCCCAATTGCTAAATGGAAAGTTTCTTAATGTATTTATTATGTATTTCTATTATATTGACTGGTGTGGAAGGATGAACTGAAGTTTGTAAGGGTGTAAGACGTGTGAAATATCAGCTGCAGTATTAGGTTCCTTTCGTGTTCCTGTGTAACATTATTATCCCTCCAGGGATAAATAAACCCAAGAAAGGTTTCAGTCTCTCTACTTCCCCGCGCGAGTGTGCTATCAATAGCCAACTACGGCTCCAGATTCTACAACTGCAGTTGGTGTGCGTGTAATGTGCATATAATGGTGAATAGGTTGTATTATTCAGAAAATCCAGAGCTTTGATTTTTTTAATTAAAAAGGATTGAATAAAAATGTAGTTAAATTGATTATAAAATTAAAAATAGCAATACTAATGACAATTAGATCATACGTTCATTAAAAATGGTTGGATATAAATTTAAGTTGGATTATAGAATTATTATTATAGATCATAAATTCATTAAAAAGCATGGAGTTAAATTGTATTAACAATTATTTGAAGGAGAAAACAAAATTAAATGCAAACGTTAAATTGATTATGCATGCTACATTTGTGACATTTTAGTCTAAATATAAATATGTGGCTAACATTCAAATGAGAATATTTTATCTATAGGTATAAATGTTCAAAAGTCATATTTAAAATTTTAATAGATTGTATGTTCATAACCTAAAAATTTTTACACACACACACACACACACAGAGGATTTCACACCATGTTCCTTCTAGTCCTCTGTGTAATTAACATTTTCATTCCTTGCATTGTACTGTATGTTGTGCAGGCGCTGAACCCAATGAAGGGTTAAAAAGTAATTATTAGAGAATAGCATAGTCAGCTCACAGCAGGTGTTGCCAGGGGAAAGGGCGTTCATTTGAGTGAGGGTGTAAAGTGGTTGTGTGTCAAGCCCTGTTTGAGGTGTGTGTGTGTCTCAGTATGATCTCCTGAATACTGGCGCCAGCAGAGAATGCCTTTCATTACAGATCTCTCTCTCTCTCTCTCTCTCTCTCTCTCTGTCTCTCTCCCTCTCGCTCTCTATTCTCTCTCTCTCTCCCTCTCCCCCTCTCTCTCTCTCTCTCTCTCATCTCTCTCTCATCTCACACACACACAGTATCTCTTGTCATCACACACACACCCGTACAGATTAAATGAGGTGTCAAAATAATAAACTCAGATTGACAGCTGAGTGACCCAGTGGACTCTCTAAACAAATGTTCTGCTGAATCCTGCACGGATACCTCTCAATGCAAACAAAGACAAACCCACTCATTCTTTATTATCACTACTTTTACAATGACAGTAAAGTGATGAAAACTATGAAATACCAGAAAGAACATTTTGGAAAACCTAAGTTTATTCTTAAATTGCATTGCTTTAAATTTGCATTGCATTGCTTATATAGTGAGGTTTAAAGGGGTCATATGATGCGATTTCAATTTTCTTTGGAGTGTTACAAGCTCTTCGTGAATAGATAAGATCCCTAAAGTTGCAAAAACTAAAGTCTCAAATCCAAAGAGATATTCTTTATCAAAGAGTTTGTGAGAGCAAAACTACTTTGTTTGGTCTTCCAAAAGAGGACACGACTAGAAATCAGTGGTTAAGTTGTATTTACAACACTGTTCCAGAACACTTCAACCCAAATATTCAGATGTGTGCAACACATTTATGGACTGTTTAATGATCTGGTAGGTAGAGTAGACTACAATGCCGGATGTTCTGACTCACAGATTGTAAGTACGTTTTAATTTAAAGGATTTGCCACTGACGATTCAAACGTGAATTTTGAGCAGTGTATGTGAGTAGGTTTGTAGTTTAGTTTGTAATTTCTCCGATACAATGCAGACATGTTTTTGTTTAAGCGGCGCCAAATGCAACGCAACGCGTTAAACAAACCGTATAAATATTATACAGTAATATGTCCACTGGATCAACAAAAGCCAGTTTGTAAATGGGTTTTCATGTTTAGTGTCTCGTCGCTCCGACCGGACACGGCATGGTGAGGGGCGTAACATTTCCGTCACACGCTTGAGGTATTCGGCCAATCACAACGCACTGGATAGCTGCCCAATCACAGCACACCCTCGCTTTTTCAGACCGTTGGAGCTTTGTAAAAATCGACACGTTTCAAAAAGGAGGGCATAGAGGAGAAACAATAATGTACAGATGTGGAAAATAATGTGTTTTTTGAAACACCTTAAACCGCATAAACACATTGCATTACACCAAATACACAAAATAATTTAAATTATTTTAAAACAATGTGAAGTTTACTGTATGTTGCGTTCTGGAGTAATTTTACTGAACTATGTTTCTTTCACTGAGTGAATAGAATGACTTGCTTATACTTAATTTGACTGTCAGTGTAGGTTCCTCATTACTACAACATTACTGTGGACTCATATGTTACACAGCTCAGAAAGATTCTCACTGTGAAAACTCACAGTTTTCTCAAAAGAGTGTATACAGTGCCACCTTCAGGTCACTTTACTATGGCCTTCAGCCACTTGATATGGCACCGTATTAGCGGACATGTTTGTGTTTTGTATTTCGGGGATTTGTGCTTTTCTCATCTTTTTTGTTTGTTTTTTTTTCAATTACAGTTTTAAAGATTTATTTCTTCTTTTTCTTTCTCTTGTTTTAAAACAGTCTCTTTTTCAGTTTAGTTTGTGGTTGTTTCTTGTTGTGAACCATGACAGTTTTCGCAATGAACTGTGTATTGTATTAGCTGACATGATTGTTATTTTGCTTGCGATGTTTTGTTTTAACCTGGCAGTTCTCTTCAATTACTACATTTTCTCACCCCAATATTTTTTTTCTTGTTTAAAGAACGGCTCCTTTAATTTTGTGTATTGTGATGGTTTTATGGATGTGTTGGACATGGGACGTGTGTAACTTAATCTGATGTGGTACGGTTGAGCATGAGAGTTCTGCATTTAAGTAAAAGTAATGCTTGCTGGTTTTTTCTTTTTCTTTTTTCTTGTTTTAAGTCCCCTTTTTTATTTTTTAGATTTATGCTTAATTCAAGAAAGTGCATGGGCTAATAAAAATAAACTTAATTCTAGATATTCTCTGAAGACGAAAATATATTTAGAAAAAGTATTTCTACTTTTCTGCACATAAATTCTGCAAAAGCAGTAGTCGCATATGATAATCATGTGGTTTTGAAAGAGTAATTAAAAATGAACCAAATACATTTGTTTTAATTTGCAACACAACTACTAAGTGTATAAATGTACCCGTCCTGTGTGTAGCAGCTATGAGTTAGTGAGGCTGTAAAACCATTTTAAATTGAGAAGTGTTGACAGCCTCTGGTTTTTCGTTGACTTTCTGCTTCTATAAATGTTCAAACTGCGTAAAAAGAGTGTTCTCATTTTAGCACTATGACAGGGAGTTTATTGCTGTAACACAAGAACTCTTGACCCTTACAGGCCAAGAAAAAACTCTTTCATACGTCATTTACTTACCTAGTCCTCTGCGTTTGATCATCTGCCCTTCAAGTAAAGGCCATATTGCAGTCATAAAGGGATCAATGAGAAATCAAGTGACTTGCAACTGTCAAAGCATAATAACAGCTGGCAGGCCTGCCGTGACACTGGGCAAGTGCCAGTCTCCAGTGTGTGCGCTCTGTGTTTTTATTGAATGTAGGATCTGTTTTGAATGACTGTCTGAATGAATGTCTTTAGCTGCTTAAGGGCAGCGTTTAGTCCTTGATTTATTCGTTTAGGAACGGCTTGGCGTGGAATCATTTTCCAAACTCTGCAGTTTGCAGCAATTTATGCTTCAATGAGGGAGAAACCCGCAGAAACAAATATTTGAGTGTGCTCCGTAATGAAATGGCTATATTTTTACGGATTAAAATGAGTCATAAGCCCGTTTAAACAAAGCCTGGCTACACAGGCAACAATTTAGGATCCTTATATTAAACATCAGACTAGGACTGTCCTAAGGCCAGGAATAAAGAGTAAGTATGCAGTAATTGTGTCGGCCGTCTAACCTGCGGTCAATGATTTCTGTTTGATCTTTAGTTTGTGATGCTTATATTCAACATAATCAAATTTGTGATGGTTTTATTTAGTATAATGAATGTAGAAAAAGGTAGAGAAGGCATGAGTAGCATGGTTTATAGTTTATTTGTTTGTTTGTTTTCTGGTGATATATTTTGTTAAATAATGATTTCATTTCAATTTTGATTCAGTTTTTAAACCAGTTAACGTCATAATTATAGTGTCACCCAGAATCAGTGGAGCCATAACGTCATTTTCTCCTTTAAAAAATGCAGAATTCAAGGGCAAAATTAGAGGGTAAAAAATGTTAATGACTTACAAATGGGTATGTATCAGGACTTCACATCAACTTACAACCTGTCCCCAATCTCTAATCCAAATTTATAGCAATTACACACGTGGAGCAAATTCTTAGACGAGTGAATTAGAGGCAGTCTGGAGTCCAGGAATCATGTATAGTTACCGCATTCACTCTTTTTACGTTGTGAGTAATAGATGCCAATTTACAGTCTCATAGACAGAGGAAGTTGTTGTTATTGTATCAAAGTCTTAATTGCATGAACATGAACCATGTGTCTCTTGGACAGAATAATTATATGAACAATAAGCGATATGACTCAGAAGACTTTTATGGTACAAGTGACCTTTTTCATTTCACAAAATTGATTTAGCCTTTTTAAAAAACAAAGCCAGTCAGAGTGAAAGCAGCACACTGCTGTGCAGACATTATAGAATTATGGTAACTTTGAGAAAGGTATAGCATACTCAATGTATTTGTTTGTATGTAATAATCACAGGTGTTTAGTTTTAGTAGATTTCTGACTTTTAAAAAAAATTGACCATATTAACCGTTATTGGCCAGAAAAATACTCTTTGTTTAAAATACACTATACCATTCAAAAGTTTGGAATAATTAGGATTTTACATGTTTTTAAAAGTCTCTTCTGCTCACCAAGGATGCTATTGATGAAAAATACAGTAAAAAACTGTATAAGCAGCAACTGGGATTCAACTGTTAATATTACTGTTTTTGTGTATTTTATATTAAATAAAACAGCCGTGGCATTGGTGAGCATCAGCGATTTCTGTAACACTTTACTTTAAAGCCCTTTATGGCCATAATGCATATCAAGTAGTTTTAATGGGCAAAATTAAAAAAAAAACTTTTTTTATTATGCACCTTATATTGCATTGTACAATCTCATGAATAATTATTACCACAGTTAATACATTATAGCACTAATCAATTGATTGTTACACTATGCATTTTTAATTCAGTTGTAATTATTTACAAGATAATGGATTATAAATATAATAATAATATATTTATTTTAAATTTGTAATAAATGTAATGCATTATACCCTTTAATAACTTGTTATAATGCTATAAGTAACGTTTTACCGAGACTTCTTTCAAAAACATTTGTAAAAAAAAATATCCTAAACTTTTGACTGATAATATATGTTAGCCTCTTGTGACAACATACCCCAGTAGTGGGGTAAGTAGTCACAGGAAACACTGGCCATTATATATTTTTTTAGGATTTACATGTAAATTATACAATTATGAAGCATAAAACAATTCACGAAACACCGGAAATACAGAATAGATTTAGTAATGGATAATACAAAAAAATGTGACAACTTGCCCCAGACGCCTCTATTTTTTTCAATAAAAAAATTTCCAATACTAAGTTTTTATAACTCTTTCCTGTTGTCTGAGACAAATTATTTTGTTTTTACAAACTTCTAAATGTTGTCCATTAGGTAATATTAACATACTTAATGAAGACCTGCAATTCATAACCAACCCAGAGATAAGGTCACGAAGTCGAGCTCTCATGATACTTCTTGGCCTCCATCATATCCATCACTTCCCAGACTCTCTCTCTTTCTCCTCCTCACTTTCACACACACACCATTCTTCTCTCTCGCTCTCTCTATTATGTCAGTGTCGCCGCAGTCATTGTTCCTCTATGTTGAAGATGAAGAAAGCTCGGGGAGTGTTTCAGATGTTGGCACCAGCTCTTGCCTACTCAGCGGGTTTGTGTGTATGTGTGATCGCCCTCTCCCGCTAAGAAACGCTGAGTACTCCCTGACAGCTCTATCACTCGTCCTCAATGGGGCGTAATTTGTGAGAGCCTGGCTGTGCAGGGGATGATGGGTAATTAAGAAGGTGAGTCAGGCCACTGAGGCCGAGCGTTGACAGCATTTAGCCAACTGCTGTATAGTTCACTGTGTTCAGAGTGTCTCCAAGGGTCTGGCATACACAGATCGCTCTAAGTGTCCCAAAACAAGATGTTTTAATGGACTCAGGAAGAGCGCAGGAGGTCAGAAGAGAGTGACATGAATAACAATCTCAGCATTATTCAGGTTATAATACATCATTTATTATTGTGTTTAATATCAGTTTGCCTCGGCCATTGTTCTTTCATTGACATGCTTAAAAACTAGAAAGTCTGGATTTCTTACTGGTAATTACATCATGGAGGTGGCGTTTCAAATTAACTCATCATTCTGACATGATTAAGGCAGCATTAATGAGACTTTTTTTTTTTAGTCTTTTAACTTTTTTGTCTTCAATGAGCTCAGCCTAGTTTCATCTCTTCATTGTGACATCTGGTTGTCACTTTGAAAATGTCAGATTTGTTTGTTAAACAAACCAGTGTCAAGTTTTATTTTGAATGCTTAAGATGCCTTGTAAGTTAAGTGCACTAGTGATTCCAATAAAATATAACTCAAAAGCAGCTTGCATGTAAAATCCTCTTGACAGCAGACTATAAATTTAGTCCGTTTCTGGAAGCATTATTAATAAATCAAAGTTGTCACTTTTAGACATCAGTTGCAAAAGCAGCTTTAATGCAAGAATTGTTGTTCACTTTGGGGACCCAAAGTTCTCTAATATCTAGTCATTTATTGGATGTAAGCCTTTGTTTATTTCTTTCTTAGCATGACCTCATGTTTTCATCATGTACTGAAGCTTAATCGGCACTGCCACTCTAACCATCTACAATCAGTCTATATTATTGTTTTAGTTAAAAAAATAAATAAATAAAATCTGTAGCCTATTTATTTACTCACCCTCATGTCATTCCAACCCCATAGGATATTTTTAGACACTAACTAATAAAAAATTATATAAACAAAAATAATACTAATATAATACACGACAGACACAAAAAACATTAAAATTTCTGAAGCACAATATTCCGCTATGCCCTCAAATCAACTATGGAGTCGATAATTCAAAAAGTCAAATGTTAACACTTAAAAGTTCACTCGTAGCTAATGATCAAGAGTCCAAATCAAGAGCGAGTTAATTCGTCAAAGTATTACCAACAACGGACATAATAGTGAAGACCCGGAGTCGCGTGGTGCGCGATGAATACACAAGAGTCAGTCTGGGATCAGCCCTACAAGACTGAGAGGACCGAACATTGAGAAGAGATGATGCCAACCTCAGACAAATACACAACACCAAATTTTTGGGGGCTATAAGTTTGAGTCGCAATTAATCATTGCTCGTTATAGGGTTCACCTTCGTTTCATTACATGACATTAATCTAACTGCTTGATGTTTTACATACATGTTGCCATATGGACATCAAACTTGATGATAGTCACCACTGTAAGAATTACAAATATATGTAGAAACTTTCATTTCTGTAGTTTCTTTGAAACAATGTGTATTGTGAAAAAGCGCTATACAAATAAACTTGAATTGAATATAACGAGACAAACAACTAATTGTCCAGTACGTTCACGTAGACACTTGTCACGTCTTGAAAATTTACAGAGAATATTGTTGTCACTCTGGTGCAGGGGTGGCGAACGTCGGTCCTGGAAAGCCGCAGCCCTGCAAAGTTCAGCTCCAACCCTAAACAAACACACCTGAACAAGCTAATCAAGGTCTGAAGGGTTACTAGAAAGCTACAGGAAGGTGAGTTTTAATTAGGGTTAGAGCTTGCGGCTCTCCAGAACCGGAGTTCGCCACTGCTGCTCTAGTGTATAACGTCTCGGTTACGTGTAACCCTCGTTCCCTGAAGGAGGGACCGGAGACGTCACGTCGGAGGACCGACGAATTGGGATCTCGATTAGAGAGACCAATCCACTTCGAGTCTAAACTAAACGAGCCAATGCACATTGACATTCGATTATTGCATCCAGCTGCCGCTGATAACAGCGTGAGTATAAGTAGGCAGCAGGTGCAGCGCATATTCAGGTTTTTGCTGAGGAGCCGAGCCGGTAACCCGGCCGCTCAGGGGTGGTACAGAAGCTATGGCGACGGGACATGACGTCTCCTTTCCCTCCTTCGGGGAACGAGGGTTACATACGTAACCGAGACGTTCCCTCTCAGTCGGTCCCTCTCGACGTCACGTCGGATGACCGACAAATTGGGATCCTACCAAAAGGCCACAGCTACTGCCCCTTCCAGTGTCCTGTGGAAGCCACCTGCGCCCCTACTTTTTGGCGTAGGCCAGGGCTTCTTCAAAAGAGGACCAGCTACTGCTGCAATGGAACTACCCAATGAGTAAGACTGGATAACAATGGGAAACGTACCCGTTCTACTTGGAAACAGGGACGTTACGGAAGAGAACCTTTACGAAGGAGGTTGCGGAGCAATACACATATGGACATCCCGTAGGTGCATATGGAAGAATGGAGGTGAATGAACCCTCTTGGAATGGCAGAAGTCAGCCGGGGAAACACGGGCTCAAGGCTAAACCGTGGACTTTACACATATGAGATCCACTTAGGTCTTACATATGGAACCCAGCCTTCTACCGGTTCTCGAGGATTCAACAAGTGAAGACCTGGCGCCGGACGCTCCGCCACGTCAGGCTGCCGAGGGGACGGAGGAACTCAAAAGGGTCTACTGTATGGACTCTCTGGAGTGGTTTTAGCAAGCCGACACTAACCGGGGCCTCTCAGTGCTTCTACCCGTTTGAGGTGAGAACACAGGAGGATACCGGCTCCACACGAAGGCTATAGAATCTAGCGAATGTGTTAGGGGTCGCCCAGCCCGCAGCCCTACAGATATCTGTCAGCGAGGCGCCACGAGCCAGCGCCCAGGATGATGCAGCACTTCTAGTTGAGTGAGCTCGCAATCTGAGCGGGCAGGGCGCACCCTGTGTCTGATAAGCCAGGGTGATGGCATCCAATATCCAGTGGGCCAACCTCTGCCTGAGACAGCCTTCCCCTTCTGCTGACCCCCAAAGCAGACAAAGAGCTGGTCTGAGGTCCTGAAGCTTTGCGTCCGGTCTACGTAGCACCTTAAGGCTCGGACGGGACAGAGCAAAGCTAGGGCTGGGTCTGCCTCCTCCGAGGGCAGCGCTTGGAGGTTCACCACCTGATCCCTGAAAGGAGTAGCGGGAACCTTGGGCACGTAGCCGGGCCGGGGCCTCAAGGTTACCTGGGAATCAGCCGGCCCAAACACTAGGCACGAGTCGTCGAACGAAAATGCATGCAGGTCCCCTACCCTCTTGATAGAGGCCAATGCCAGCGGGAGCAAAGTCTTCATTGAGAGGAACCTCAGCTCCACTGCCTGTAAACGCTCAAACGGGGCCTGCTGTAGTGCCATGAGCACCAGACTCAGGTCCCAAGAGGGTATAGAGGGGGGCCGTGGAGGATTTAATCTTCTCGCCCCCCTAAGGAACCTGACGATCAAGTCATGCTTCCCCAACGACCTCCCTTCTAAGGGGTCGTGGTTCGCAGCGATCGCCGAGACATAACCTTTAAAGGGTGGGGGAGACAGCCTTAGCGCCAGCCTTGCTGCAAGAAGGAAAGCACAACTCTGATCGGGCATTTTCGGGGGTCTTCTCGGCGAGAAGAACATCACTCGACGAACAGGTTCCACTTCAAAGTGTAGGCGTGTCTCGTAGACGGTGCTCTCACCAAAGTGATGGTGTCAACTTTGGGGTAGGTCACCTAGAACCTCCGCGTCCCGTCCAGGGACCAGACATGAAGTTTCCAGAGGTCTGGACGCGGGTGCCAAAGGGTGCCCCGTCTCTGAGTCAGTAAATCCTTCCTCAGAGGAATCGGCCAGGGAGGGGCTGTCGCGAGGAGCGTTAGTTCCGGGAACCAGGTCCGGGTAGGCCAATAGGGTGCCACCAACCGGACCTGCTCCTCGTCCTCCCTGACCTTGCACAGCAACTGTGCCAGAAGGCTCACTGGGGGAAAAGCATACTTGCGGAGGCCCCGCGGCCAGCTGTGTGCCAGACGTCCGTGCCGAGTGTTCCGTCGGTCAGGGCGAAGAACAACTGGCAGTGGGAGGTTTCTGGAGAGGCAAACAGGTCCACCTGAGCGGCTCCGAAACGTCCCCAAACCAGCTGGACCGTCTGGGGATGGAGTCTCCACTCTACGGGGAGCACAGCTCGTGACAGCTCGTCGGCTGCCCGGTTGAGCAGCCCAGGAATGTGAACAGCACGAAGCGACCTCAGATGCTTCTGACTCCAGAGAAGGAGGTGGCGGGCGAGTTGCGACAAGCGACGGGAGCGCAGACCACCTTGTCGGTTGATGTACGAAACGGCCGCTGTATTGTCCGTGCGGACAAGTACATGCTTGCCTCGTAAGCGCCCTTAGAGACGGCTCAGGGCAAGGTGCACTGTCAGCAACTCGAGGCAGTGGATGTGCCAGTGCAGTCGGGGCCCCGACCAAACCCCTGACACTGCAAGCCCGTAATACGTGGCCCCGCAGCCGGTGGTTGAGGCATCCGTGCAAACCAAAGCATGCCTGGAGACCTGCTCCAGGGGCACTCCTGCCCGGAGGAAAGCAAAGTCTGTGAAGGTGAAGGTTTGGCGGCAGGCCGGTGAAACTTGGACCCGGAAGTTGCCACGCCCCCTCGGGACTCGGCCATGGAGCCAGTGCTGCAGCAGGTCTCATATGGAGTAGCCCCAGCGGCGTGACTGCCGCTGCAGCTGCCATTTGCCCCAGGAGCCTCTGAAACTGTTTCTGTGGGACCGCCATCCTGCTCTTGAATTTATTCAAACACCGACTGAGCACGTTCCTGTGTCTATGCATGCCGTCTATTCGACCGAGTCCAACTCCATACCGAAAAAAAAGAGATCCTCTGCGTCGGGGAGAGTTGCTCTTTTCCCAGTTGACCCGAAAACCCAACTGGCTGAGGTGCCGGAGCACCAAGTCCCTGTGTTCGCACAACTGCACGAGATGGGCAAGTATGAGCCAGTCGTCGAGGTAGTTGAGGATGCGAATGCCTTGCTCTCTCGTGGGAACAAGGGCTGCTTCCGTAACTTTCGTGAAGACACGGGGGGACAGGGACAGCCCGAAGGGCAGGTCCTTGTACTGGTATGCCCGCCCCTCGTACGCAAACCGCAGGAATGGCCTGTGGATCGAAACATGAAAGTACGTGTCCTTCATGTTGATCGCTGCGAACCAGTCTTGGGGATGGATACACCTGAAAGTGCATTTCTGCTTGAGCATCTTGAACGGGAGCCGGTGAATGGCCCGGTTCACGACGCGCAGGTCCACGATAGGTCTCAACCCACGCCTTTCTTGGGTACAATGAAGTAAGGGATGTAAAACCCAGACCTCATATCGGCTGGAGGAACCGGCTCTATCGAGTCCTTAGCCAGTAGGACTGCGATCTCTGCACGAAAGACAGGGGCATCTTCTGCTTTCACTGAAGTAAAGTGGACGCCCATGAACTTGGGAGGGCGCCGGACGAACTGAATCGTATAGCCGAGCCTGACGGTTCGACGGAGCCATGGAGACGGGCTGGGTAGCTCAAGCCAGGCTCCCAGACATTG
Organism: Sinocyclocheilus anophthalmus; assembly: GCA_018155175.1. Lineage (NCBI taxonomy): Eukaryota > Metazoa > Chordata > Actinopteri > Cypriniformes > Cyprinidae > Sinocyclocheilus > Sinocyclocheilus anophthalmus. The sequence continues at coordinate 23,820 of JADLZN010004840.1, forward strand.
CGCTAGTGGCATCAACGGAACTACGGGCGTACCCGCAGTGGGGCAGCGTAAAGGAACGCAGGGACCCAGCCCGGGCGTCTCTTTGCCGGTCCGAGGCGGGGTCTGTGTGTGTGCAACACTGACCTGCGTTTGAGCGGAGGGTGCGTGGGTAGTCCGTTGGTTAGTCCTCCCGATCCGCCCACTGCTGCTCGCTGGCGAGAGGAGGGTGAGTGTGATACGCACAAGATCGTCCACAACCCCCCGTCCCCTCAGGGGACCCAGAGAAAGAAGAAATTGCTCTTTTGTCGAGAATTTGGGTACCACTGACTGCGAGGTCAGTGGCAGAAAAAAAGGAAACAAAGATTCTCCACCCGGCCCTCCTCCGGGGGAGGGGGTCGTGTGCTTACCATCTCCTGAAGAGCACACCCCTCCACCTCTGGGTCGCCCGTCTCAGGGCCTCTTGCACCGTCGCTTACCACGTTTGGCGGGGGCCTGGACGGGCGGGGCGGCTGCCCTGCGGCTGGCTCCTCGGTGCAGTTTTGCTGGAGGTTGCTGCGGACGCTGCGCGGGAGCGGGGGCGGCGGCAGGGGGCCGCCCTCGGCGACGAGCAGGCTGAGGCGCTGCCGCCGGCGGCCGGGCAGCCGCTGCACGCCAGGGCAGGATGTACTTGATGGCCTCAGTCTGCTTTTGGGCGGCGGAGAACTGCTGGGCAAAGTTCTCCACCGCGTCGCCGAAGAGGCCGGTCTGGGACACGGGGGCGTTCAGGAATCTTGTCTTGTCCGCCTCGCGCATGTCAGCCAGACACAGCCAGAGATGGCGCTCTTGGACCACCATAGTGGACATGGCACGAACCAGAGACCGCGCCGTAACCTTCGTCACTCGTAGCGCAATGTCCGTCATGGTGCGGAGTTCTTTGGGAACTTCCGGGTCGTGACCACCCTCGAGCAAGTCCCTCAGTGCCTTGGCCTGGTGCACTTGCAGTAACGCCGAAGCGTGTAAGGCGGACGCAGCTTCTCCACAGGCCGTATAAGCAGTGTCGATCAAGGCCGATGAGTGCCTACAGGCCCGGGAGGGGAGCAACGGTTTGCCCCGCCAAGTGGTAGCGGCATTTGGACACAATTGCATCGCAACCGACTGTTCCACCTGGGGGACTCCCGTGTACCCCCGTGCTGGACCCTCATCGAGGGTGGTGAGGGAGGATGAGCTACTGGGCCGGTTTCTGGCAGTAAAAGGTGCCGTCCAGGACCCAGCGATATCATTCATGCACCTCCGGGAAGAGAAGGATGGAGCGGGGACCTGAGAACCAGCGGCGCGCCACACCGAGAAAGGAAACAATCGTCCAATTGAGGTTCGGGACGCGGGTGAATGTTCCACTCGAGCCGGCACTCTCGGCGGACCGGAAAGCATAGCCTCATTTCCAGGGTCCGTTCCGGCCACCGCTGGACCGACCAGCGGCGGCATCGCTGACGGATCTTCATCACCGGAAAAGTCCGGCTCACCCTAGATGCTGCAGTCGACATCTGTTCGCGGGGGGGAGGGAGCCTCAGAAGAAAACAGTGTACCCCGGAAGGGTACAGCCTGATCTCTGAAAGCTCCGCTGGTTTAGCAGTTGCCGGCGGGCTTAGGGCCATCCCCGGAGGGGATTCCTAAAGTGACAGTGAAGACCAGGTCCGCCCCCTGCTAGGAAAAAGGCGGCCGCACCGGCTGCTGACCAGAGGGAACCCCCAGATCTAGGAAGTGGCAAGGGCACTCGCCCCCTTGCAGGTAACGGGGTCTGGTCCGCAACTCCGAGATGGTCATACTCCCGCAATGAGAGCATGACTCATCCACAAACGCCACCTCAGCGTGCTACATGCACAGGCACGTGAGGCAGCTATCGTGACCATCACCCGGCGCTAGGTAACGACCGCACCCAGAAACGCACGTATGGTATGACATCTTTAAAAAGACGCGTTTTTAAAAAGACGTTCCACCCGTGAAGCTATTTTAGTATGGAAATTGCTCTTTTAGTGTGCTGAGGCGCACAGGGGAGATGGCCGCACAAACAGGGGTTAGTGCAGCCTGATGTGTGCAACCCACACAACATGGGAATCCACCACCGCTGAAGCGCCGTCCACCTGCACGAGAGCCCACCGAAGAGCGTGCTTTACTGTAGTTTATAACTACTGCAGAGGTCAGGAGCAGAACGATAGAACCGCTCGGCTCCGAAGCGAAAAAAGCTGAATATGCACTGCACCTGCTCCCTACTTATACTCACGCTGTGATCAGAAGCAGCTGGATGAAATAATCGCATGCCAATGTGCAATGGCTCGTTTAGTTTACACTCAAAGTAAATTGGTCCCTCTAAGCGAGATCCCAATTCGCCGGTCCTCCGACGTGACGTCGAGAGTGACCGACTGAGAGGGAACCGAACTGTGTGTGAATGCAAGAACAGGACCCCAAAACAAGACCGACAATATTATGTTATTGTGTGAAAGTGGCCATATATTTGATTTTAGAGCTGCAGTGAAATGGAATTCTTCTTATCTAGATAAAAAAAAGAAAACCGTAACAATTTACAATAAGGTGGCACTAATAGGCCTATGCATTAATTCATGCTTAACTAATGCACAGATAATCATGACACACACATCTAACTAATAACAATTTATTTATTACTTAATCTTTGAATCATATATAATGTTCGTAGTTCATTAGTTGCTAATGTAGTAATTAATAAATGGTTTAGTTATACATTAAAATCTTGATTATCTGTGCATTAGTCAGCATGCATAATGTATTTGTTGCACCCGTAGTAAAGTGTTACCAAAATATCAAGTCTAGTCCTTTGTAACAGTGGTGGGCCCCAGAAACAAAATTCACTCAACAATTAAATTGTCACACCCCCATTGGACTGTTTGCTGTGTTTTCTACCTCTTGTGCCCATATTTGGTTATGTTCCTGTTCCTGTTCTCGTTGTGTCATTATTAGTTAATCATCTTCACCTGTCTGTCCCTCATTCGATTCTTATTTAAGTTGTATTCAGTTCAGTGTTTCTTTGTCCTGTCTCGTCGAAGTTACCTATGTGTGTGTGTTTGCTGTTTTCCTGAGATGGATTACCCTTATATGGATTATTAAAGCCGACTTGCCTTCATCTTCTTCGTATTCGTGCTTCTCTCCCGTACCACACCATGACAGAAGACCGGACCTAAAAATACGCATACGAATACGAATAATGACAGAAATTTCATTTTTCGGTGAACTATCCCGACATAAGATAAGATATTTTTGTTGCATGTACCATCAACTCACATCTGTAGATTGAAAGTCATCAGAAAAGAAAATACCAAAATGTCCCTTTTCCATGGTGAACTAATTTATTCACATTAAATCCGAAGCAGCGGTTCTCTTTCAATATGCCTTTCCTTCTCTCAGTTCATCTATCTATGCCACGCTCATGGGCCGACAGCAAGAGAAAGAGAGAGAAAGAAAGATATGAACGTCTCTCTCTAATTGATAAAGCTATAATATGAGCCATTTCTCCACCATCTGCTAATTAGAACCATGAAGGGGAAGAGATTGGATGTCTGGAGACGGGGTCTGCCGTCTGAGGGGGTCTTTGATCTTCTGACTTGTCTGCCATGCTGTTTTCCTTCAAGCTTTCCTGCGCGGCTTGAGCAAACCGCGGCCTCCACTCTTGGGGATAGGAGCACTAATGGATCGCTTGAAAAGACCTTTTGCTTTACGACTGGGGCTAAGCAGTATCAGCTGGTCTGAGGCCAGTGGCTGCACAGTTCATGAAGTGCTTTGTCAGATAACCCCACTGGGAGTAACAGTTGGCCTTCTCCAGGACCAGGCATGCCAGGATCTGCAAAAAAAAGAAAGACCATCAAGCCACTTTTGAGGGGTCTGAAATTCCAGAACACACCACGGAATTCCAGAAGTCTGGGAGAACATATCACAATTTTGTAGCAAATCAAATGACTGAAATGCAAGTAAATTGCCATTGCCGGGTCTCTTTGCATTAAATTCGTGTGACGGGCGTGATTGTTGATTATGTGTGACCGTGTGGCGTTCCGTCGGATCATTTTGATGAGGACAATCAAAGAATAACGGCCCAGCTGTTTTTAATATAAAGCCTAATCCTCCCGTCCTCAACAATCTAATGCAATCATGTTGCGCTGAATGAGGCTAATAATAAAAATTGATTTGAAGGTTGTTTAGACACAAGTCATGTCAATTACGAAGCATTTACTTTATGTGTGACGTTTCGAGAAGGAAACAGAATGAGCCATTTGTCTTAAAAAACTAAAAAAAGTTGGGGGTCATCAGAACCGCTTTTTTTGACGTAGTCGTAAATATATCCAATAGCATGTGTTTCAAATTGCCCATTGGTTATGGATTGCTTTACGAGAGCTGCTTGTTAGTGGCCCAGTGGCTTTAGCCTCTGTTGATTTACCCCCAGGGAACCAGGGGTCAATTAGTCAGACACAGAGGATCCTGTTCTTCAGATGCTTGGTTTTCCTCTCCAATCTCAGAGCAGTTTCGGAGGAGGACAGCAGGGTTTGTGTAGGAGACACTGGTTCCAGAGCAGCCCATTATCTTACTTGATTCCTGCTGCTGTTATGAGAGTGAGTTTGGCATGGCCTTGATGTAGCATAAGAGTTTTGGTCCACATTGCTGAAATAATTCTACATTATAGAAGGGGCTAGTTGTCACACGTACTATGTTATCAAACTCTATAATTGTAGGGTAAGAAGTCCACTGAGTTGCATAGAAAACTCTCTCATGGGTAAATGATGCTTGAATTTATATTTTTGGGCATATCATCTTTTCCGTTTGCTGTGGAAGCCTCTTTCTGCCTCTGAATAATATTTGTGAGATATAAAGTTTAAAAAGAATAAGTGAGATCATGTTTAAACTAAGAAGTGACATTGTGAGATATAAAATTTAAATGTGAAACTAAATCACACTTGCGATAAAGTCCCATTTTGAGGTATACAGTTGGGAAAAGTATAAAGTTTACAAAGATAAACAGGTAATTGTGAGATTTTAAAATATGGAGAGAAAAAAAGTCAAATTGTGAAATATCACAATTATGAGGAAGTCACACTGGGAGATTTTAAGTTTGAATAAAATAAAATAAAACAACATAAATATAATATGATGTTTAAAATAAGAATTTACATAAAATAATTTCTGTTGTAGGAACTAAAGTCGCAACTGTGTTTGCGATAAAGAAAATAATAATATTTTTTTTCTGGGACAGAAATGGCACCCATAGCATAAACGTATACGTATTTAAAATGTTTTGTTTCTTTTTGAGCTCTAAAAAGTTCTCTGGAAAGCTGACTTTGTCTCTGCTCACCTCAGGAGGCCTAACTAGAACCTTAGATAGCAATCTTTGCATTGGCTCACAGAAAGTGTGTTTATCTGCTTGTGCATTGTGTTGTTTATGTCTTTATAACCTCATCAGTACTCATTGCACTCACATCTGGCAATTAATTTTACTTTTACACCTCTGTTTTCACGTCATTACTGTCTATAACGCAGCCATGTGGCACGTTAAAAACCTATGATGAATGGAAAAGAAATTTTAGCCTTACTGTCCAAGTTGCCCTGCTTGTCTGAAAGTCTGAATGTCAGGTTTCAGATATCAAATATAGATTTCTGGTCTGGTTTTATTTTAAAATGCTATTATTATTCTTCAGTGCCCTGTTGCAATTACATGCTCCGACTACTGCATAGTCAAAAAACTGCCTTTAACCAGAAAATGAATGCTGTGAGATAATTACATTTAAACAAATTGAACTGTATTAGTTTACTGTTGTAGCATTAGCTCATGTTCATTCTTTGTTGTTGTATCCATGTTTTATTGCCACAGAAGTACTGCCATAAGTGAAGACATTTGTGGCCATGATGTTTTTTGCAACAAAATTACTTTTGGCATCAATTATTATGCTAAATTGCTGTGGCAGTCTACAGAGAAATTCCAAATCAGCATGTTTTTACGGAAATAGCCAATGTTTTTCTGTTTGCCCACCACACTGAAAATGTGATTTCCTATTTTGATCAAGGATATTTGGAATCAAAATGAAAGATTTGAAGATCTACACATGCAACACATTCATGCTATAAGAATAATTGATATTTCAAAACAAACAAAGATAGCAGAACTGACTGTAATGCAGAATTATTGAACTGTGCTAGAGACACAGTTTGAGAGAATAAAAGTAGGATGAGCTCCATATATCCTCAAACAACATGATTATGGGCTTGAAGTACCCACAGACAATAGAGCAGACCAAACACCCCAGCTCCTATTGTTCTGTGTGTTTATATTGTTTTCAGGCCCAAGAGAAGGAATTACTTCCACTAAAGAAAAACCGTGTTCTGAAAACAGAGAATGAGAGAAAGTATTTTAAAAGTCTTAGGAAATCCCCACTGGAGAGACAAAGAGATATTTGTCATATCAAAATATCTCATTTTAAATTATAGGCCATATACATTTTCTTTCTATTTACAATTTCAATTTGTTTAGCATAAAGAAAGTTTGTTTATATTCAAAAAAAATATTTTCTAACAATTATAGCAATTTTGAGCATATTTCAGGAGTTTTTCAATTTGTTTAACTAAAGATAAAAAAGTCTGTCATCATTTACAGAACCATGCTTTTATTTCTTTCATGCAACAGCATCATTATTATGGTATCATTTATGTAAAATCTGGATAAGCGCATATGATATTTTCATAGCAGACTTCAATTTCTTTGAATCATCTGGTTACTGTAGCTGACTTTAATTGTCAAGAAAAGCTTTGCGTAAATATTCAGCTTAAAATGTTGTGTTCCATGGAAAAAGAGAGTCATACAGGTTAGTTAAATGACATGGGGATGAATGCATGATGACAGAATTTGAATTTTTGGGTAAACTACATCTTTAAAACACAGCAGACCTTTGATGTTCTCTGACATCAAGAATTGAATTTACTTCCTTCTTATTGCAAAGCTTTTGGGGTCTTATTTCAGTCATAAATCATTATCAGGCTTTCCCAAAAATCATCATTGTTCTTCTCCCAGGGATTCTTTCAGTTTTCTTCAGGGTAAATCCTATGGACTTTAAAGCCTTTCCAGTGAATTACAAAGACCACCAAAAAAAAAAAGTACTGACAGGGTCAAAGAGGAGGCTTGTTAGGGGTTTTGCCCTACTGCATCCAGGATTTTGAGGGATGAAGACTGTTTAGCTATCTTAAGTCTAATGCACACAGTCAGAAATAAAGAAGAAAGATTGGCTTCATAAACCCCAGAAAAACAGAACCAGACAAGACTTAAATACTCCCTATTTCCTGTTGTACCATCATGCTATAGTTTGTTTGTCATCTGAGAAACTTTGATGGATTCTGTAAGAAGAAACCGCATGATGAAGATGTGCAATGCATGCATATCTAAATTACTTTTTATTACAACATCATGTGATCGTTTGAGAGTTGTACTATAATCAACATCGTTTGTTTAGTGCTTGTAGTATCTAACTGAATGTCAGATCAGGATGCATCAATTGTATAGAAACTTAAAAGAGTTTGTGGACAAACACACACACGTGTACTGTTTACAAGCTTCAAAAGTATCATAAAATCACTTATATGACACTCTATTCCAAAAAGCTTGCTTCAAAAAAGCAAGAAACAGAAATTTACATTCATTCAGTGAGCAGATGCTTTTATCCAAAGCAACTTACAAAAGAGGATAATCATATAAGCAATTGATCATAAAATGTAAGCGATTATTCACTTTTGAATTTTCCTTGCAATCTTTTAACCACTTCAAATGAATCACTGGGTCAGTGAGTCTTTTGAAAAAGATCCGATTGAAAGGAATCAATTTATGATTCAGACATCGCTACTCGGTTATAAATTATGATGCAGTCAACAATTTTATGGCATGTTTGGCATGTTTCATTATATTAAAAAGAGTGAACTGGATACTCCAGAGAGAAAAAAGTCATAAAGTTTAGAATTATCTTATTTTATATTTTTTATTTACTGTTTTTTTTAAATGTTCATTATTCTGTTAATTAAAATGGACAACTGGTTCTAGAACTGACAAATCTGATGCACATTAACACACATTGCATGCATAAATTAGTCCTATCAAATGGGTTGTTTAGCAGCACACCTTACACATAAAAACAGCACTGCAGCAGTTTCATTAGGGTCGCTAGGTTCTTTAATTTACAATAATTAGGGCGCTGAGGGTATTTTGCGTTTATATTTGTATGGATAATAGCAACGAGTCAACTGCTGGAGGGGAGTCTGTGCTGTTTTAATGAACGAGGACCAGTTTCCAAATCCCAGTCCTAATCATCAAAAGTCAAACAGCAACAGTGGTGAGCTTTAAAGAGCAACTTCTTCAACAAGTTTATCCAGTTCGATTTAATTGTGCAATTACTTTGCAGTACAATCATTTGGCTCATATCAGAGGTATTTGTTTCCAAGTTCTGCGGTTGCTCTTGTTAATGTTTGCGACTGGGAGTCGAGCGGGAGGAGCCGGTTCCAAATCAGCGTGGAAGAGCAACTTCTCCTGGAGCTAATTACACGGGGGGAGGAGGCCGTTTTCTCATTTGTTTGACCCAACATCATGATGCAATTTGGTTTTATCACCGACGGAATACTTATAGAGCGGCTGTACGATTTCCTGTAACAAACACGTGTGTTGTGCCATTAGAGTGAGTGATTTCACACAGCAGGTTGCCAGTCGTGCACAACTTCCCTCATTGCTGGGAAAAAAACAACCGCTAATGGAAATGTTGAGCTAGAAATGCTCAGTTATTTAGCCTTGTTGTGGGTTTATTGCTTTTCCGTGTTGTACCTAAGGATGACATGTAATGCAGATAAATCGTTGAGAGTAAAAGAAACATGCATTTACATAACCTTGGGAATGTTTACATGAAGCAGCCTGAACTGATAAAGGGCTGTTTGTGTTCATAGACATTCACATGGACAGATCCAGTCGCTTGAGTTCTAATGGAGCCACCACATCAAATCCAAAAGTAGATGAACTGGTCATAATTAAATGGGGGGGTTCGAGGCCATACAAAAAAAACATTTTGGGTTCTCCAAAGAACCATTCAGTGAACAGTTCTTAAAAGAACCATTTTGTCTCAATGTGATGAACACTTGAAAGCTCTAAAGAAGCTTTTTCGCTATAAGCAACCTTTTGTGCCATGGAAAATTTCCATGGATGTTAAAGGTTCTTTGTGAAAGCATGGATGCCAAAAACTTTTATTTTTAAGAGTGTGAAGAAAATTTGAATGATCTAAAGCAGTGGTTCCCAACCCTAGTCCTGGAGGCACCCCAACACTGCACATTTTGCATGTCTCCTTTCTCTTCACACCCATTTTCAGATATTGACGTCTCACATAATTATCTTATGACTCCTGAATCAGGTGTGTTTGATTAAGGAGACATGCAAAACTTGCAATGTTGGGGTGCCTCCAGGACCAGGGTTGGGAACCACTTATCTAAAGGACCTTTATCCACTAAAAATAACCTTTTGTGAAATGGAAGGTTTCCATTTGATATTTAAGGTTCTTCATGGAACCACTGATGGCATTAAAGAATCTTTACTTTTAAGAAAGTGAAGAACATTTGAATAATCTAAAGAACCTTTCTCCACTAAAAAGAACCTTTTGACTGGAAGGCAAGGTCCATTTTGATCATTTAAGGTTCTTTATTGACCTTTTTATTGCATTAATTAATCCTTTTGTCAAGTGTGAAGAAAACTTTTATTTTTTAAACTTTAAAGAAACTTTTGTGGAATAGAAAGGTTCTGTGGATGTTAAAGGTTTTTCATGGAACCATAGATGCCAATATTTTTAAGAGTGTTTAGTTCATCACGAAACCCAGAGTTGCTCTTATAAAGTTCAAGTGGGCCCACCAAGTTCCTCGGGCTTCAATACTAGACACGCAAGCATAGGAGTCTACCTCTGTGGAGAAGCATATTATTGTAAAATCCCAAGTGCCCAGGGACATCCATTAAGTAAATTCAAAGCTAACCCACCACGTCTCCAGCCAGCTTGACCCTCTTTGGATCCTCCGAGTTAAATAATACAAGCTATTTCAACACAGGAGATCAAGAAGATATATGTGCCCAGCAAGAAGCCTAGTTTCGCGTAAAGTACCCTGCGTTGGAGTGATATTAGATAAATGAGATCAAAATTACATTACTGAGCTCTTTATGGAGCTGTGAAAAAAACATCGCCCACAGGTATGTTGCTTGGCCTCGTAATTCGCTCCAGAATCGTTACCATCTGGCCTGACATTGGGGAATGCTTCTCTCTTAAAAACCTCAAAGCAAATGATACAAGGAAAATGCCATGTTCATAACCTGGTTTAGTGTTGCTGGACGCTTACACACACACACACACACACACACACACAAGTGCTCACGGGGCTCTCAGGAATAGCGAGGCTGAGATAATGCTGCTTTCTGGCATTTGGGTTGGAGGGATCTTTGTGGAGCCAAGACTATTTTCTGCATTAGATGTTGCTGCTCATTTTAATTCAAATAAGCAATGGCTGCTCTACTGTCAGCTCATATCCATGTATGAGTGAGCCTGTAATTATTTTACAGTAAATCCTCTTGAAATCTTCAAGATGTGAAAGTAAGACCACCAGAGACACCCACACACCAAAAGGATGGCTAAAAAGTATGAGTTAATACATGAACAAATTAATAAATGAACAAATCAATCAGCAAAAGAGCTAAAGTTGCTCTCCTGCAATGAGCATCATACATGATGATGATTATATGAGAAAAACATTGCTCACAGCTGTATTTCATTGTAAAAAGAATAATATTGATAAAACGTAACAAGACATATATATATTTATATGCAAATATTTTAAATAGAAATATATAAGCAACATTTTTGTCTTAACTGATACCACCGAAAATGATGCTGTTTTAAATATTATTTGATTCATATTTTATTTTATTTATAAAGTATAATATTGATATAAAATAACACACACACATATACAAATATTTAACAAATTCCACCGTTTTCCTTAACTGATGCTACCAAATTGATTATCAATTTGAAATACATACAGTACATGAATGGATGATTAAAGTATTGTTTTAATTGTAATTCAGTTTCCAAACATTTGTATTACTTTTTACAATACAAATCTTTCCAAATGGATTCATAAAACATTAGGAAAAAAGGGGGAAAAATTAAAATGAAAATAGTGGATTTACACCTAACAAGCATGCCAAATAAATGGAATAATTACCTAATTGCATAGAAAAAAAAACTGTATTATTTTCATAACCACAAGTAAGAACACGACAGAAACCTTTTTTTCTCTCTCTCTAGTTTAATGAATGTACTCTATGACTCTGTTACAAAACTTAGTGAGCTGGATACACAACCGTGTAAATGTTTGGGTAATATTTATTTATTTATTTAGTCATTCATTTGGGAAAGAGATTAATACTTCTATTCAGCAAGGATGCATTAAATTGATCAAAAGTCACAGACAAAATAAGATTTCAAATAAATGCTGTTCTTTTGAAACTTTTGTTCATCAAAGAATCCTGAAAAAATGTATCATGGCTTCCACAGAAACATATCTGCCAACTTATTTATTTATTTTTTAAATCTATATGTTAATACAGAATTAAAAAATAACATTTAATATCATTTAAAATGAGCATTTTAATGGACAGTTATTTTATTGGCAAATGGTTCTTGATGGCAGGAGTTGTTGTGGTCACATCTCAAAAATAAAAGCTAAATCTAACACATTCCTGAAGCCGGGGTCTTCGCTAAAGAGCATCGCTGACCTGTCAGCACAAATAAGGAGCCACTGAGCGAGCAGTGAGAGCACCTGAGGGTTCGCCAGGAGCCGCCCGCCGTCCCGTCGCCCCCGCTCCCCGCCACCGTACGAGAAAAAGCTGTTGTTAATAAAACTTTAAAAGACGAGGATGAAAAGGAGGAGAAATTGAGCAGCCCGGGCTGTATTATTTCTTCTCTGTGAGGGAGCTGCCCTCTTGCTGGGCAGGCCGGCAGTGTCAACCCTTTGGGGAGGGAGGCGTGAGGACGGGACAGGGATGAGACGGGTATTTGACCATGGCCGCCCCCGGGGCAAAGCAAATCATTTGCTTCTCAGAGGCTTCAAAGGGAGGCAATTACACTTAAGTAACCGTATGAATAGATTGTCTTGCCGGGGAGCATTGAGAGAGGAAAAACAGAGAAGTGCTTTGAGGAAGATACCACACCTCATCCAAACATGTTGCGCCAAACGAGCCCAGCAACTGTCTGTAATTTCCCAGTCGATGGAATAATGAACTATTAAGAGCGCCATTCGCATTCAGCAGGCCGCTTTGCGAGAAAACGCTACCCACAAAGTCAGTCGCCGTTGACTTCGAGAGAGAGAGAGATTATTAGAGAGTCCTTTGAGTCTTGCCTCACCTGCGGAGAGAGGACTATAGAGCTCAGTGGGCAAATAGAGATCACAGCAGCTGCCAGAGCTGTTAGCCAAAGCGCCCTATGGAGAGGAAGAAAAGAGGATGCGAGGCCTTTCAGTTCACCGGCACTTAGTAACAGCAGCCTTGTGGAAAAGCTTGCGGAATGGGAAAGACAAATCCCCGTGCAACTAAATATTAGAGCTCTCTTTCTTACGCCATTATATATGGGGCTGATAGCGGACGTCAAATGGGACAAAACAAAAGCGGCGGCTAATATATAGCCGTGTGGACAGACGTGTGGACATACAGGACACAGAAATGAATGTCTCAGTGGGGAAAATCTATTAGAATGCAGATATCAGCATAAAGGGTCATGCATGGCAGATGCTGAGTGGAAAAACTTTAGAAACGCTCGTGGACAAAGGAAATTTGTAGTGTGAGAACAGTCTGACAAGCCACTTCGGCATAATGAGCTAATTATGTTTGTTTGGAGTCTGAAGGTGCTTGGTAGGTTGCTATGAATAATAATTACCTAATCAAATAGAGAAAAATAGTAAAAGTATTTTTATAAACAACACAAGTGCAAGTCATTGTGTGTCATTTTTCAGTTTCATGGATGTACTTATTGGCTCAGTTTCAAAACTTTGCAGACTAGTTTTTTTTATAAATTAATACTTTTTATTCAGCAAGAATTAATTGAATTGATCACAAATGACATAAATACTCTTCTTTATAGTAAACAAAGAATCCTGAAAAAAAAGTATCAAGTTGTCCACAAAAATATTAAGTAGCAAAACAATTTTCAACATTGATAATAAAATGAAATGATGGGCTAATTTTGCTAAAAATTCAGCTTTGCCATCACAGGAATAAATTATGTATCAAAAACATTCAAATAGAAAACAGTTATTTTAATCTATAATAATATTTCACAATAATAGTTTTATTGTATTTTTATTAAATAAATGCCGCTTTGGTGAGCAAAATAGACGTCTTTCAAAAAACTTGAAGAAAAATATATTTGGTGTAGAAACTATTTTGAATCAGAAATTGCTAATAAATTTTGCAAATAACCATAAAGAAAAAGCTAGTAATACATCGAAGAAAAAAGGAAACTTAAATAGTATTTTTTGGTAAAAAAAAATAATAATCAATATTTTTTTGGTTTATTTACAAGTTTGAAAAATATTTTTTTAACGTGTAGCATTAGTGTGTGTGTGTGTGTGTGTGTTGTATATATATATATATATATATTTTTTTTATATATATATATATATATATTGAATTATATATATAGAATTATATATATAGCCTATAATTGTTATATCTATATATATATATATATCTATATATAGACACACACACACACACACACACACTACTGCCTTCAACATTATATTAGATCCACAAAATATATTTTATATTTTCTTTTGTGTCATTATTATGCTCATGATGCCTCACAAGACTGACTATGTATAGAGTTCAGATTAAAAAATATGACCCTGTTCTTTGTTTACCCACACAGTAGCACAACTTTAGCCACTCTGCCGCTTCATCAATGTGGATGTGAAAGCAGTCATCAATGGTCTAATCTCTTAATCAATTCCTCATAGCTACTGCTAATTACCCAACTCTTGATAACAGACCTCAGAAGAGCCTTTGAAATGCAACAAGTCAATTACCTGTAAGGTGGATTAATGTAAGCTTACTGGCCCTGTGATCTTCCTCTCGACCCTCCCCTCCCTCTCCTCCTCATTCTCCTCACACAGCAAGACACTCATCCCTGTAAGGCATTACCCACGCATCTCATTTACATCGCCCTGCAGACAATTATCACACTCAGAAAAGTGCAATTGTGTTTTCTACCTCATTAAGCAATAGAACAACAAAGCCCCGAGTTCCCTCTTCCCTTCGCTCAACTTTACCCTCTTTTTCCCGCACACCTTCTGTCCGAGAGAGGTGGAAGAAAAAAAGTCAACCACGGAGGGAAAGCCTTTTGAGACATAAGTGCATATATTGCATTTAATTTCCAATTTATTTAATTTCCAACCTCCTGTTTTTTTAATTATTCAATTAAAATAATTTTAAAGACTTTTATAAATATAGTTAAAAATGCATTGTTAGAGTTGGGATTATATTTAAATGGTATTATTCAGTTTTTTATTTATCGATTCCTAATTCCCCAAACTTTACTAAGAAAAAACATATTAAATACAAAAAAAATAAGTTCAATGACTTTTCAAATATATTAATATATATATATTTAGTTAATTTATTATTGATCATTTTGTCATTATTCTTTTCATTTTTTTTTTGCCTCTTTTACATTACCACCCATATTTTTTCATGTTTAAATTAACATATTTTTTATCATTATTTATATGTTGTTTTATGATGTTTTAAATCATGGGGTTTGGTGATTTATTCTTTGCCTCACTGTATTCCTCCCCAATTTTTTTTTTTTTTACTTTTAGATGTACAATATTTGATTTTTTATTTAATATGTATATATTTTTAGGTTTTTTTTTATTTGATTCCCCCATAGGGTTTTAATATTTAATTAAGAGGACGAAGTATTTAAAAATATATTCCTATTTAATATTTGTATTAAATAGTAATTTTTTATATGATATCACTTGTGTAGGATTGATTTATCTCATTTTAATTCCCCACAAAGATGTGTCCAGATTAGGAAATTAAATAAAAGGAAATGGATTACTTAATTTAAAATATATTTATTTTTAATTTATTTATGTATCGTGCACAGGCAGATTGGGAACATATTATGAGGGGTGGGAACTCGAACGGAGAAAAAAAACCCAATACATATAATGTTTAGATGGAGTGGACAGAAAACTTACAGAGAAACTTTATATTTGTCTTTTGTCCAAATCCTAACAACTTTTCTTTTCAACAACAAGGTATCTGGCCTCAGTAACTAATAAAATAAACTGGGTTCTGGATGGAAGCCGATCTTTCATACTAATCTTGAAGCAACTTCTAACCGACCTGATTCAGAAATCAAACTGTTGACCAAAAAGAAACTACAAAACTGCTCTAGGATCAGCGCAGACACTGTGAAACAGACATCTGCCCAGAGACAGCGGCTCCGACCTCCTGCCTCGTGTCCTGTGAATGTTGTTAAAAGCTCAGCGCTCCCTCTCTATTCTCATTGAGAGAGACCAAAGAGTGTTTATTCAAAGAGTCATTTCAACCCGCCGGCCCCCTGGTGCCCGGCTTTTTCATGGTAAAACTTTCAAATTGTAATCTCAAGAGAACCAAGCACACATATTTGTTCATGCCTGATCTCCCACATAATCAAATGACACCAGATGGCAAGCCGAAGGAGATGCCAGTGGACCTATAAAAAAAGGAAAATAAAATGCCATCATAAGAATACCGAAGAATATAAAAAGTAATTTTATGAGCCCCTAAAAATGCTCAACCCTCAGAAGGTTTCAGATTTTCAGCCCCAAAGCAATTCATCCTACCTCTACTAAACCTTTAAAATCAGTAACATTGAACAAAGCTTTTTTAATGAGTGAAACATTCGAAAAACATAAGATGTATCAAATCTCCTCTCATGTTCCACAGGTTTGAGGTTATTCTCAACTCACAAAGATCCACTTTTCTGTCACACCTTCTTTAACAAGACATTCACAAATACTCGCACGTAACGACTTGAAACTGAATTCATATGCAAATCACGTTATTTGACTGGAAAAACACTCTGGATTAGTTCATGATGAAGTCCAATAAGAACGAATGATACTATTGTCAAGTTTTGCGGTCACGTAACCATAACTCAAAATTGATCTATTAGTGGCATGAACTGTGAAGCGTATTAAGATGATTTAGGTCAATTTGTATATTCAGCTGTGCCACAAATAAGCACAGTTTCGTCTTGCAATCTTACGCAAGTCTACAGCCAAAAGAAAAATACCCACTCCAAGACCTTCCAAGTGCTGGAATTCATACAATAGCCCGCGGTTGAGATGTGACCCCAGCAGTTAAAGCGTAATTTAGGCAGCTGCGGGAGTCTTCGTGAGAAATAACAGTGCATCTTTGGCCACTAACTACCTATGAAAGTGTGGAGACATTCCTGGTTAGTATGAGTGACCATGGAGTCGCCACAGTGCGTGCTTGTACACACACACACACATAACTATTCATGGTTGATTGGTGTAAATATAGAACCGTCTCAGTAGCATTCACAAACATAGACACTTGTAGGCTCTGTTCCAAAACCTAATGAGCTGCCTACAAAGGCAACATCCTAAATCAGAAAAAAAACAGAACCTCATAATCCTACAATAAGTGCATGAGATACCACTGTAAAACAAATTCTGTAGTTTTTACAAAAAAAATTTGGCAGCTGTGGTTTAACTGAATTAAATTTAAATTAAAACTAAATTTTACAAGTATAAAACTGTAATTTACAAACAAAAAAATTTGAATGTCAACCAATAAATTCAACAAGGCACACTGCTATAAAACTGTTTTTTTGTAACGCTTAACATACTGGGACCACTACTCATAAGAATGCTTGTGGTAAAAGAGAAAGCCACATGAGAATCAAGCTATCACACGAGCTCGCCACAATCAAGTTAACTAAATATATAGAAGGTGCACAGAGTCATTCATGCAAACACAAACCACCATCATGGTAACACACATGAAACAAATAATGCATTACACTTTGCATTAAACAAAGAAGATCAACATAAAGCCCACATATACAGAACTAAAAAACTTAAAGAAAACGATTTTTAAACAAAATACTTTCAAAAAAATTTTGGTGGTCATGCAGGGAATTCGGAATATCAGTTTACAGTTCTTCGGACTTAAATTATACAGTGAGCTGTTATTTTTACTTCTAACAACTTTAAAATGAACAGCATTTTAACTGTAAATTACTGAAATGTCTGTTTAGATATTTTTAACAGTTTTTTTTCCCCTTTATATAGTACTGGAACTTACTGTTAACCCTATTAACGTGTTTTTTTTCCATACTACTTTTACAAATGTTAACAGTTTTAAAATTACACTTATTTTTTACAGTGTACCCACAGTATCCTCTAACAGCATAAAAAGCACAACACCCAAAATATGAGAACAGTTTATATTTAAATATGTGTACTCCTAAAGGGGTCATATGACGTTGCTAACAAAGAACATTATTTTGTGTATTTGTTATAATGAAATGTGTTTATGCGGTTTAAAACACATTATTTTCCACATAATGTAAATTATTGTTTCTCCTCTATGCACCGCCTTCTGAAACGCGTCGATTTTTACAAAACTCATCGGTCTGAAAAAGCGAGGTTGGTGCCGATTTCCAGCTATCCCAGTGCATTGTGAGTGGCCGAATGCCTCAAGCGGTTGACGAAATGTTACGCCCCTTACATACGTGATGCCATGTCCCCAGCAGACGAGAACTCAGTCCCAGGAATTAATTATGGATTATAATGATTTATACTATCTTTTTACACGTTGCGTGTCTCGCTGCGTAAACATAAAACCATGTCGCATTTTGATCGGAGAAACAACAAACAACAAGCGTTTGAATCATCAGTGGCAAATCCATTAAATATGAAAACGTACTTACAGGTTGTGAGTCAGAAGCGTCAGACTATCCTTGCAAAGTTAGAACTGCCCAACTTTATAGAAACAACCTTTGTGCCACACAGACGCATTGTGGGCTACTGGTTCAGGAAACAGTCCTCATCCATCCTCCATAAAATGCGCAGCACACATCTGAATATTTGGTTTGAACTGTTCTGGAAATTTGTGTTGTAAATACAACTTAACCACTGTCGTGTCCCTCTTTTGGAAGGCCAGACAACGTAGTTTCGCTTTCACAACGAAACACACAGCGACTCCACAACATGGCAGCTGCGGCAACAACAAGAATAAAAGTTACGCCTTCTTTCTTTGCGTGAACATTTGGGCGGTGTTGTGCAAATCTTCCCACATCGTGACGTAGATATGTGGGGGCGTGATAGAACGAGCCATTTTAGGTACTCTTAACTTTTATAAAGAATATCTCTTTGGATTATTATATTAAGTCTTTGCAACTTTACAGATCTACTTTATACAACCAAGAGCTTGTAACACTTCAAAGAAAAAATAAAAATTGAAATTGCATCATATGACCCCTTTAAGTAAGATAACTATAATGTTTTGATAATCGTTTAATAATCATTACACAATTGATGATAAATAACTTTGCCTGCGGAATTTGTGTGGAATGTGATGCACCTTAATTTTGTGAGAACAAAGTGCAACATTTGGGTTCCGGAAGTCAAAACTCCATTAATTTCCTCCATAGGAAACTTGATTTTTAACCATAACTGGTAAACCTTTAAAGACAGACCTGTTGTAAGCTTTTAATTTGTTAATCGATTGTATATGCTTTTGTTGAACCCATCTGTTTGCATTAATTCACCTTACTTTTAAAATAATCGGGTTTAACAATGGAATCCCTGGTGAAAAACTACATTACCCATGATGCTATACAGAAAATTCCACCAATCAGACAGTCACAGCGTGCATATTATATGCATATTTTGTCATGAATTTAAAATATGTTGTTTCTATAGATACATCTACTTTAAATTAATATTTTTATATTTCCCATTGTTTTTAATTTGATTATCACTTGCCATGCTTCATGGGATTGTAGTTCTTTCCGTCCCATCCCTAAAGGCTACACATAAAATTAAACAGAACTCAGCGCGAGAGAGATCAAGTCCATAATACCTTTTTCTTTTTGTCCGACTGTCAATCACTTTTTTACTTCATAAAGTAAATGAAGTAAAATAATTTTTCACTTTATAAAGTCTGTAATGTTGCGATTCTCCTTGTTTGGGTTGCTTTGCTTCATGGCTTACAATGCTTTAATTAAGTGTTTTTTGTTTGTTAATATACTTTTGGAACCAGCACGGCTGAAAAAAAGCACTCTGTTGGGAAGTGCATGCCACAACTATAACATTAACGGCAAAGAGGAACAACATCATTGGAATCACTTTCCATACTATTTTTCCAGCTGATGAATGATAAAAACTTTGACAGCCAATCAGAATCCACTCAACTTTAAAAGCAGCATATGGTATAACTGCAGCATGTGCTTGCTCCAATAGCGAAAAAACAGACAAACTTTGTTCTGTGTTGGATGCTAGAATAATGTAGGGTATTGTTATTAGTATGCTTTTATGAATTATAACATAAAATACATTGGTGTGAAGGTGCATTTTACATTTTCACAAAAATCAAGTTGTTCAAAAGACCTGTTGCATAGTATAATGACTTTTTAAAATATGCTCTCTCTGTAGGCAATCTTACAAAAGATTTGAGACACACCACATAACAGTTATATTTGTTTATTCTCTCGAAGGATTTTTTTTTTTATCTAATTCCAGTTTACAAGAATATTAAACAGCCTAAAGGAACCTAGTCTATTGTGCAAGGCCACTGTCAATTGACAACCCAAGCCTTTCTACGACTCTGGCTCTGGCGGCGAGCGGAGTTCCATCATCAATCAGATTGACACAAAAAAAAAAAAACGAAACTAAAATTTTTGTTATGACAGAGCTGAGTAATAAGCTGGTCGCAGAATCGCTTTTCAACCTGTAATTGTTGATACGCATGGTACTGTAATGCCGACAGAAAAGTACCGCCCAAAAGAGGACGAGTGACAAAGCGAGCTGGGGAAGACAGGCGAATAAACCGCCAAAGATACCGAGCTGATCATAGACTGATATGGAGGTCCAATCCCCAGTGTCCACTCTTATCCTCCACTATGAAAAAGGGTTTAAAAACGCCATTGATCTCAAAAGCGTTTCCAGCAGCAAAAGTAGGCACTGGCTCACTGCACAAACCTGGGATACCGGCTAAGTGCCTCTAAGGGGCTAACGGGGTTTTTGAAAAAAATGTTATTCTCTGGGAGTAATAGGGGGAGATAGGTAGAAAAATGGGTGGGGGGCAATATATAAGTCTGAAATAACAAAAAAAAGACTGTGCTCGTTAAGCAAAAAACAAATACACCAAAAAACCAGAATCAATGGCCCAGAGACACGGCAGGAAACACAAAGGTCTACAAGAAGTCAAATATTATAAAAAACAAAACCGATTTACAAGGGTTTGTTGTACTTGACGACCAGCGAGAGAAAAAGAGAAGGAAAATATTTTAATATTAAAGATTAGAATTACGGGTGGAATAAAATATAAGGCCAGTAATAGGATATTTGTAATATTAAAAAAAAAAAGTTTAAACAATAAGGTGTGGAGGAGAGGTTAAAATAAAAGGTTAGGGGGCGTGGGGGGGGGGTGCTGAGTTATATAGATATATCAGGGTATATATAGTGGGGAAAGAGGGGGTAGGGGGAATCAAAATCAAAATATAGATGAGTAGTATAGAGGGTCACATGCTCAGAACGAAGATGGGATTATATATAAGTAACGGTCGTACGGCACACATGAGATACTAGGCGTTCCAGACTGAAGAACAGCATGTGCATCATTGTCAGTAAAGCGGTTGGTGAGGTTTAAGGGGTAGAAGAATCTAAGGTTTTAGATTAGATATGATCTTTGAAATAGTGGGAGTGCGGTTAACGTGAAAGGAGAGACTGAAAAGAGCTGGCGTCTAACATGTCTACTAAAAAAGTTAACCAATAAGAGTGTAAACTGGACAGAGGCATGGAGAGAGCCGGGTGATAGTCACAAAACACTGCTACAGAAGCTAAGGCAAAACAGCTCAAAGAAAGACTCGAGAAAGCACAGAGAATAATAAAAATTTCCTGAATGCCCAAGCACACAAGACCAAACGATGAATAAAGTGAAATGTAAGTTTACTGCTCATATGGCTAGTGCGTGAGAATTTAGTGAACGGAGGGGTTGGAGCCCATGGGTTTGGAGAATACAGCTGACTGAGTGGTTTCAACCAAGCTTGAAAATGATTGGAAGTGACTCCATGTGAAAAGAGCCGTTATTGGCTATATAAATTATGCAGCCTACAAAAGCCCAGCCTTCAGAGGGCAAATATGCTATGCAGATTCTGCTGACAGAAACCACATCCTTTTGTTGTAATGATGATGATTCTGATGATTATGTATTTGTTTGTAGTTGTGAGTGGTGGACAGTACTGTAAGCTACTACGCTTAGGCGTAGTCTATCTCTCTATCTATCTATCTTCTATCTATCTATCTATCTATCATCTACTATCTATCTATCTATCTATCTACAGTATCTATCTAACGATCATTCTATCTATCTATCTATCTATCATATGACTATTTCTATCTATCTATCTATCAATCTATCTCTCTATCTATCTATCTATAATCTATCTATCTATCTATCTATCTATCTATCATCTATATCTATCTATCATCTATCTATCTATCATTCTATCTATCTATTTCTATCTATCTATCTATCATCTATCGATCTATCTATCTATCTATATATCTATAATCTGACAGTATCTATCTATCTATCTATCTACATTATCTATCTATCTATCATCTATCTGTCTGTCTGTCTTTCTTTCTATCTTTCTGTCTGTCTGTCTATCGTTCTATCTATCATCTATCAATCTATCTATCATCTATCTATCTATCTATCTGTCTATCTATCTGTCTATCATCTATCTATCTATCTATCTATCATCTATCATCTATCTATCTATCTATCTATCATCTATCTATCTATCATCTATCATCTATCATCTATCTATCTATCTATATCAGTCATCTATCTATCTATCTATCATCTATTCATCCGTCTATCATCTGTCTATCTATCTATCAATCAATCAATCAACCTATCTATCTATCATGCTATATCTATCTATCTATCTAGCATCTATTCTCTATCTGTCTATCTATCTGTCTATCATCTATCTATCTATCTATCGATCTATCTATCTATCATCTATCATCTATCATCTATCATCTATCATCTATCTATCATCTATCATCTATCTATCTATCTAACCATCTATCTATCATCTATCTATCTATCTATCATCTATCTATCTATATATCATCTATCTATCTATATATCATCTATCTATCATCTGTCATCTATCTATCTATATATCATCTATCTATCATCTGTCATCTATCTATCTAAAAACATTCTATCTATGGAGATTGCACATTTCATTCAGGTTAGCAGCATCTCTTCTATATCCAATTAGATTAAGTTAAGGCTTCAGTTTTGTCCTCATCTGTTCGTTCCAAACGAGTCTTAAATTACAAAAGTGAGTCCACTCAATCAGGTTGACTTAAACTATCGTCATTACAGCTATTAAAACGTGTTGGTAACGGATCTTCCGTGATCTTTTCAATTATTTATAGTTTAGATTGGCGGAGTTTAGTGCTGGGGGGGCTTAGGGAGACCAGTGCGTTTGATTTCATATCCACCATGACAGATCTGTCACCCGTAAGAGGAAGAACCTTCGGCTTGTATGTAGAGAATTTTAGAGCATCGGAGATCGTCTGCCAAATCGGTTCAAGGTGTCGCCGAGAATGAACAATGACATCAATCAGTTGGAATGCGCGAAAAATTGACAACAATATTTATGTAAATATAAACCATTCAAAACATAAAATAAATATATATTAACATGAACACAATAATAGCCTAAAAATGCAGTTTGTTGTTGTTTTATATACTGGTAGGTGTACGCATGCGTTCGCATGTTGTTTTGTTGTTTTGGAAAGAGAATTGAGTCTCAGACTTATTATAATTACTCAGGAGGATTTGTTCACTCTCTCTCTCAATAGTTTTTTTTTTCGGGTTTGGGAAAGTACTGGTTCCTTTTCTTGACGTCACCGTTTGGCCTTGCAGCTATGCTCAGGACTACATATTTTGAGGACAATTGGTTAAGTGGAGTTAAACTGTTGCCTTTTCCTCCTCGAGGTACCTTCTCTTTTGATCCCACCGTCCCTGGCGCCTTCCAAAACGCAGCTCGTCTGGCCCTCTAAATGAGAGAGAAGAAAACTCTGCTCGCTTCTCAGCTGAGCCTTTTGTAACCTTAAAAGCCCGTGACGTGCCTTAAATTGCCTAAGTATTGTGTAACTCACAGCCCTTTCGAATCAATTTCTGCCTTCACAAAAGCTTTTCTCAATAAAGTAACCATGAAAAGTTTCCATATACTGAAGAAATGCTGTTTTCAACAAAAAAAAAAAACGTTTAATAGAAAAGAAATATTTGCTTCAAGTAGTCATAGTGGCTGTCTAGCCTATATAACACACCACACCACTTATTGTTTATATATATATATACATACATATATATGTATATATAAACACTTGTTAGGCTAGCCTAAAGGTTCGTTTTTTCAGGATGTTATTTTTTATTTTTTGTCCCCCTTTCCTACACTCTAAAAATGCTGGGTAAAATAGGGACAAATCCAGCAATTGGGTTGTTTTGACCCAGCGGTTGGGTTAAATGTTAATGTTAAATGTTTAACCCAACCTTCTGGGTAGTAACCCAACCGCTGGGTCAAAACAACCCAATTGCTGGGTTTGTCCGTATTTTACCCAGCACTGGCTTGTATTTAACCCAGCATTTTTTAGAGTGTAGTCGCTCAAAAAAATTGATTATGAAACTGTTTTTTATTACAAAACAGCTGTATTCAAGTACAATATATAAATAGTATAGCTATATAAATAGGCTATCTATATATGTTGGCTATAGGTAGCCTAGATTTATTTCTATTTATTTGTTATCTTACATGACAATAATTTCTTCACAACAACATTTACAAACTGTAACTTTGCGAACAAGACATTCCGGTTTCCTTGTTTACCGTGTATTCCCAAAGTTTTGGTGTGGAGTAATTCCATTGTGCCTTTTCAATGACTTCTCAACAGTCGGATACAGATACTTTGAGCGCTTCCCCACTGTTTAATTGGGCTAAAATTGGTCTACTTTGTGCTCCAAAGAGTCAAGAGCCCTGAGGCCATCTATACATCATCTCAGCAAGACATCCGCGATTAAGTACTCATTTTTCTCAACATCCCCTTGATGTCTTGGTGTCAACTTGACCACATGACTTCTAAGGGGTTGGTTGTGATTGGTCCGAGAGTGCCTCAGGGGAAGATTCGGACCAATCAAATCGAGGCTTTTGCAAGTCAGCTGGAAGAGCGCGCACGCTGATTGGCTTAGCGCAGTTTGCGAGCTATTATAAGTGTACCGAGGCAGCGCACGACCACAGCCTGTTAGAAATTGTTGGGACAGCTTGCGGCGGATGGTTCACGATGAATCCTCCTAAGGGACCCGTTGAAACGACAGCTCAAGAGAAATCGGACCGGGGGGGGGGGGGGGGGGGACAGCGAGGAGGAGGAAGTCAAAGCCGAAAAGTAGGAACACCGACACGGGACATAAAGTGAAGAAGACGTACCTCCCGTTCAGTGTGGAATCCCTCATGGCCAAATCCAGCTGCCAGGTCGCTTGTTCCCCGGCGAGACTGGGACTGCAGGGACAGGACTTAGTAAGGACTTACTTTGCTGAGAAAACCAAAGTTTCTGTGGACAGTTTGTCAAGCGTTTCGGACAGCCTGAACGACGACAGTGAAGAATTAAGCGATAAGGAACAGAGCACTTGGTCAAACTCCTCATCTTTCACATCTCCTCCTCGTAAGTGTTTCAACTATTTACAGTTTGAGTTTCTTTCAAAACAGTGTCAATATAATAATAATTGTAATGCATAATCACCTTCATTATTCACAGATAGTACTACATTTATATTTTGAATCTACTTTTGTACATTTAGAAATGGTTACATTGTTTTGAAAATAACAGATTTTTATTATAAAGAAATAATGCGTTATTTTATAGAAACACGTTTTCAATGTTATTGGTACCTTTACCAAAAATGATAAAACACGAAATATGTATTTGCCAGTAAAAACTAGTGCTTGCAAGATAGCCAAAGGTTAAAGTTTGTTTATAAAATTAGTCAAATGTTTGTAGTTTATGTTTGAAAGAAAGAAAGAAAGAAAGAGAATGCTTTAAAATAATATTTCACAAAATAAATAATAATCCATATTTAGACATTCTAACCATCACACCTTTCTCATTAGGCTACTAAATAGAGAACTGCTACAGTTGGGCTACTATAATAATAATAATAATAGTGTACAAACAACAACGACAACACAAATATGTATCTATTGAATATTAAACAATTGCAATAATAATTAATCCGTAAAAGTAAATAATAATTATTTACAAAATTATACTTGCTATTGTGAAAGCGAATATAAAAATATATATATATATATTTGGCATACAAAATCTGTTTGTAAGCAAACTAATAAAGCCTAAACTGTTTTTAATTTAAAAAAAACAGATAGGCTAGTATTCAAACCAGATGCAGATCATTTTGCAAAGGGAAAGAAAGAAGGGTTTTCAGAAAGACGAGGAAGAAAGACAAAGGCAGTTGGGATGCTTCGTGTTCTAACGAAATAAATACTTATATACTTTATTTTTTTTATTTCGCCGTTTCCTCCAGGTCACCCGAGCCCACCGCCGTGCACCTTACGCAAGCACAAGACTAATCGCAAGCCGCGCACGCCCTTCAGCACCTCCCAGCTGCTGTCCCTGGAGCGCAAGTTCAGACAGAAACAGTACCTCTCCATCGCCGAGCGGGCCGAGTTCTCCAGCTCCCTCAACCTCACCGAGACTCAGGTCAAGATCTGGTTCCAGAACAGGAGGGCGAAGGCCAAGAGACTTCAGGAGGCCGAGCTGGAGAAGTTCAAATGCGCCTCCAAGCCGCTTCTGTCCCCCTTCGCGCTGCCCTTCCCTCTGGGATCTCCATCATCTCTGTACGGACCTCCAGCCTCTTTCCCGCGGCCCGTTCCGATGCCAGGACTATTTAACGGACCCGTGTCTTATGGGATGTATTATCTGTCTTAAAAACATGAATCTGACGGCTTCTTCCACTTTGAAATGACTTGCGCAACTAACGTTTACACGAAACTCGCAGGGAAAATTAGGCTACTATAATAGCGTTGGTAATTGCGCAAATATGTGCTGGATAAATTGAAAGAACAACATGTACTTTTGTAGGCTAATTAATTTGAGGACCAGCTTCTAATTACTCTTGGTTATTACTGTAATTAATTATAATATCATCATGGGCACGGCAATGCCACAGTTGAACCCAATTCCCTAAAGCCAGATGAAATGACGGAAGGAAGCTGCTGTATGTTTGGTTGTGTTTTGTTTTTCGTCTTGTATACTGACGTGCTCTTGTGGAGCAGGTAGATGTGGAACTCTTTTAAGATCATCTGACACGGAGGTTACCCGTCAGAAGAAGTACTTATTGGCCTTATGTTGGAAGTGCCTTGAAAGACCAAATATTTATTAGTCTAAAATAAAATAAAAAATATTCTTTCTTAAGTTTATCCGTTTCCCTTTTGTTTTATCGTCTTATTTTTGAAATACAGGTAAAAAATGTTAAATTACAGAAATGGAATCCAGTGTAAATCACATAAAAAAAATGCCAATGTACATAACACCCCAAAAAATATTTTTTGAAGATTTTTTTCCACATAACACCAGTAGCATTGCGCTATATATATAATATATATATATATAGATATATATAATATTATATTATATATATATATATATATATACATAGCATATAATAATAAAATATTTTCATTAAATTACTGTTATTTAATGTGCCTGTTATTTTACGGTATTTTTCCGGCACCCCACCTGCCGGAATTTTACCGTTCTTTTACGGGATTTTTTTTTTACAGTGTATCTGACACTGATCAAACAATTTTCTTATTTCTGTCATTCGATTTTATTCATAGGCTACTTATATTTATTTATTCGATTTTATTTATACTTATTTCAATTTCCACATTTTGGAAATAGGCTGTGCATAAAACCTGCAGGCATTGATCCACATAAACGTGCGGAAGAATATAGTACATGGTGCTCCGCTTTATAACACCAAAGCTTTCTCACCCCTTCTCGCACAATAATTATCTAAAATAGTACGATTGGCATATTAGCTAATCTATCTATCTATCTATCTATCTATCTATCTATCTATCTATCTATCTATCTATCTATCTATCTATCTATCATCTATCTATCTATCATCTTCTATTATCTATCTATCTATCTATCTATCTATCTATCTATCTATTATCTATCTATCTATCTATCTATCTATCTATAATCTATCTATCTATCATCTATCTATCATCTATCTATCTATCATCTATCTATCATCATCTATCTATCATCTATCTATCAATCATCTATCTATCTATCATCTATCATCTATATCTATCTATCTATCTATATCTATCTATCTGTCTATATCTATCATCTATCTATCTATCTATATATCTATATCTATCTATCTATCTATCTATCTATCTATCTATCTATCTATTTTGTCAAATAGCCTATCTGAAGTGCCAACTTTTAAAATAATCTTTCAATTTAACTTAAAAGTTTAATTTAATTTCGTTTTATTTTGTTGGGAAATTCACAGGGAAATTTACTAGCTCAGATTTAGGCTAAGTAAGTGCTCTTGTTTATTGCATAAATATGTAATGAATAGGCCAACGTAGGCTATTTATGTAATTATTTTGAGGAACTAGTTTATTTTATTTTATTATTTTATGCTATTTTAAGGCAAGACACTGCAGGTTAATAGGGTAAAAGTATAGTTATATATAAAATAGTAATCACCTTACTTACCCAGTTGATTGATTACACTGATAATTGCAAAAAAAAATTGTATTACAAGTTTTTTTTAAATTGCAAATTCTGATATTTAATGAAATATGCACTAATTTGATACATTTCTAGTACAAAAATCTGGCGGAACACTGGATGAGGTCAGTTTGTCAAAATTCTGTTTTTTTTTTTTGTTTTTTTTTGCATATTAGAGGGCAAATGTTTTTTACAGAGGGTGAATCGGGTATCTCTTTTTGTCACTCCATAATTCAGAAAATACTTTGAACAGCCAGAAAACAATATATTTTCACAATTTTGGGGGGAATCAAATGTTGTATATAATCAAGAAAATTATGTATGAACAAATCTCTCTATAAAAACCTTCAGAATATAGACAGGAATAAAATAAAATTTGGTGTATGTAAGTGCTGCTGAAGTGTAGATTAGTGACTTCTGAGTGCAGGAGAAAAAACTCATTTTGAGAAAACGGCCCTTAAAAATATGTATTGTAATTTAAATATATTGGCACAAATAGATAAAGTGCTATAAAAGAAACACTCAACAGTGTCTTTTGGATGTTTTCTTTCCACTAGTCTGAAAAAACACTTTATGAAAAACCAAAAAGCCCCAAATCTCAAAATTGACAGGTGCATTGTCTGCAGTGTCTTTCCCTTTAATTTGTTGTTTTGTTTTGAGCATTAGTAGCGAAAAAGCTCTATCCTCGACTCTTGCCCTGTGTTTGTTTGTCTATTGTCCAAGAGATGGCGCCATCTGAAACTCTTTGACAGGCATTACTATCTATTTGAGCCACTTCGGCCTTGAACCACCAACAAGTTTTCAGTTGACACGTGACAGCTATAGAAGAAAAGAAAAGAAATAATGCACCAGAAGCTATCCCTTGCTTTTTAGAGAGCGACAAACACAGAAAAAATCCTCAGAGCTAACCTGATAAGATATCGGTCTCAAAACATTTAACCAATGCTGTCAATGAGTCGTTTAAAAGCATCTAAATAACAAGGAAATGCAATAAATAATATGTGCCTTTAGCCAGGATAGACCTAATTTTCGTTAGAGGTCATATTGAATTTTACGCTGTTGAAAACGAGGCTGTGACAATGGCACACACTGGTCAGTTTCATAACTCACAACTTTCAAAACTGTTTTATGGAGTTTATGTCCACTGAAAGTTTTATTCTGATTTTTCCAATTTTTCAATCAGTGTAGAATCCATTGTCGCTCACAGCTTCGTGTGTATTCCTGCCAAAAATTCAATATGGCGCCACACTGACTAGGTCTATTATCTGATCTCAATCTTCAATCCTCCAGTGGCACTTCTTATTCATTATTAACTACAAACTTTATTTTAAAGTGATATCTCTCATTTATTTGTTCATTTTGTGTGACCTCTGTACAGACTGTACCTCGTAGGAACACAATAGCTTGACAGCTTTTATTGTCGCTTGCAAAAAGTTATTCATCATTGCTGTTTGTAACATTTTTGTTGCAATTCGTTGTTACATTTGCCTGCTGAGCCTTCAAGTGTTCAGTACAATTTCATATAATCACACCGCCAAGGTTACAGAAAGGTAGAATTCAGCTAAAGTTGGCTTAGTTGCAGAGGTTAGTCTTGCAGCACACAGCCTTCACTTCTGGAGCGAGCAAATATCTCCAGCAGGCCGACATGCTTATACAGGAACGGATAGAAGGAGGAGCTGTGGAAACAACACAAATAAGTGTTCTGTACTATCTGTTTAAGGCTTGTGATGATTGCTGAACTCACCCGTTAAACCAGCTCTAAATGTGATGTTTCCACAGGCCGTCATGTGGGAAATACATGTCTGTACTGATAGAGTGCAGGGGTCCCCATTCCCTTTGGAAACACACAGGTTACACTGCAATGCCATTCCTGTGGATGATAAGAGAGCAAGATCTGAGACAGAAAAAGAAGAGAAAAATATTAGTAATGGAAGAAAATATATTACTCAATAATAAAGGTTCCAAAATAGAAGGTTTTTGCAGAGATGCCATAGAAGAGCCATTTGTTGGTTCCACAAAGAAGCTTTCAGTGAACCGATCAGTGAAAAAAATCATTTCAATAATCGGTGAAAAATTCTTAAAAGAATATTTTTTCTTAGTCTGAAGAATATTTAATCTGAAGAACCTTTTTTTCAGAACTTTTTGCGGAATGGAAAGATTCCATGGATGTTAAAGGTTCTTTATGGAACTATAGAACAATCGCAGCATTTTCATGAAAAGTAAAAAATTTGAAAAGTTGGACCAGATATAATAATTTAAATAAACAGTCAGGCTTACCATGAGTAAGAAGCAACAGGATACAAACAGCGCAAAACGGCTTCATATCTTAACAAAAAAAGATGACTGCTGAAGGACTTTTCTCACTCTGTAAGTGGACTCAAGTAGAATGATACACTTTTACACAGTCAGTGGGAGGTTTCTCCTATCCTGAAATGTGCGTCATTACTAATCATAAGTAATGTGATTGTTAAATGCACGTGAAAATGTCTTGTAACAGAGAATTTAGACATATACAGGTGCATCTCAAAAGATTTGAATATCGTGAAAAAGTTCATTTTTTTGTAACTTATTTCAAAAAGTGAAACTTTCATATATTCTAGATTCATTACATGTAAAGTAAAACATTTCAAAAGTTTTTTTTTTGTTTTCATTTTGATGATTAGAGCTTACAGCTCATGAAAGTCAAAATCTCAAAGTATTAGTATATTTCCTAAGATCAATCAAAACAAAGGATTGCAAAACAGAAAAAGCTCAACGGTCTTGAAAAGTATGTTCATTTATGCACTCCAATACTTGGGTACGGGCGCCTTTAGCACAAACTCCAGGCTCGTGAGGGTGTGGCAATGGAAGCGATCAGCCTGTGGCACGGATGAGGAAATATGAGACTTCAGCTCGTCTGTATTGCGGGATCGACTGTTCTCATCTTCTCTTGCAAAATAGTCCCCTAGATTCCACTTTACGCTTACAGGTCAGGCATGTTGGCTGGCCAATCAAGCACAGTTCATCTTTTTTTTACAAATTTTTTTTTTCCCCCATGGTCAGCAAATCACTTGGAAGTGGTTTTGGCACTGTGTGGGCAGGTGCTAAGTCCTGCTGCAAAATGAAATCAATATCTCCATAAAGCTTGTCAGCATATGGAAGCATAAAATGCTCCAAAATCTCCTGCAGATGTCACGGCACCCCAAATCATCACAGACTTCAGAAACTTCACACTGGACTTCAAGCAGCTTGGATTCTGTGCCTCTCCAGTCTTCCTCCAGACTCCAGACCTTGATTTCCAAATGAAATGCAAAATTTACTTTTATCTGAAAAGAGGACTTTGGACCACTGAGCAACAGTCCAGTTCTTTTTCTCCTTAGCCCAGGTAAGATTCTTCTGATGTTGTTTCGGT
Organism: Sinocyclocheilus anophthalmus; assembly: GCA_018155175.1. NCBI lineage: Eukaryota > Metazoa > Chordata > Actinopteri > Cypriniformes > Cyprinidae > Sinocyclocheilus > Sinocyclocheilus anophthalmus. The sequence continues at coordinate 55,399 of JADLZN010004840.1, forward strand.
TTCAGAAGTGGCTTGGCAGTCCTTTTCCTGAAGACGTCTGAGCGTGACTCTTGATGCACTGACTCCAGCTACAGTCCACTCCTTGTGAAGCTCTCCCAAGGTGTTTGAATCAGGCTTTGATGACAGCTCATTCTCAAGCTTGCGGTATCCCTGTTGCTTTGCACCTTTTCCTACTAATTTCTTCACAGTAAACTTTGCATTAATAGCTTGATACAGGCACTCTGTGAACAACCACTCGATGTCAGTAATGGACCTCTGTGATTACCTCTTTGTGGAAAGGTGTCAATGATCGTCTCTGGACCATTTGCCAAGTCAGCAGTGTGCCCATTATTGTGGTTTCAAGAACAAGAGATACCCGGGAATTTTACTGTAGGGATGGGTTATTAATTAAATCAAATGTAAATATCTAACATTTTGAGGATACTGGATTTTTGATGTTTTACTTTACATGTAATGAATTTAAAATATATGAAAGTTTCACTTTTTGAAATAAGTAAAAAAAAAAATGAACTTCACAATATTCTAATTTTTTTAGATGCACCTGTACATATACATACAATTTTGCTTAGGGTTATGGGAATCTGCTTGTAGATGAGAAATGGTTCCCTCTCTCTCGCTCTCTCTCTTTCTCTCTCCTCTCTACTCGCCTCTCTCTCTATCTCTATCTCTCTATATATATATATATAGTGGGTATGGAAAGTATTCAGACCCCCTTAAATTTTTTTGTTATATTGCAGCCATTTGCTAAATCATTTAAGTTAAATTTTTTTCCCCATTAATGTACACACAGCACACCATATTGACAGAAAAACACAGAATTGTTGACCATTTTGGTCAATTTATTAAAAAAGTAAAACTGAAATATAACATGGTCCTAAGTATTCAGACCTTTTGCTGTGACACTCTATATTTAATCAGGTGCTGTCCATTTCTTCTGATCATCCTTGAGATGGTTCTACACCCTCATTTGAGTCCAGCTGTGTTTGATTAAACCGATTGGACTTGATTAGGAAAGCCACAAACCTGTCTATATAAGACCTTACAGCTAACAGTGCATGTCAGAGCAAATGAGAATCATGCGGTCAAAGGAACTGCCTGAAGAGCGCAGAGACAGAATTGTGGCAAGCACAGATCTGGCCAAGGTTACAAAAAAAAAAAATTCTGCTGCACTTAAGATTCCTAAGAGCACAGCGGCCTCCATAATCCTTAAATGGAAGACATTGGGACGACCAGAACCCTTCCTAGAGCTGAGATCGTACGGCCAAACTGAGAAGAGGCCTTGGTGAGAAGGGTAAAGAAGAAACCAAAGATCACTGTGGCTGAGCTCCAGAGATGCAGTCTTGAGATGGGAGAAAGTTGTAGAAAGTCCAACCATCACTGCAGCCCTCCACCAGACGGGCTTTATGGCAGAGTGGCCCGACAGAAAACTCTCCTCAGTGCAAGACACATGAAAGCCGGCATGGAGTTTGCTAAAAAACACCTGAAAAACTCCAAGATGGTGAGAAATAAGATTACCTGGTCTGATGAGACCAAGATAGAACATTTTGGCCTTAATTCTAAGTGGTATGTGTGTAGAAAACCAGGCACTGCTCATCACTTGTCTAATACAGTCCCAACAGTGAAGAATGGTGGTGGCAGCATCATGCTGTGAAGGTGTTTTTCAGCTGCAGGGACAGGAAGACTGGTTGCAATCGAGGGAAAGATGAACGTGGCCAAGTACAGGGATATCCTGGACGAAACCTTCTCCAGAGTGCTCAGGACCTCAGACTGGCCCGAAGGTTTACCTTCCAACAAGACAATGACACTAAGCACACAGCTAAAATAAAGAAGGAGTGGCTTCACAACAACTCTGTGACTGTTCTAGAATGGCCCAGCCAGAGCCCTTACTTAAACCAAATTGAGCATCTCTGGAGAAACCTAAAAATGGCTGACCACCAACGTTTACCATCTAACCTGACAGAACTGGAGAGGATATGCAAGGAGGAATGGTAGAGGATCCCCAAATCCAGGTGTGAAAAAACTTGTTGCATCTTTCCCAAAAAGACTAATGGCTGTATTAGATCAAAGGGTGCTTCTACTAAATACTGAAAAAAGGGTCTGAATACTTAGGACCATTTCAGTTTTTCTTTTTTAATAAAACTGCAAAAATGTCAACAATTCTGGGTTTTCTGTCAATATGGGGTGCTGTGTTACATTAATGAGGGAAAAAAATTACTTAAATGATTTTAGCAAATAGCTGCAATATAACAAATAGTGAAAAATTTAAAGGGGTCTGAATAATTTCCATACAACTCTATTATAGATATATATAAATATATAAACCTATATATTTAACATATGTATAATGCATGTTAAGTGTGTGTGTGTGTGTGTGTGTGTGTAAAATCAACCATTTATTGCTGTATGATGAAGCATGCATGATCTTAGAGATTTTACAATGTTACATTTTTTCTAGGATTTCTAGTGATTTGTTACATTTGTGCAGCAGCAGTGTGAGATCTGTTCATTACTTGTGAAACATCACAAAGGCATCATTCACTGATGGAACATGATGACCCAAGACTGTATAGTGCTGTAATTCATTTTTATCAAGTGCCAAGGTCACACAAAGGCAGTTCAGCAATGTTTGTACTATTTGCCATTATTTAATAAGAATAAAAAACAAGAATGACATTTTGTTATTGTCATTCCCATTGCTATAAACTAACAAACAGAAGAGACTGGAAAAGTGTAGTGCCAGACCAATGAAGTGCATACACTTATGGTGGTTTGCACCTTTGCACTTTATTTGTGGCCTCTGGACAATACATTTATAATAGCAGTTTGGCCTATTTTTCGTGTGCGGATCTTATTTGTTTTTAATATAAACTAACAAACAAAAGTATGAGCTACTTAGTACATTTTTATGTCACTTTGTCAAAATTAGTGTTAATGGCAATTCTGAGTCATAAATTAGCTAATTTCAATGAGTAACTAAATTCACTATTGTTGTTCATAACTGATGAAAGAGACAAATACGATTCAAGAATGTAATAATAGAAAAAATCTGTTCACTGTAAAGTGATAGTTTACCCAAAAATCATTGACTTAGGTTGTTCCAAACCTGTGTGACTTTCATTCTTCTGTGAAACTGAAGAATGTCTCAAGAATGAAGAATGCTTCTTTTTTGTCCATATGGCTTTCAACGTTCAAATATCTTCTGTGTTCCATACAGAAAAAAAGAAATTCATACAGGTCTGTAACAACATGAGAGTTAAATCTTTGACTAATTTATATTGTTTTTGTTTTTTTACTTGGTGGGAATGAAAGTTCTGTCAGGACCACTATCGTCAAAGATGATTGGCAATTAGCATACAGTTTGGATTAGCGGTATGGTTCTGTTCTGGGCAAGAACTCCCTGCGCATTCATGCAGCTTAGCATGGATGAGAGCAGGGAGAGCAGAAATAACCCCCCAGGGTAAACAGAACAGAACCAACATAAATGTATTGCAGATATTGTTAAATTTCAGTAATTTTATGAATTAGTCTTATTCAAAGGAGAATCAGAAGGCTGAATCCCGACTGACAGAGGAGGAGTTGGGGATGGAGGAGGGTAATTAGCTATTGAGCAACGCGAAAACTGCTGATAATACCGAGGACCTTATATATGAATGCTTAGATAGGTGTCGTATTCCCATAGGTTGATGGGGATCAGCTGAGAGTCACATGATGCGAGCTTGACTAACGTGACCTGCCAGAACTAACGCTACGCTAGATGTGTGAGGGGAGAAAAAAAAACAGACATTCAGTAATGAAGAGAGAAGAAGCAGTGTGATGGAGTGAGGCTAACCTACACTTTATTCAATGCAGTACAGTATCAGGTGACTCCTCTGAACCAGAACACACATCAGTGTAACATTCAACATACTGTCACGTAAAGAAAAATAATATAAAACAATAATAGCTGTTACATGTTTATGTTTTTAGTTTTGGTGGCTGTTGTTTAACTCTTATGGCTACCAACAGTCACGTTTGTATATTTCTCCATTTCCCTTTTCATCTCATATTCGTCTCAAATATGAGTCACGGAGAAATGTGATACTTTACATGCTGAGGAAATCGTGAAGCAAAGTGACATAAAAACATATTTGAATAAAGCTTATGTAAAAGGATGTCGCGCTACATGACATCACTCCCTTTAAGTGCTGCTGAAAGTATTTTACAAAACCCCAAACACAAATAAAAAATATATTATTGCAAAATAATTACTACTGTAGATACATGACACTGTATTCTCACATATTATACATAATCATAAAAAAACTAAAATTATTTTTAAAAACCCTGTAAATATAAGATTTTCCATAACAGTTAAAAGAACGTACAATAAATTGGGTGATTAAGAGAAAGTCCTTCTGAAACTTAAGCTAAAAGTATAAAAAAGAAAAGAAAAAAGAAAAACACTGTAAATCTATTTTCCCTGCTATGACAGTGAACTGAAGAGTTTAGTTTAAGTTCCCTTCGCCAAGCATACATTGTTTAAACAAATATTCATTTCAATACACTCTATACTGAGAGCAATGGAGCACCTTCATACAATATCATATTATTTTAATAGTTGTCAATTAAAAACAAGTTCAAAAGAACAACATTAAAGGGACAATTCACCCAAAAACTAACACTATCATCATTTACTCTCCTTTATATGGTTGCAAACCTGTACTTTTTCTTTCATGTAGGAAATAAATAAAATCATTTTTACAGAGATGATGAATCGTTTCCATACAATGAAAGTGGTTGGAGATCAACTTTTAAGCTACAAAAATTACACAAACATTCTCAGCTACAGCTTTAAAATCTCAATTATGTTCATGCATATTAAAATATGGCAAATCCCATTGAGTGTCACATTAGGTTTTGTTTCAGTGATGCTAAGTGTCTTCAGATTTGACCACAACACAGTATTTGAGAGTTAGGGAGTTAGAAATTAATAATTAGTAGTTAACTTAATTTGTGTTTTCCTCCCATATGACAAGTGTATGACTTGAAAAGACTTTTAAAATAGCACTTTTTTTGTGTGGTTTGACAGCCCTTAGTCACCATTTACTTTCATTGTACAGAAAAGATCATTTAAAATAAAAAGGAATCATTTCTTCTAGGATTCATGGAAGAACGAAAATCATGAGTTTTGATCAACCTGAGTGTGAGCAAACAATGCTTATTTTCATATATGGGTGAATTATCGCTTTAACTGTGCAACAGAACAGATGGATATTCTTTCAACAGCACTTTTGGGAGAGACATACAGAGTCTGAAGTGACTCTTCTGTACTAATTCACAACCGTATTCAGAGGAACAAGATACAACAGCCTCGGTTGTGCACTTCCACTAACACTAGGGGACACTAAAGAGAACGAGAGGAAGAAAGACAACAAGAAATGGAAGCGAATGTACTGTAGAGAAAGTGTTGCCATCTTATCTTCTTCCGCCTCATCATTAAGTGCAATTTCCCTGAAGAGGCAGTCCAGATGGTTAAGGGTTTCAAACCACTTTCAGCTGCTCATTCCTGCTAAATTCAAACACGAATGGCACGATTTTGAGAGCTAAAGCCGACATCTTTCTTTAGGCTAGAATTTGCGGTGCATAAACCTGTTCACATGTTCCATTTTAATGGAATAGTTCACCCAAAAATGAAAATTCTGTCATTAATTACTAGGCAAGGCAAGGCAAGTTTATTTGTATAGCACATTTCATACACAATGGTAACTCAACGTGCTTTACATAAAAGAAAAGAAAAAAAATAGATAATCACAACAATAAAACAAGGAATTTAAAAACTAAAATTAAAATGAATTTACTAGGGATGTAACGATTAACCGCGAGCCGGTTGAAAATCGATTCAAATATGTGACGATTCAAATCGGTTGAGATGCTAAACAAATCACGATTCAATTAGGTGTAGGAGTTTATATGCCTGAGGGGAACTTACTGTCTTTAGAAAAGTGTAGATGGTATTTTTTTTCCTTTTATCTTGCCTCTGTATAATGCATATTAAAGTTCATAAGTGCAGCGCTGCTTTGTTTACAGCGGAAATCAGGAAATGCTTTAAGCGCCACCTGCTGGCAGAGAGTGAATCTGCGTCTCATTCAGCTCGTCTGCTGTTTCGGTTTCATGCTGATTTTTTTTATGTGTAGTTTCACAAAACTGAAGTCAAACCATTCTGTTTTTGCTTCAGATTTTGAAATTATACAATCTAATTTAGATTAAAACTGCTCATGTTGCATGTATGTAGCATCTTTGTTTGGATCAAGATTAAAATGCAGTGGTTGCTTCCCATTTTAAATGGAAAGAGCACAGACAAAGCCTTAGTTTGTTTATATGAAGAGATTTATTTTATTTGTGTGACTTATTTATTTGATTTGGGGCTTGTTTTAAAATTTCTATTTAGTTTTGTTATTTACATATACATTATATTTAAATTTTGTCATTTAGCAGACACTTTTATCCAATGCAACTTACAAATTAGGACAATAGAAGCAATCAAAACCAACAAAAGAGCAATAATGTGCAAGTGCTATATTAGTATATTATTATAGTATTATATATTATTTTCACAAAGAAATGTGCAGCATTTTGGCCAAGCAATAATAAAAGGACACATTTAATTTATAATTTGTCTTAAATCTCATTTTGTAAAAAAATTAAATCAAAATCGTGAATTGAATCGAATCGTGAGTTGAGTGAATCGTTACATCCCTATTAATTACCCATCATCATGTTGTTCCAACTTCTGAACACAAATTAATATGTTTTTGATGAAATCCGAGAGCTCTCTGGCCCTCCATAGACAGCGACACAACTGCAATGTTCCCAGGTCCAAAAACATAGCAAGGACATCGGTAAAATAGTCCATGTGACATCAGGGGTTCAACCGTAATTTTACGAAGCTACGAGAATACTTTTTGTGCGCAAAGAAAACAAAAATAAACACACGTTCACAATCCTAAGATGAACGAATGTCTTACGGGTTTGGAACAACGTGAGGGTGAGAAATTAATGACATAAATTTCATTTTTGGATGAACTATACCTTTAGGGTCCTGATTATCATTTTCCTTAATTTCGTGCTTAATTCGTTTAACTCACTAATCAGCATACAGTATTTATAGACATAAGACATACAGCATGCGCTCACACACACACACTCTCACTCATTACAATGATCCAATATTACGTGTGTGTCAACATCTGTAGAGTTCAGGGAAGTATTATACAACGGGAAAGAGGAAGACGAGCAGGAAACGAATGGATAATGTCACTCCTTCAAAAGTGGTGGAAAACACAGCAGCATACAGCTTAAGCATACAACATATCCGCCCATAATACTGAGGGAAAAGGCAAAAGTCATTAGCATATATTTCACATAGTCTACAGAATGTACACAAGCCCTGGAAATCAGTCCATGCCGTTCAGGATTTGGTCGTATCGACCAATCAGAAACCAGCTTTCTTGTATCCCACCTGTGCCGTCTGTGTCAGCTTATATTCAAAGTCTTTGTCTCTACCCATAGGTGACAAGGAAGGGGCCCGAGACAATTATAAAAGAAGAAGCGGCTACAGCATACAGATTTCCCTTTAAAAAATGTCGAAGTAGACATATGAAAACTTATTTGTATGTGTAACGGTTTATATGAGTGTATATATAGAGAAAGAGAGAGTGAATTGTCAAACATCACCACAGATAATCCTGGGGCGGTGTTTCTGAGCCCTCAATTCATCCTTTAGAGCAATAAATAAAATAATAATAAAAACAAAGACAATGACTGGGGGAAGGTTTGGTTTGGTGCATCCATCATATCATGAGCTTTTGGGTTAGTTTTAGCCACGCCATTAACCCCGGGGAGTGGGCGTGGCTAATAAGCAGCAGCGTAAAATTGGCCCATTGATGGATGGATGGGGTTCAAGTTGAAGGATTAGGGGCGACAGAGGCAGCGTTGGTGTTCGGACCACGATCGCCACTGTTGGCACCTGGAACAGTAACAAAAAAAAGAGGTGGTGAGGACAGTCTTGGGGTTTGTGAGAGGCCAAAAGTGAAAAACCGACCTGTTGCAGCCAAGGCAGACTGGGAAGAGTTTTCTGCCTGGTTCTGAGCATGTGCAGGAATGAGTACGGAAGCCAGCGAGGGGTTACTGGACAAATCTGATGATTAAATGCAATGGATATTAGTGCAAAAGACAGAATTATGCAAGTGAAAACACATTTACACTAACATTCAAAAAAAAGTTTGGGGTCAGTGTTTTTGAAAGAAAACTCGAATTTCGATTAAGATGTATTAAACTGATCAAAACAGATAGTAAAAACATTTATAATGTTACAAAATATTTTATTCCTAATAGATTCTCTTCTTAATCTTTTTATTCAGCAAAGAAAAATAAAAAATTATTTTAGTTTTAACAAAAAAATTAAGCAGCAAAACTGCTTTTAACAGTAAGAAATGTTTCTTGAGTAGCAAATCATCATATGTGACTAGTGCTGGGCGGTATGACCAAAAATGTATATCACGGTATTTTTCAAAATTATACCGGTTTCACGGTACATGACGGTATTTTTTTTTTTATGCATGACCGGGTGTTAACCATATATTCTACTGATTGAGAGAGGAAATACTGCAGTATATTGACTTAGAATGCCCTATTTTACTGTCATGATGAGTGAATATTGTCAAATAGTGACTAAACACGACCCCTTTTACCAGGAGTCACTCTCATTTATAATCTTGGCATCGTCTGATAAAATCAACATGCCTCTACACTAAAGAGCGGCTATGCGGTTGTATTACTTTTTTGTCTCATGCAGCACTGTCTGTGTCTGAGTAACAAACTAAAAAAAACAACAAACAAAAAAGTGCATGTGATATTAACAGACGGACTACACTCATATTTATAATTCCAAACAATCAGTTAGCGACAGGTGCTAGGAAATGCTGTTTTGTATTGATTTATTGAGGAGTCAGCTGCGGTGCGGCCAACTGAATACGCTGCTTCTCTGCCGCTCACTGCACAGAACAGACGCCGAGAGAGGTGTCATTTCTCCGGGAAAGTCAGACCTCGTGTTTGCGGGACAGCACTGGCAAAATCTTCAAACTGAACCATAGCTAAGGTTTATCCAAAAAAGTCGCTAGGTTTGTCAGTATGAATATTCTATGGAAAAGATTCTGAATAAATAAGCTTTCCATTGACGTATGTTTGGTTAGGATAGGACGATATTTGGCTGAGATGCAACTATTTGAAAATCTGGAATCTGAGAGTGCAAAAAAGATCTAAATACTTTGAAAATTGCCTTTAAAGTTGTCCAAATTAAGTTATTAGCAATGCATATTACTAATCAAAAATTATTAGTGCTGGGCAACGATTTTTTTTTAATCGCAATTAATCGCATTATTTTCTGTGATTAATCGCATTGTTATTGTCAAAATTCCATAATGAATTCAAAAGTAGTGTATTGTGCACTTTTTCCATTTAAAAGTACTGCTGTATTAACAAAAGTGCAATAACATTTGGTTTGCAAACACTTTAAACAAATAAGGTGCTTTTTTTACAGCAGTATTCCTTTTACATAGTAGCAGTTAAAATATTTCTTGTAAATCTCAACTTAAAACATTAAAGTAATTAAATTAAAATCTTAACCAATGCTATTTGCCACTGCCAAGGCATTAACGTTTTTATAGAAAATATTTTATAGTTTGTTATAGAAAAACAAGTTATGTTCAGAGTCCAGTGCCTCGATCATAACATTCCGGAACCTTAGAAACCTGCACTATCGCGGGACCCAACGCAACAGAGTGCGGCGCTGGACATCACTTGATGGGCGAGTGCAGGTGTGGGCAGTTAGAGACTCGTGTGTGCAGGATGCGGGAGAATAAGGGTGTACTCACACTAGGCAATCTTAACCGTGCCCTAGCGCGTTTGACCCCCAAAGCCCGGTTCTTTTGACTAGTGTGATCGCAAACGATGCCTCCCGTGCAGAGCGAGAGCACTTCTATGCTGTCTTCAAATGCTATCGTCAGAAACGTCCTATTTCCCACTTATGAAGTCGTGAGCGCTTCATGTGAGCGTTGCGTCAGTCTTAGGCCCACCCCAAATGCTCTCATTGGTCTCAAGCCAGTACTGATCAACATCCCACCCCTCCTGTGACCCATGGTTTGTCTGTGTGTGTATTCAGAGCCAGTGAGCAAAGGACTTTAATGTGCGATTAGTTGTGGGAAGTTGTGGCCTAATGGTTAGAAAGTTGGACTCGTAACCCAAAAGGTTGTGGGTTCGAGTCTCGTACCGGCAGGGATTGTAGGTGGGGGGAGTGAATGTACCATGACTGATAACGCGTTAACTTGCCCAGCCCTAAAAATTACAAAATGTAATGTAAAAATTACATTTTGATATATTTACGCTAGGAAATTTACAAAATATCTTCATGGAACATCTTTATTTAATATCCTAATAGATCATTTTGACCCATTCAAATATAACCATGGTACTTATGACTGGTTTTGCACTCCAGGGTCACATATTAGAAGGATTTCTGAAGGATCATGTGACACTGAAGACTGGAGTAATGATGCTGAAAATTCAGCTTTGCTTCACAGGAATAAATTACATGTTAAAATGTATTCAAATAGAAAACAGTTATTTTAAATTGTAATAATATTTCCTTTTGATCATTTAAACGCAGACTTGGTGAGCCTAAGAGACTTTCAAAAACGTTTTAAAACTATTACCGAACCCCAAGTATTTGAATGTTGGTGTACATTTGCTATTAAAATCAGTTAATACTTGTTACAATACATCAAAAAGATTAAATCAATCGTCATCATTTGTGTGCGGCATACCCTGTGTAGTGAAATTAAACAGCACAGGCCGCTCTCTTCCATTCGGGAGCTTGAGGTTGGGCTCACGGAGCTCGTCGAAGAAAGTGTGAGCGCAGGCCTCCAGAGGAGTGAATCGGGACGTGGGCGTGTACTCCAACAATCGGGAACACAGAGCTATCGCCTCCGGAGGGGTCCGGGGCCGGAAAACCTAACATATGGACAACAACGCAGGACTTTTGAATGCTTTATACAAACTTTTGTACAATAATTTAAACTTTTGATTGCACAAAATGCTTTTTTTGGAAATACATAGTGTTCATAGAAAACTCAGACGTAAAATAAGACGGTTGTAAAGACCAGAATCACAGTCTAGAATTAAAGTGATAAAAAAACTTGAAACACATGGTAACGCTCATGCTAACCTTAGTCCACGGGTGTGCCTTTATCTGTGGAAACTTGAATTCAGTGTAATTTGGGTTCATCTCCCGGATCTGCTCTCGTGTAGGAGTTCCCAGCACCTGGAGGAAACAAGTTATCTTATTCTGTTGCTATTAAAATATATAGTCCACACACCACCACTATAACAACTATATACAGAGGAACAATGTAGTTGGAATCACTTTCAGAGTGATTTTTTTCAGCTGATGAAATATAAAAAGATTGACAGCATTTCAAAAACCTTCCTACTTTAAAGCGCACTGCAACTGCTGAAGTGCATGCTCAGAATAAATGTTATCGTCCATTGGTTCGTTACAGCTAGAACGACTTTTATTAATATTAATACTAGATAAGTGCGTAATGAGACACTTCAGCAAAAAGAAAAGTTGAAGCAATCCAAATTTTTTAATTATTTATGAAACTCTCATGCAACACACACATACTTCCATACCTTGATGATTTCAACGAGCTGATCGACGCCACTGTCACCAGGAAAAATCGGCTGTCCAAGCAGCAGCTCGGCCAGCACACATCCCGCCGACCAAATGTCTGTATGAAAACAAAGGTAAACACTGAATATTACAGCACTCACTCTTCTTACAACAAAGATTAGCAGCGCAAATGTATTCAATCACATTTCATTAGCATGTCTCAGTGTTGCTTTTAAGTTCTTTTAGCATTACACAACAGCTTTGTTAGAGTTGTGATTCACTCAAGCATTTCGAAATTGCTGCAATATGGATTGTTGATGCATGTAGTTTTAACCGTGAAAATGTGTAAATTAATTCTTTTTAAATGATGTATCATTTAATATGTCTCAAACAGTAAATGGTCAAATGTATTTATTTCTTTTAAAGAAATGAATACTCTTATTCACCAAGAACACATTACATTGATCAAAAGTGACAGTAAAGACATTTATAATGTTACAAAGATTTCTATTTGAAATAAATGCTGTTCTTTTGAACTTTCTATTCATTAAAGAATCCTGAAGAAAAATGCATCTCAGTTTCTAAAGACTGATTAATGGCTTCTGAAAATTCAGCTTTGCAACCACAGGAATAAATTACATTTGAAAACATATTCAAATAGTAACAGTTACTTTAAATGGCAAGAATACTTTACATTATTACTATTTTACTTTATTTCTGATCAAATAAATGCAACCTTGGTGAAAATAATTGACTTTCAAAAACCCATAAACAATCCCAAATATATATTTTTGACCCCACAGCACAAACACAATGATTTACTAAGTGTAACACTCAAGCTAAAATGAATCTATTGTACAATATTATCTGAATTAAGTCCTGCTTATATTATGACTGCAAACTATAACAGGACAGGATTTTGTATGATACTGAATCTTTTTGATAAAAAAAAAAAAGAGTTAGCATTAGTACGCCAATGCTGGTGGTGGAGTTTAAAATATTTTAGAATAAAAAGAGCATTAGATTACCTATGCTGGAAGTGTAGTCCGTGGCTCCGAAAATGAGCTCAGGGGCTCTGTAGTAGCGCGAGCAGATGTAGGAAACATTAGGCTCACCACGCACCAGCTGCTTAGCACTGCAGGAGACAGAAAGAAACAGACCAAACGCGACACAGACAGAGAGAATTAGGCATAACCAGAAATTACACCAACACATCAAAACAGCCATCATAATAGGACACATTATCATCACAAGAACAATAATCATGATCATTATCGCCAAACAGCCAAACACTAACTGCATCCAAACAAAACTTTTAAAAAAACATCAAGAAGTTTAAAGCAGTTTAATCAAAGAAAGCCAGTCATAGATTTAGATCAGAATGCTAAATGTGAAAGCTAAATGTGTCTGATGATGGGATTTGATCCATGAAATAGTCACTTTCACACATGAGACTCGTTCAGTTTCTGTAAAATTGCCAGATGAAGTTTTCCAGTAAAGGTACCACATCACACAAGCAACGTCTTTCTGTGTTTTTATATTGCTGCTATTCACATGCCAGCAGCACAAAGTCCACATTCCCTCAACCAACTTCATGAAGTGCATCCTGAGATGCTTTTAAGTTCACATGTTGTATATGATAAGACACTTGTTGCATGCTATTCTTTCACTATTCACTCCAAATGATCAGTTTGTAAAGAAACACAAACGTGCACAGCATTTTTAAAGTTTGGGGTTGATAAGACTTTTTAATGTTTTTTAAAAAGTCTCTTATGCTCACCATGGCTGCATTTATTCGATCAACAATTAAATAAATCAGCAATATTGTGAAATATTTTTTCCAATTTAAAATAATTGTTTTGAATTTGAATATATTTTTAAATCTAATTCATTCCTGTGATGCAAAGCTGAATTTTCAGCATCATTACTCCAGTCTTCAGTGTCACATGATCCTTCAGAAATCATACTAATATGCTGATTTGTGCTCAAGAAACATTTCTTATTGTTATCAATGTAGAAAACAGTTGTGCTGCTTCATATTTTGTGAAAACTGTGATACAGAACCTTCTCTAATCTTCTCTAACAAGGTCTTTTCTGTGACTTTTGATCAATTTAATGTCTCCTTGGGGAATAAAAGTATTAATTTCTCCTCAAAAAATTTTTTACTGACCCCACACTTTTGAATGGTAGTGTATGCACAATTTTCTTTACGTCAATCAACAAAAGGTTTTATAGCTTATGAGCATCAATACAGAACTTCTGGCAATGTTTCAACATTGTTTTACTCAAGAACTTGAAATTAACAAGTGCTGTTAACTTTCCAGCAGATGTTAAATGCAAGATAGCACCCAATTTCCCTGTCTCACCTTCCAAAGTCACAGAGTTTGAGTACAGCTGTCTCTGGGTCGAGCAGGAGGTTCTGTGGCTTGATGTCTCGATGGCAGATCCCATACGAGTGGATGTACGCCAAGCTGCGGAACAGCTGGTACATGTATAGCTGAAAACACACATAAATAGTGACTTTAATACAGCAGGATTTGCCAGCTGAGATCTACAAAATATTCCACCGTAAAGGTCAGAACGGAACAAAGTCATGGCACAAACACTCATGAAAACAAGAAAATAATCATGCTCATACATCCAGCCAGTATATCTAAACTAGCAAGACCACCATGATTCACCAAGTTACACCACACAATCCATGTTACTAGTTGACTGGTTTCACTAAGTAAGCTGTGCAACTTACACCTGCATGGAAAAATCCCATGTTTTCAGAATAGTGAATAATGTCAGATTGACAGATGCTACCTTCACATAGACCATGGGCAGATTCTGCTTGGCTCTGATGTAGTGTCTGGCCACCCGGTACACGTTTTCAGGCACGTAGTCCATCACCAAATTCAGATACACCTCATCCTTCTGTGGGTGTGAAGAAGAAGACAGGTGAGGGACGAAAGGAAGCAGGTTGATATCTAGAAAACATCTTTAAGGGATAGTTCACCCAAAAATGAAAATTCTGTCATTTATTCACTCTCATGTCGGTCCAAACCTGTACAACTTTCTCTAATCTGCAGAACACTACAGATATTTTGAAGAATGTTGATAACCAAACAGCTTCTGGTTCCCACTGACTTCCAGTGTATTGACAAAAAACAGAATGGAAGTCAATGGGAACAAAAACTGATTTAGGTTCCCATCTTCTTTTGAGATGAATAACATGAGGGTGAGTAAATAATGACATAATTATCATTTTTGGTCAGAAAAGCATGACATAGGTGTGTGTTTTTATTTGCTTTATATACAACAGAATGACTAGATTATTCAAGAATGAATCAGCATTACTATGTGGTTACATAATATATAAGTCATTTTTAGTTTAATTTTAAATATAACATACCATTACAGAGATATACACTATTGCTCAAAAGTTTGGGGTCAGAAAGGTTTTGTTTTTTAAAGAAATTATTTTATTCAGAAAAGGATGCATTAAATTGGTCAAAAGTGACAGCAAAGACTTTTATATTGGACAGCATTTCAATCAGCGATGTTCCTTTGAACTTTCTATTCATCAAATAATCCTGAACAAAATTTAACATGGTTTCCACAAGCACAACTGCTTTTTTTGGTGATTTTGAAGGATCATGTGACACTGAAGACTGGAGTAATGATGCTGAAAATTCAGCTTTGCATCACAGGAATTAATTAAAAATATATTAAGATAGAAAGTTATTTTAAATCATAATAATATCACACATTACAACTGTTTTTACTGTATTTTTGATCAAATAAATGCAGGCATGGTGAACATATGTGCCTTCTATCAAAAACATTAAAACATCTTACAGACCACAGACTTTTGAACGGAAGTGTAATATTACTACTGTTTTTGGATTTTGGTCATACTGTCTCCCCCACCCCTAAACCAGACTGTTTATTTCATTCCCATATTCGCTGGAACATGTGGATAACCAGAACATGTCAGTGGTGGTCTTTCCAAAGGAAACGGGGGTCTGAGACTCAACACACAGGGCACACATAGATTACTTGAACAGTCATTATTTCTCTCTCTCTCTCTCTCTCTCTCTGTCTCTCTGTTGCCCCCCAGAGACATCAACTTCTTAATGTATCTAAATTAACCTGCCAAAGGCACTGAGCCAACTCCTGCCTCGCAACTGTGACATCGGCTCTGTGATTGTCCTGCGATTGGCCGAGTGGTTTCTGAGTTGTGCTGAGATTGGCTGTTCGCGCACACATACAAATCCTTAGATAAAAGAGGCTGCTGAATGACAAATACTATAGTATCAAGTCTCCAAGCTGGTGCTTTTACACTGGTAATGAGAGAAGACAAAAGTTTTACACATTTTGAGAGAGAGCCATAATGTCATTGATGTACCACTGCCTACTATATTTTAATAGGTTTGTGAAATAGTGCAAAATATACAAGGATAAACATTTTAAATGGTAGTATGTTATATGCTGTTGCCACGTGACCTCATGATGCAGCATGAAAATAAATAGCTGAAGTATGCATACAATAATTCATTTTTATAATTATTTATTTATTTTTGTACTATTTAGGCTATTTAAAAAAATATCCACCATGACGATCGCTGTGAGAAATATTGCAAGAGGAGTGATACAAACAGTGAAACGATGAGTTTTCTTTATTTGCATATCATTTGTATATTTTTTAATTATTGATGTTTAAAAGTTAGGATATCAGAAACAGATATGTTGCTCTTTTTCTGATTTTTAATCCATGTTTGTGTAAAAATGTCTTATATTTTAGCAGTCCAAACAAATATTGGGTCAAGAAATAGTTAGAGCTTGGAAGGTCTTGGAAGGACAACCACATTGCATTGTGGGATACATTAGCTGTGCACATTTGAGCAAATGTAACTCGCAGACAGTTGCGTACTACTGAGTCTAGATTGCATTTCTGTTCTTGACTATAAGGTGACATGATAGCTAATATCCATGAACTTTGATTCAACCACCCCACTGCCAAGCGTGAGTAAACGGGTGAGAGTTCTGTCTGGACAGGGTTACATAACTGAACTGATCCTGTTTCTGTGACACCAGGGGAGCCGTCGGGACGGAGTCGCAGTGGTCAGACACTATGTCACTGTGCTGGAATGGAGGGTTAAACCGGTGAGGACAACCCTGCTCTCACACCCGCTTCACCGGCCATAAATATACTCTAAATATACTCAAGCTAAATCATCAGGTTAACATGTTTCTGCCTTACTGTGGAGCTATCTCATTACATTAGCATTAGACTTTTCTTCAAATTGCAGATATACTTATACTTGTAAAGTAGTGTCTTAACAAAATGAACCATATAATCATGCAGCGAGTGAAATAAACAGGCCAATCAGTTTTTAAAAAAAGGAGGTAGTGATGCAAACACTGCCATTCAAAAGAGTTGGGTCAGTAAAAAATATTTTTTATATATATTTTTGAAAGAAGCGTCTAATGCTCAACAAGGCTGCATTTATTTGATCAAATATGACCGAAAAATTGTTAAATAGTATTACAGTTTAAAATAACTGTTTTCTATTTGATACATGTTCAAATGTAATTTATTCC
This sequence comes from Sinocyclocheilus anophthalmus, assembly GCA_018155175.1. Lineage (NCBI taxonomy): Eukaryota > Metazoa > Chordata > Actinopteri > Cypriniformes > Cyprinidae > Sinocyclocheilus > Sinocyclocheilus anophthalmus. The sequence goes on from JADLZN010004840.1 coordinate 72,695, forward strand.
TGTGATGGTAAAGCTGAATTTTCAGCATCATTACTCCAGTCTTCAGTGTCACATGATTCTTCAGAAATCATTCTAATATGCTGATATTGCTGATCAAGGAACATTTCTTCTTCTTATTAATGTTGAAAACAGTGCTGCTTAATATTTTTTGTGGAAACTGTGATATAAAGTTGCATCTTTGCTGGAAATTAATTTAAAAAACATGTACTGATCCCAAATTTTTGAACAGCTGTGTATCTTTTGTTGTTGAAATGAAAGACCATATGACCAGGACTTCAGTGTTTCAAGGCAATATGTGTGTCGTGAATTAATACACCGGTGTAAAGTATGTTTCAGGCCATAGTATCCCTTCAATCCATTGCGACTGGCCAATCACTGACAGCATCCTACTTTCTGTTTCTTTTCTTTTATGCCTCTCAAAGCACCCCTCACACATGATCTCTTTATTTACGTCTTCCTTTCTGTCTTTGTTACAAAAGAGAAGCCCTGCCGGTGTGTGTAAGAATAACTTGAAAGTAACCGTACACCCTACAGCCTCTCGTATGTGCATCACTGTGTGTCTTTAGGTTAGATGGCTGACATTTAGTGAACTGAACTGGTTTATGGAGGGATAAGTCTTTATGTGGCCCCACCATTAGGATGGCCTGGGTTCGGGTTCAGCATTGGTAAAACAACATGCCTGTTAAACAAACACATTGAATTTGTGTGATATATTGATTACTGTGGTTAAAATAGGTTGATTTAAATGTTGCCATGGTAACATGATTGATCTGCCTAACACCGATTAAGATTTATCGAATAGCAAGAATGACTTCTGATCGTCTTGGAAGCACCAGTTTGAATGGGCTAAAAATGTATAAATGTTTCAAACTTTATTCCATAATTTTCCAACCAAAAAAAGGGTTTGTTTATTTATTTATTCATCTATATTTGGTTAAGAAATCTTAGCGCTTAATGAAAAATACACATACACACAGCGATTTTAAAGGTTGGGGTAAAAAAATTTTAAGCAAATACTTTATTCAGCAAGGACGCATTAAATTGATCAAAAGTGACAGTAAATAGTTACAAAGATTGACCAACAAATTAACACATCATATTTCTAATTTTATCTGCTTGTTTTTTTTTTATTTAAAAACTTGACCCTCTAACACTAGCAATCTATATTCTATTTATATTCTATCTACTTTTATTTTTATTTATAGAAAACCTTGACCCTCTAACATTAACACTCTCTATTCTAATCTATTATATCTATTCTATTCTATTCTATCTACTTTTATTTTTATTTATAGAAAACCTTGACCCTCTAAAACTAGCACTCTCTATTCTATTTTGAATTTATCTACTTGTTTTCTTTTTTATTTATCATATACATATATACAAAAAAATGTGTATTGCATTAGACTAACCGGGACTTACATATTGTTGCTCTTAGTTGGTTTGATTTGGATAAAAGCATCTGTTAAATGAAATATATTTCAAATAAATGTTGTTCTTTTGGACCTTCTATGAATTAAAATGCAGAAAATATTAAGCAGCATATTAGAATGATTTCTGTTGGATCATGTGACACAGCATTGCATCACAGGAATAAATCACATGAAAAAATACTAAAAGTTGAACATAGTTCATTTAAAATTGTAATGATATTTCACAATATTACTTTTTTTATTGTACCAAATAAATTCGGTCTTGGTGAACCTAAGAGACTTCTTTCAAGAACATTAAAAATCTTAGCCAAAGGACGTGTATTTATAGAGATATACACATATAAACTTATGTTATTAAAAATATGTATTTATTATATTTTCGAGGAAGTAATATGGAAAATCGTAACTTCTGGCCCAAGTCAGCACAGAGAAAAAAAAACTCTATTAAACACTGCTTTAGTCATGGAAAGGTCCTTGATTGCTTTTCTGACTGATGTGACACTTCAATTGAATTCACTCAATCCAAAACGTGAAGGGAAACAAAGGAGCATGTGGATGAAACAGACCCTATTTGCTCAGAAAAATTCTCAAGTTTCACAACCAGTCATTTTCCAAACCACAGCCAAAGCATGAGCTGCAATCTATATTTATATATGAACGCAGCCCACCTGGCTGAAGTGAACTGCCTCTGACATGAACTATGCATATATGAACACGGTTAGTGTTGGGTTACATTGTGGTACCTTGTCCTTCTTTCTCAAAAAGAAAGAAATGGTTGATTTTGGATGTCTGCAGCTTGTAAAGTTAAAACTTTACTCTGTAAAAACCTACTCTCATGTATATAGCATTCTCGTTATAGGATCCTGACAAGACTCCGATCGTATTTGTGTGATATGTTTACAGATTATTCATTAAAAGAGAAGTCTGAACTCCCATAGACCTGAACTCGGTGAACTCTCTACACGCACACAATGTTCCTTTGGCTGGCTGCACAGGAGCCAGAGCTTGTCATACAGTAAAAATAGGGCTGGTCTAACAGTTTAGCTTCCCATCAATCAAACGATTCCTACTGAGCTGTCACTGGCCACTGCTGTGACAGGTTTTGCCCCCAGGGCTATCGCAGGCCCCAACCTACCAGAAATTCTTTCTTTATTATTTTTGCAATAGGTACAACGCCTTTGTCATGGGCATGAGCGCTGAGCTGTAATCAAAAAACAAAAACAAAAATACCACCCTGTTGTAGCAGATGTCCTCCTAGCTTGTACTGTACTAGTAGAATGTGTTTATGATTTCAGTATTTGATTTATTTATATAATGACTTGAAGAAGAATGACAACGTTTTGTGTATATGTAATAGGGCTGCAACTAACGATTATTTTGATAATTCGATTACGTGGTCTTTCGATATTTTAGAGATTAACTCGGAGTCTTTTTTTTATTTTATTGACAAAAAACACACTATTCCACATTCTGCCCAATATCCTTCAAACAAACGTGCCAACTGAATGCTATGAAAACATAAAGTCAGTGCTTAACAATTTATTAGACCACCTGCCATAATAAAGAGAAAACACATTTTAGGAATTTCAGAAAAAGTGTTTAAATCAAAAAATGTTATAGTCATTTATTGGGCAAATAAACTTAAACAACTAAATAGTATTTATTCACATAACAAAAATGGCCTCCTATGCTCTTTGTAACACCTTGCATTCTTGCTGGCATTGTTTATGTATTTTTTGACTGTAATTGTATCTGGAAAAAAACACTATATAGCTCTCTGCCTTTCTTTCATAGATAACAGCAATTATAGCATTAGAAATAGCCTACTACTGTTACTAAAGAACTTACGCATATTGGAGGACTAACCAATACAGAAAGCTAAAAAAATATTTTGGTAATCACCAATACTGTTAGTTTAGAGCAGCAGTGGCACAAACTATAATTTGTTAAAAACCTTACATAAATTTGTTTTAATAAATTTGTTAAGCATTGTATATAGTGAATATATTTTAAATCTCTGCATTAAAAATTAAATAATAAAGATGATAAAGAGAATACAATAGGTAAACACTAGGTAGAGTAAGTAAGCAGGACATGGGCAAGCCGCGGTGATCATTCAGTAAAGATGAATAAACTTTAAAACTGTAATGTGGTGTTTTGTTTCATGTTCATGTTTTCCATGTCTTTTATTTTGTAATTGTTTCATGGTCCCTGTTTGTGTCATGCTTCCCTTGCCCTCACGTATCTCTGCCTTGTGTATGTGTCATATTCTCATTGGTTGCTTTAGTCATGTGACTTGTTCCCCATTGAGGTTGCTTCGGCATATGACCCTCTGTTCCATATACTCGCTTGCATGTTCCATTGTGCCTAGTGTGTATGAAGTATATTATCACCGCTGTTGAGATGAGTCTAGTCTGTCTCATGTAAGTTGGTCAAGGTATAGCGGTATGTTTGGCTGTTTGGATCACTCAATTTCAATTTCAATTTAAGAGGGCTTTATTGGCAGACAAAAAATTATACTTTGTATTGACAACTGGAAATAACTGCACTTGGGTTCTTCACTTACTCTCCGCCTTCAGGGGATGATTCGTTACAAAACAACAGACTGTCAGGACGGACCTTTATGAAAAAATGGAAATGCTCGCGTGAATTTGTGACATCTATACATAAGGATATGTCCGTTAGCTGAAAGTTTTTTTTGTGCTGAGGACGCACACGCATAGGGTTGCCAACTGTTCCGTATAATACGGAATCGTCTCGTATTTAAGGCATCAAAGAAGCATTCCGTATGAAAGCTATACGAAACGCAGTTTGTCCCGTATTCGCAGGCATATGCCGTATGACCACCAGACCATATGAATAACAAATTCTCAATTGATAATTAATCATTCTTTTTGTGCAAATCATTGTTTTATTTGTGAAGAAGCCGTTTAAGGATGGCTTTAAGACCAAGCGGAATCCTCTTCTCAGCGAGCAGGACTCACGCCGGAGTTGGGTTTTTTAACGACCGCATTTCAACTTCAGCAAATCAGTTTGAGCGAATACAAACAACGTGATTCCAACATCCAGCCACGCAAGAAAACCTGCATTTTACCTGAAGACGTGATCAATAAGGAAAGTATTTACATTTAAGTAACTTCCAGCGTATTCTTAACCTTGAAAATCATTCTTAAAACACAAAAGACCAATGAAGTGTCAAGCACCCAAGCAGGACATATTTATATAAGTTATCTTTAATTGAAAAATATGCATTTTCATATACTGTAGTAGGCCTACTGTATATTACAAACCACCCCCCCCCCCCCCCCCATAAACCGCATCAGGAAGACAGAAGAGCCGTATTGCCACGTATGTGTGCACCATACAAGGAAATTTGTTTCAGTGTCACAGCTTCCAGTACACGGAGACACACACACACAGATAAAAAATAAGATGTGATAAAATTACACATATGTATAAATAAAGGCCACACACACACACACACACAAAGGATAAATATGTACAGGTGTGCTATAGATAAAATACTGTAGAATATGAATAGAATAAAAAATAATGTTGTAGGGATGTACTAGGATGTAAAGAGATAAATAGTATAAGGTTAATGCACATATTTGTATTGCACAATGGGAGAATATTTAACTGTTCATTAGGTAGATTGCCTATAGCCTATATATACAGTATATGAATATATCCCTGCGTTCAAAACATTAAGATTTTTCTGTGTTTTTTCAAGCGGTTCTTCGATCATTTTATTTGATCAGAAAAGACAGAAAAAAACTGTAATGGTTGAGAATCGCCATTATTGCAGTTTAAAATAACAGTTTCTATTTTAATGTACTTAAAAATATAATTTATTCCTGTGAAGCAAAGCTGAATATTCAGCATCATTATTCCAGATTTTAGTGTCACATGATCCTTCACAAATCATTCTAATATGCTGATTTATAATCAATGTTGGAAACAGTTGTGTTGCTTAATATTTTTTGGGACCCATGATATTTTTTCAGGATTCTTTGAATAGAAAATTCAAAAGAACAGCATTTATTCAAAATAAACCTGTATTAAATTACACGAACAATTTATTAAAAAGTTTGGGGTCCGTAAATTTTTTTTTTTTTTTTTTCTTGTTTATTTTTTTTAAAGAAACTTTTAGAATACTTTTATTCAGCTAGGATGTGTTAAATGGATAAAAAGTGATATTGTTAGAAAATATTTATATTTTGAATAAATTCTGTTCTTTTTAACTTTTTATTTTATTTATGGAACACAGGTTCAAAAAAAATATTAAGCAGCACAACAGTTTCAAAACACTGATAATAACTCAGAATAAGAATGATTTATTAAAGGATCATGTGACACTGAGGACTATAGTAATGGCTGCTGAAAATTCATTGTGTGTCCAAGAAATAATTATGTTTAAAGTATCATAAGATAGGAAACAAATATAGAAATTGCAATAATATTTAACACATATTACGTTTTTTCTTATTTTTGATCAATAAATACCGCATTGATGGCCTAAGAGACTCAAAAACACATTTACAAACCATAAAAACAAACCTGTGGGTGTGTGTGTGTGTGTGTGTGTGTGGTGTGTGTATATCTAGATATTTAATATACTATATATAATAGGCCTGTGTGTGTGATCCCTTTCTGTCCTAATTTTTATGAAACAACCAAGAGTCCTTATTTTCCTTTTCTGAAGTTGGCAACCCTACACAGCATCATCTGTCAAAGCGCCTGACAGGGCAAGCAATTCAATGATGATATTAGCATAAAGCGTAATAAGAAATTTTCAATGGTTTGGCTCACTGGCAGCTTGATCACGTAACTCTCAAGCGAATCGAACCTTCTGCATGCCCTCCACTATTTTTAGATGCATTTTGTCCATAGAAATGTGTAATTTAGTGATGTAATTTGACGCGACAGGATGAAGTTGGACGTGTACTGTGGTCAGACCTGGCTAATTGATAATGAGAATTGTTGTCGATGATTTTCATAATCGATTTTAATCGATTTTACCGATTAGTTGTTGCAGCCCTAATGTGTACTGCACCATTAGATGGAGCTCCCAAGTTCTGGGACAGTAAAGTATATTTCATTCAATTTATATGTTTATAAATATATACAAAAATATTCAAAATTATAAAAATCACTAAATATTAGTGTTGTGTTCGATACATCAATACGATGATGTATCGTCACAGAGATCTGACAATACGAGTATCGATACAGCTGTCCCTGTATCGATATTGTGGCACGTGTGTAGCAGTGGACAGCACTTAATTTGAATACAAGAACACCGTTTAAAATGGAGTAGAAAAGTGTGAGGTTTCTAAAAAATAATGAATGGAGCCTAATAAATGTGACCATGGCGCACAAAAACCTTTAAGTCGCTGGGGTATATTTGGAGCAATAGCCAACAATACATCGTATGGGTCAAAATTATTCAATTTTTCTTTTATGCCAACAATCATTAGGACATTAAGTAAAGATCAAGTTCCATAAAGATATTTTGTTAATTTCCTACTGTAAATATATCAAAAAATTATTTTTATTGGTAATATGCATTGCTAAGAACTTCATTTGGGCAAATTTATAGGTGATTTTCTCAGTATTTAGATTTTTTTGCACCCTCAGATTCCAGATTTTCAAATAGCTGTATCTCGGCCAAATATTGTCCTATCCTAACAAACCATACATCAATGGAAAGCTTATTTATTCCATTTATTCAGCTTTGATATGGTGTATAAATCTAAATTTTAAAGAATTGACCCTTATGACTGGTTTCGTGGTCCAGGGTCACAAATAGGTACAACATGTGGTTTAATCTGGGCCGCAGAGGAACACAACTGGCTTGCCTGATATAAAGAGACTTAATCCCCGAAACAGAGCTTTACACTTGCGCTATACGGAAATATCTGCTAAGTGTGTTACTTATCTTTGTCAACCTGGCAACCATGTGTACGTGCTCTCTCTTCACTGTGGATAAACAATAAACAAATAAACACATATTCTCAGAAAAGTGTAATTCATCAAGTGTTCACTTACGAGAGAGAGCGAGAAAGAGAGGCTGTGTTTGTTTGAATTAACACCGTTTTGCCACGTTTCTCTATTAAAAGTAAAGCTGTGGCTTTAATTCCTTTAAAAAAATGATGTTACCAGCTCCTTGTTGAGAAATATAAGGTAGCTCTTGAGCGATTAAGCTATTTTATTGATAAAGTGTGGGGCAGCGCTAAAAGTTTTGTTGCGAATTTGTCTGTGTGCGAGCGGCAACGTGACTGTTTGAGGGACTAAAAAATGTGTGCATGAGCTACAAGACCGCGCATTAGCTTAGAACTCTTCAAATTTTAATTTTTATTTTTTAACGTAGAGAGTGTTTTAATTTGTGCAGGATAACCTACCAGCAATGTTAAGCATGAAATTTTTTTTATATATATTAGTATGAGACATAAAAAAATATAATTATTAGACCCATGAGGACCCATATTATCGCGATGGGCTTAAAACAAGACCCCACCGCCCCAAACAATAACCCCCGAATATTGTAGCTGGGGGGAGTGTCCAATGTAAAAATATGTCATTACCTATATTTACTGTGGTACAGTATGGAGGACCTTCATAAGCAGAGGTCAAACTGCCTCTCTGCAAATACGTTAGCAATGGCCCCTATAGTTGCATTGTTTAATACACAACGTTTTGCTAAATTCTGCTGAGGTTGAATTCAGTGAGTCCCGATCAGGATACGTATTTGTAATCGTGACTTGGCGGTGTACACAGCCTACTACTATAGGCATGAAGTAAAAGCTACAGCACTATTAGGACTTGATTGATTACTATTTATTTATTCAGGTTCTGCAGGTTTTATGACAGTAAATTAAGACTTTAAGACCTTTTAAGGAAAATGGAACAAATGCTCCCAACTACTAGAATTTTGACATTTTTACTGTACCTACTGATCACACTGCAAAAAAAACAATGTTTATCATCTGTATTTTTGTCTTGGTTTCCAGTGCAAATACCTAAAGATTCCTGTAGCAAGGATACATTTTATGAGAAGCAAAGTAATAAAATAAGAAGTCTTGTTTTATGAGAAAGTTATCAAAACTGAGTTTATGATTAAAACAAGAACAAACATCTGCCAATGGGCTCAGAAAAATCAACTTAATTCAAAGAGAAAACAAGTTTCCAGTCATACCTAGCAACAGATGATTGTTATTGTTTTAACCATAAACTAAATAAATGTTGCTCAATTTCTGAAAAAAAAACAAAAGACTTTCAAGTAAATGTACCTTGAGTTTAAGAAAGTTAAACTGAGCTGCGTTTAGCAGGTGTGCAACAATGCTGCTGTGCGGCAGAAATGAGGACTGTTTGAAACTCTTTTTTCCACTAAAACTTTGATGCGCATCGTCTCAGTTTAATACGTGAACATAACAAAAGATGTGATCGCAAAACAAACAGGAAAAAGACATTACATGCACCTTTGAAAGGGGTCACCTGATGTATTTCTATTTCCTTTGCTTTAGTGTGTTATGTAGTTTCATTGGTGCCTGTCTACGATTCAGGTACACCGCTCAAAGTCGCCCAAAAGATTTATTCTAGCTAAAAAGAGAAGGTTGATCTTTGCCTAAAACGTCTCATTCAAACATGCCCCCACATTCGTACGATGTGGAATAATTGGCATAAATGCCATCCCAACTGTGATAAATAAAAAACTAGTCTATAGCCTGCCACGAAAGAAGGCGTGGTTTCAGGAACAGCAGTAGTGTTGATGCAGCCAGGTCAGGGAGACGGGTGTGTGTTTCAGTGCGAAAGCAAAAGAACTTTATTTAGCCTTCCGAAAGTAGACACAATTAGGAATCATTGTTTACAACCGCAACAGCAAACCCCGATGTTCGAATTGGAACCGCCTTTTATGGACGACCTAAAACCTGAGAGAATCAAGGCTGGCTGGCACACAGGTATTTCTAAAAAAAACAGGGTCATTCCGACTTTGCTATGCAATCGGCGCTCTGTCACCGCCCCGACTGTAAGTTCGTTGATTGTTCTCTCGGTTAACGGTAGTGCACTCATAGGACGCCGAACTGCGGCGTTTGCAGGCCGCCGCCGCCGGACGCCGTTGTGCTGTGGTTTGCTGTGAGCTGGGCCCAGCCTGGGTTAAATCTACCCGGGAGCGTGCCGCCATCACGTCAGCATGCTCGCGCCGCCGCGTGTCTGTCATCATCGGTTGTGTCTTGTCCCTCCGGTGTCGTCCCCCGCCAGCCGATTGCTCATCCTGTGTTTCGTTTTAACCCTGCTGGTAACACTAGATGTCTCATTATCATGTCTGACTTTTTCTTGACTTGCACCGCTGACGCGCTTCTGTCCGCGGTTCTTTCGCGTGTTATGCTTGGGTGCTTGTTTTTGTGCCCCCCCCCCTCCCCCACCGGCCCTTTGGGTTCGCCCTGGCATCCACGCGTCGTTCGTGCGTTGTTGGGCCGTGTGGGCTCGCCTGCACACACCGCCTGTGTTTGGATGCTGGGCCGGGGAATAGATGTGGCCCTGTATTATTATTTATGTAATCGCATAACACCATTTGACTCATGCTACGCGCTCGATACGCCTACAGTGCAGCCTGTTTCACCTCTAGTGCTTTTCCTCATTTGCCCACCCCCATTCCAATTACCTTGTTCCTTTCCCTGATTTTGCCTCACTTCCCCCCCCTGTCCCTCTTCCTTATTTAATCTTTCCACTGATCGCATCCACTCTGCTGCCTTAATTTTTTCAAACTTGTCACAACTCTCTCTAGTCCTAGTGGCCGTTTTCCACGCACCCCCCCTCCCGTCGCCTCTCTACTTTTCTCCGTTTTAGTCGCCTTTGGCGTGCTGCGTTGGGTGTCCCGAGTGTATTTCCCTCGTGTTGCCTCGAGCCCCCCACACCCCTCCCGACTCTGCTTGCATTTGTGCCCCGCATTCATCCGCTCTCTTCCGTCTGTCTGCATGTGGGTTTGTCCCGCGCTCTCATATCCGCCCTCTGCGCATTGCTGGCATTTGCTGGCCGATGTTTGGTCCGCATCGTGGCCACACGATGTTGGCGCATTTCCTATACAAACACCCCCCCAGTATGGTCCCAGATCACCTGTGTCCTCACTTTGTCCCTGTGAACCGCCGCAGTCGCGCCAGTGCCCCTGTTACCCCCCGTGTCTCCTCTACCTTCTCTTGGCTCTCGTATCTTCCCGCTTCTGACCCTCTAACCCCCACGTTCTCGACAGCGCGACGACCGAACATGCGGCAGGACTCAATTATGACTAAAGGTTCTCGGCCCAATAGCTCACTTTCCGCCACGGCCAACCCTAATATCCGAGCCGTCTGTCCCGTGATCCCTCTTATCGCAGCCCTCTCCTTAGGGTTCCCCTTAAGCTTCCCGGCGGGCACGTTGCTGTTCTCTCGGCAAACCGCGCATTCGATGACTTTGGTGTGGTAGCTGCTTTCTGCGGTCGTGGGCCTGACAGGGGTCGCTGGCCACAGTTGTCACTTTACGTCGTCCCTGTCTTCTAAAGAGATGCGATGAGTACCTATGATGATTTCTTAGCCTGCAAGCCTGTTCCTGGTGCCGGTCTCTAGGTGTCCTTTATTGCTCTTCGCCTGGGACCGAGCCCGCGGACCCTTTCTGTGAGATGTTTCCCTTTTACGTTACCAAACCCTCACTTTAACCCCCCTAGTTTGCCCCTGATCGCATGTGCGTGCCCCGCTGCACCTTGGGCCATCTGAGGCATTAAATGTGGGAGCAACATGTCCTCGCAATTACCTATTGTAGCATCTCTTTGCTCTTCCCCCCTCAGGTTGCTGTGATTTCTCTCTGTGCCACCTTTTCATCTTGACTCTTACAACACCCGATGTCTTCCTCTGATTCCTTCCACTGCACTTTTTCCCAATGTCATCCTTTCCTGCCCCCTCCGGTTGGGTTTGGCCCTACCCATGCTGTAAAATGGTCTGCTGGTCGCCCTCGATCCCTGCCTCTAATGACCTATCTGTGCGTGTACCTATGGTTTATTTATTCCTTGCCACTAGTTCGGCTGGCATCCTCACTTTTTTGTTCTACCTATCGTATTTGCTTGCTTGCCACTCAAGCCCTCGCATCTCTTACGACCAGTGCTCTGTCCGCGGATACCCTGGCCATACACTTGCTTACTATCCTCTGTCCCTCGTCCTACTTTTGAACTTTTGTCTTATTGCCGTCCTTTTTCAGCTTTTCCCCTCCCTTTATCTTCGGTGTTGCCCCCTTGCCTTTTTATGCCACCTCCTCCTCCCAGTTTTCAGCCGTGTACAGCTCCTTCCACAGCCTATCCCTTGAAGGGGAGCGTGTTGATTTTCCTTTTCTTATTCCCTTTGAACCCTGTCCTTTTCGGGCTTCTTGATGCCGACCGCCTTTTGATATGCCACTTTTTTTCCCCTCAATCGTGCCTATTTGCTGTCCCCCCGTTGCTCTCCCTCGCACTGCTCCATCCCCCCCCTCTCTCTTACCTAAATCTACTTCTTCTTAACTCTCCAACTCTCCATTGGTATTCCCAATGTTTCTGTCTGGTTTCAAGAGCCCATTGCCCCATCCTCGGTCCGGGCTGTTCATGTGCGACTTGTTTCATATGTGTCTCCCGCCCCTCGCCTGACGCCCACGGCTGAAACCCAATTGCTACCATGTTGCGCTCTCGCCTCTTTTGTGGATCTACCGTTAGCCTCTTGTCCTGTGGTCTACTACCACTCTCTTCCCAAAAAACAGGGCTCATCTCTCTGCGTCTGGGATTTGCTGTGTTCGTGTCTTAATGTATGCTCTGTATCGGCTGGTCGATTCCCGTCATCGCGTCCTCTATCCCGACATGACCATGTCCCGTCGCCTGGATCATATAGCTTCGCGAGCTGCCCTGTTCGCGTCGTGACCGAGGCCTGTGAGTTGTTGTGTGAATCAGCCCGGCTCTTGTACCGACCTGATTGTCCGATTGTCTACACCCATATCCGCCGATCATGTCCAATTAATTGGCGCGTTATGGTAACGATGAAGCCCGCCAATGACGGCTAGGGGGAGGACATCTTATACTCCTCTGTTGGCTTGTACGCTGTTGCTGCCCAGCGCTGCTCTGCTTTCTTCATTCTCGTATATTGCCATCTTATTATCTCCTGTATCCTAGTCGTTTCTGAGCCCTTCGTACGTGTCTTCGCCTGGTTGTGTGTGTGGTGTGCGTGCATAGTCGTTGGTGTATACATCTTTGTGAAACACTTTGTGTTCCTTTACTGCTGAAGAGGCCGGCATAGCGGCCTTGATCCGGCTATGCAGGTGTACTGTGTTTCCTGGTACTTTACCGTTGTCCCTTTTGAACAAGCTATCATCCCATAGACGGTGGTAGTGCCAGTTGTTACTGTTGAATAGTTCCTGTAAGGGGTTATGGGCTGGCGGGCGGTTGGCGTGTAGGGCCATAGGTAATTTGACTTTTGCGACACGGTTGTCTCCCTACCACGGTTCACAATCCTCTGTGGTATGGCGATGACGAGTTCACCGATACATAAACACAAACAACCATGTGGCTGTGTGTGCCTCCCCCATATTCTCCCTGTTTTCCCGTGTGATGCCCTTTTCTGTGAATTTTTCTTCCCTGTGTTGGGTGCCCTATTTCATAGCGTTAGGGTTTAGTGTCGGGTTCTCGTTTGTTCCGTTCTTTGTCTTTTCCTCCTTTCATGCTTTGTTTGGTGCGCGCGTTCTTTCCCCGTGCTCTTTCTGTTTTTTCCCCCTGCTCCCCCTCACAGCTGTGCAGGTCACACGGTGAGCGTGGAGTCAAGTGCAGACGTTTTGATTCCCCCCTATGTCCCCCCACCCCCTACCCCCCCACCCCGCTCCTGCACCGTCACCGACAACAGACGACAGCGACACCTGCTTGTTCAGAGCGGTTTTTTTTTGTGATTCGTTGTGCACACAAATCGCAACGATGGGCTACTAAAGATCTGGCTCCCAATTACCCGAAGCTCAGGAATGTCTGATCGAGTCACCCGAGCACCTTACTGTATCACAGCCGCAAACCCAGATGCACACCCGTTAATTACACAAATTGCACTGACCTCTACTGTTTTGTGGAGAGTCCCCATACCGCTCGCCAACTGACTAGTCATTTAGCAATTCAGATAAACCGAGGCATTTAATATAAGACGCAGCTTAGCTTAATCTTCTCCGGTCTAAGAGACTTTTCAGCATTAATCACATTATCTCACATACAAAATGATTATCCCTCGCCATCCGCTATGTTAAGAACAAATGACAATGAAACTATCATGAATAAAACATGAACTGATTATGAATATCCAATGATTAGCCCTGCAGAATTTAAACACCAACTTTCTACATATCAACCCTTGTATATTTGTTTTTATTATTATGAATGTTAGACAGGATGAATGTCATAATTAACTTGAAGGTATGACAGGCTGTGAAGGCACCAAACGTTCAATGGGCTGCACTTGGGTGCACTAATATTAAAATGTCAGATACCAATAAGCCAATAATTATTTTCATATTACGGCATTAAAATGTACAGTATGAAAAATGGATACTCATTTTGAGATTTACTAAATATTCCATTTAACAGAATTACAACATTTATTTTATATTTATATTACACTATCATTAAAAAAAAATGTTGGTTCAGTAAGATGTTTTTTAAGAATTTCATGTGAATTCATGCAAGAATGCATTGAATTGATCAAAAGTAAAGACATTTATAATTTTACAAAAAATGTGTTTTAGGACTTCTGTTTAACAAAAATATTAAGTAGCACAACTATATAATAATAAGAAATGTTTCCTGAGCAGCAAATCAGCATATTAGAATGATTTCTGAAGGAACATGTGACACTGAAGACTGGAGTAATGATGCTGAAAATTCAGCTTTGATCACAGGAATAAATTACATTTTAAAATATATTCAAATAGAAAGAGTTCATTTAAATTGTAATAATATATCACAATATTACTGCTTTTACTGTATTTGTGATCAAATTAGACACTTCATTCAAAAACATCCTACCAACACTATTAATTTGGACTATAATGTATATTTTTTTGAAGATTACTTTTACGTGAGCATTAAATGACAGCAAAGGTAATCTTAATGTAAAAACTGTAAAAAAAAAAGCATAATTAAATATATGCAAGTATTTCCCAACTGACGCCTACTAATATGGTACCAAGATATTATTCTTTCAGCTTTTTGTTCACTGAAAATACATATTTTTAAATGTCAACAATATATTAATGATCAACACCGGTACAAATGACCCATTTAACAAACTTCTGTCCCTCACAGGCTCATTTCATAGACATTAAATAGACACCTACCCTAAGGAGGTCTATAATAGCTCTAAATAGGTTTAAACCCTAATTTGCTTGGACAGGTTCATGGTATTGTCTTTAATACGAGCTATGAAATGTAATTTCACAGCTATGAAGAGAGGCCTGCTGCTGTTCTCTGGCAAGCATGTCTAGACCTGGACTATTTGGCGTGTGACGATAATGAGCGTGTCACATGATCAGGTGTAGCCCCTCTTTAGGACACACCCTGTGGAGGAAGTCATGCTGCCTCAGGCCTGGGCGTTGCTATGGCAGCAAGATGAGTCAGCTGGTAAGGCTGATGCTGGGAGTCATTTGCTGTCAGCTGATCAGATCAACCACAGGACCACCGGCACATACTCTCACATATATGCGAGAAATTTTTTTTTTTTAAGAAAAAACTATTTGCATTTTGAATAAACAAAATGCCTATTTCATAATATGGATTTTTGTTGTATAAATAAGCATTTGTTTTATATTGAACTGGTCAGATGTTTTAAGATTTTTGAAAGAAGTCTCTTATATGCTAAGCAAGGCTGAATTTATTTAAACAAAAATGTTTAAGCAAAAACAATAAGATTGTAAATTATTAACATAGTTTAAAACTATATTAAAATTTCCATTTTAATATAGTTTACAATGTAATTTATTCCTGTGATGCAAAGCTGAATTTTCTTCAGTCTTCAGTGTCACATGATCCTTCAGAAATCACTCTAATATACTGATTTGCTGCTCAAGAAACATTTATTATTATTATCGAAATATTGAAAACAGTTGTGCTGCTTAATATCTTTTGTGAAAACAGTGATAAACAGCACATTAAAAAATGATTAATTTGAAATATAGATCTTTCTAACATTATAAATGTTTTTTGATCATTTTCATGCATCTCTACAGAATAAACGTATTAATTTCTTTATAAATTTCCGACAATTTCATGTTTGACTTCTAATATCAAATGAGGAACTAAAACAGAAATGTTTCAACACATTGCAATGAAGAATTACTTTGATGATAGAATTAGTTAGATGTGTTTATATTCCAATATTGTATATATTAAGTGCACTAAATTTCAATAAAAATTCTATTTCTATTTTTTTCCTCACAATTACTTTGTTGTGCATAATGTTTGAGGGAAAATACAAGCTGTACATGTCTGCTTTTATACTCTCCAAAACCTAATCCCAAGTATATCTAATAAAACATAGAGTTCCCATTATCGTAGAAAACCATTAGACAGACATGGTTGTGTAAAGCGCCGGTCAGAGTGCCAATCCACATGTCCTACCCTATTGTTAAGTTGACTGTGACTCTACAGACAGCTGCTGTAGGTATAGGCATTTGGAAAAGAGGTAGAGTCAGAGGTGAGTCACACACATCCCTCTGATCCTCCTTTCCTGAGGAGCACAGGGGTGAGATACACATCATTAGTGCAGGAAATGAGTGATCCAGCTGGGCTGAGGCTCAGGAGAGAGGCCTGTCAATCAAACCATGGGGCATGGGTTCAAAGAGGGGCAATGGGCAATTTTACAGCTCATGCAGCTAAACATTATCCAGCTAGAAAGTAAGTGAGATATCAAGTAGTAAGCTATGCCTCGAGACATTTCTGGCTTATAAATCAATACCTATTCAAGGGTCTCAGGGCACTAAAACAAGCACTGAGCTCATCAAGGAACATCTTCCTTGGTAGGACAATGAATCTGACCAGCTAAAAGGTCTCAGATTAAGCTCTTAAAGTGATAGTTCACCCAAAAATGAAAACTGTGTCATTTACTCATCCTCCAAACCTGTATGAGTTCCTTTTGTTGAGTACAAAAAAAGAAGATACCTTGAAGAATGTGGGTAACCAAACAGTTGACGGTAGCCATTGACTTCCATAGTATGGAAAAAATGTCAATGGCTACCGTCAACTGTTTGGTTACCAGCATTCTTCAAAATATCTTCCTTTGTGTTCAACAGAAGAAAGAAACTCATGCAGGTTTGGAGCAACATGATGGTAAATGATGACAGAACTTTCATTTTTTGGTAAACTGTCCCTTTAAATGACAGTTTTGTGTCCATATAGGAATATTCTATTAATATCAGAACATGATCATGTGTTTATCATATAAATGTGATTGCCAAAACTGGACAGAATATTTTTTTTAAATCTGTAAAAGACAGTTGGCATATTCCTTAATCAGACATTTGGGTCACATAAACACTTTATTTTTTCAGACTTCTATAACCTGGAATATTTGATTAATCTGGTTATGATAGTCAGTGTTAGTTTAGGATCATTGGGATACTATTATAGTTTATTAACATTTGGAATTAGTTTTTATTTTTATATCTTCTGCTTTCATTTCATTTTAGTTAAAGTTTTAGTTATTTTGCTTTGTGTTTCTGTCATTTTCATTTGTTTTGTAATAATGTCTATGTACAGTAGCTTTTATTCACTTTTATTTGTACGTTTCTTTTTACTACATCCAATTAAACAATGCGGCAACTAGCTGAAATTAAGCTTTTTTATATTTTCTTTTCTTTTTCGTTTCATTTATTTCAAGTAACGGAATTTTTTTTTTTTATGGTTTAAGTTTTAGTTTTCTTGTAATCAGGGTGATGTGTTTACATGATTACATGTTTAAAAATCTGACTATTATCTGACAAATCTTGTGCATGTTAACGCAGTCATTATCTTGCTGAAAAAAAAAAGGTCTGGGCACTGCAACCTCCCTGGAATAAACTACTGAGCTGTGCAATGATGCCCAGGCAGGGTGCTTTCTCAGAGCACAATGCAGCAAATGTATTTCCATTGAGCAGATCTGACAATAAGAGACAGGACCTGACCCATCCCTTGAGATCCAGACAGCATTACATTAGGGGAAAGATTATATGACAGATGCTCTCAAACTCTATATCATACACAAATCCATCCCGATCATAACCAAGTGTAAATTTCTTGGTTATCTTATAGTGTTTGGATGAGAAATATCACGATATGAGATATAGAGTAGTAGATGCTGATACTTACTGATGACTTTCATGTTGCCAAAGGCTGAAGGCTGCGGCACTGGCTTGCAGCTCTCCGCAAATGAGGTGGTCCTAGGCCGGCCTGACATCTCCAAGATCCCGTTACTGTTCAACCACGATCCTTACAGGCTCCTTTAACACAAGAGTAAATATCTGGGGTCCGAATAGCTTCTGTTAAAGCAAATAAAGGAAAACTCCAGGTTATCTCTTCTAATGCAGTGAATTCAGAGGTGGTCAGCTGGTTGTAGATGAAGATATCCGTTCATTAACCACCGAATGTGCCGTTTATGAACACTTTACAAGGCAAATGGCACTAATTTGTTCCCGTTTTAGACTCGCCGATGATAATGTCACAGAAAAATGTCAATGGAAAAACAAAATCACATTATCTTGGACAGACATTCAGCTTATATCAGTTGACATCAGTATATCCAGAGCGCAGAACTGCTATCTCGCATGCGCGCAGATGAAGTCTGCCGAGATCAGATAAACTTACTCAATTATAATTTATCTTTCACTTTGTATCCTTCAGATGTTGCAGGCGGGCATCGATAAAGCTGACACCGAGACTTGCCATAGCCGCATCAGTTCGTGAATATTGATCTAGATTCGATAAAACGCAAATAATTCAGGCATCTTTCTTCCAAATGACGGTAAGGATGTCGCTAGGTTTTTCTTGAGCCCTGTAAAAAAACACAGAATCCCTGACAAAGACGTTTCCTTCCGAGGGACACAGCCGCTCTGGATACCTCCTTCTAGCGCCGTGAGTGAGATTCACGAACGAATCATTCACAATCATGAATCGAATCTTTTGAATGGATCTTTCAAAACGACTCGTTCCAGAATCGGACTGGTTCTTGATTCCGCTGATAGTATTGTAAATATTTTAAAAGCCAAATTGCATAAATATTGACCAATGAAACCTAGGTCTACTGTAATTACGTTTATTACGGCTCGTTTAGCCAAAATGTAAATCAATAATCATTTTTTAATGTAAATGAAAATTATATTTAGGTTTTGAACTATGTTTTTTATGAGTAGGGACATTGCAGCAAACTGACTGAGCTGGGACACTAAACGCTCTTTTACATAACATTTAATCGGAAAAGCATAGTAAACAGCAATATGGGTTTATGTGTGGCTTTGTAACGTTTTAGAGCCACGCCGGGACCACGTAGTGACGTGATGTCGTCACGACGTAGAGAATCGCTGAATTGTTTCTTTGAAATGAACTGTTCAAAAGAACCGATTCACGGAAATCAGTCAGGCTTCCCACCACTACCTCCTACCGGAAGGTGAAGGATAGCGCAGTACAGTACTCCCTCTCTCTCTCCGCTCGTCCGCTGCCTCCACAGTCGCTTTGGAAAATAGTACGTCTTTTACGTAAAGACGCGCTTTCAAACGTAAAGCTCGCAACGTGATTTCGAAATTGTGAAGGCGTAGATGTGAAATGGGTGGAGAATCCGCTAGCCAATGATGATTGAGTGTTTATAATACAAATGTCATGTCAATTATAAGAAATAATCAGGGGTCTATGACTTGTCTGTATGGTTGTTCCCTCTTTTGTCAGTTCCAAAATCTACTTACAACATTTTGCAAAAGGTTTAAACATATTTAATATGTTTAATGTATGTTTCACAAATATTTCAAATATTGTGTAAGATAAGTATTTCAAGAATTTGAATATCTCTCATACAAAACTCATACTGGCCAACCACCCGTTTTTATTTGTTTATTTTATTATGATACAATATGATACTTGTGCATTATTTACAGCTCTTTTTGAATTCAGTCACTACCAATACTTTTTCGAATTTAAATGTATTTCTATTAATTTATTGAAATTCAATTAAAGTATTTTACGTACAGGGACGACATTATGTTAAAAAGCCTTTTCAAAAAAACAACAACAACAAAAAGTCACATAAAATCAGTTCCAGCAAATACTGCCACTTGAAAATGACAAACAATGATAGTTTTAATTTTATATTTTTTGTAGATTATTTTTTATAAAATATATATCATTTATAATAATGTTTCCCCTTAAAAAACTACTTGATTCTTCTCCACGGTACTCTAGCGAGATACGAACCCCCCAAAAAAAGGCAGTAAGCAGTAGCCCCTCACTGCAGAACCATAGACTGTATAAAAGCATGTGTTGGCATTGCCTTCACGATAGCCGTCAGCTGTTATGCTAGCTCTGTGTTGTTGTGCGAGTTATGTATGTATATGTATGTATGTATGACTACGTTACTGACTAGAATTTACATTTTTTTCTTCATGATTTGCTCCATAGGCAAGGAAAGGAAACGAGAAAAGTTTTGTGGATAAAAGGACACAGCACAGATGGCATTCACAAAATACAGACAAAATGCGAATATACATATTTATATGTATATATTTAAGGACCAAGTAGTTAATTGATTTGTTTTATGAATATTTCAAATGCTGCGCAATGAAATTACGTAATTTCTAATTTTTCACTGACAGAAATTGCGGTTTGACTTGCTGTTGCTATATTCTCTCTTTGTAACTTTTTAATAGCAAATGGCAACATTTTTAAAGAAGGCCTCCAAAACACATAAGAGAAGAGTTGAGGTGAGTCTGTCACACTACTAACGTCGACATTCATATTTTAGTGTGTGTCTGTGTGTGTATGTGTGTTTTTGTGTGTGAGACTAACAATATGGACACCTGGACACACTGACAGAGCATTTCGACATTCCCAAAGTCAGCTGGACGAAATAAATATCTATGGATTTTCAACTGGGTGTTTTCAGAGCAAGATCAGCTGCCATGATGTTACCACATGCTTCTTGCTTACTCTGCAATGAAGTCCAGAGCGATTTTTCCCCATTTTCATTTTTCCTTTGGGATGTAGTAAAATGATTTACTGAACATTGGAATTTTAAGATTTTGATTGGGTTTTGTTTATTGTAAGGCTTGACCGCCAAAGAGTCAAGTGTTTTATTTGTTGCATGTAGTTTTTAAGATTTCTGAATGGTTATAGTGGCCTGAAAACATGTTTTGAAATATAGTACCAGTAGATAGCACTGTTGGTTTAAACGTAACTTGTTTCATATGCTTCCTCTGGCCTCAGTGCTTTATTTTATTTGCCCCTACACTCTAAAAAAGGCTGGGTTAAAAAGGGACAAACCCAGAAGTTGGGTTGTTTTGAACCCAACCGCTAGGTCAAAACAACCCAAAAGCTGGGGTTGTCCCTTTTTAACCCAGCATTTTTTAGAGTGTAGAGAGATGTATTTATTAGAAGGGGAGTTTTCACAAGAGTGCAAAATATTTAAATGCAGGACTGAATACAAAATGCGACTCTGATTTCAAAATTGATCTGGGAGTAAATGGAGACTAATATATTTGCCACATATTCTATATAACAATTTTCTTTGTTTATTTAATTACTAACTTTTCACTTAACCTTTTTAAAGCAATGTTTACGTAATTGAAAAATGGTTAAGGTTACTTGCTGTTTTAATGTATATATTATTATTATTAGCATTAGCATTAGTAATTGCCTTTTTTAATTTCAAATAGTTAAATAGTTATTATATATAATAATAGTTTTTGCTATGTACCGAGAACCATGAAATTATACTGGTATTGGTAGAGACTACTGACATTTTGATACTGTGACAACAACATCTGTAGTATTTTGAGAGAATGTTGTGAATTTGAACCTTTAATCATTACTAATTGATTTGTTTTTCACTATGAAATATGGTCTGAAAAATGTTCACAGAGCAGTATGGAAATTTGAGGCTGGAAAAGTACAGTGGGGAAAAAAAGTATTTAGTCAGCCACCAATTGTGCAAGTTCTCCCACTTAAAAGATGAGAGAGGCCTGTAATTTTAAACATAGGTATACCTCAACTATGAGAAAAAAAATGAAAAAAAAAAATCCAGAAAAGAAATTCACATTGTAGGATTTTTAAAGAATTTTTTTTGCAAATTATGGTGGAAAATAAGTATTGGGTCAATAACAAAATTTCATCTCAATACTTTGTTATATACCCTTTGTTGGCAATGACAGAGGTCAAACGTTTCTGTAAGTCTTCACAAGGTTTTCACACACTGTTGCTGGTATTTTGTCCCATTCCTCCATGCAGATCTCCTCTTAGAGCAGTAATGTTTTGGGGCTGTCGCTGGGCAACACGGAATTTCCCTCCAAAGATTTTCTATGGGGTTAAAATCTGGAGACTGGCTAGGCCACTCCAATACCTTGAAATGCTTCTTACGAAGCCAATACTTCATTGCCCGGGCGGTGTGTTTGGGACCATTGTCATGCTGAAAGACCCAGCCACGTTCATCTTCAATGCCCTTGCTGATGGAAAATCAAAAATCTAAATCTCACGATACATGGCCCCATTCAATCTTTCGTTTACACGGATCAGTCGTCCTGGTTCCTTTGCAGAAAAACAGCCCCAAAGCATGATGTTTCCACCCCCATGCTTCACAGTAGGTATGGTGTTCTTTGGATGCAACTCAGCATTCTTTCTCCTCAAAACACGACAAGTTGAGTTTTTACCAAAAAGTTCTATTTTGTTTTCATCTGACCATATGACATTCTCCCCATCCTCTTCTGGATCATCCAAATGCTCTCTACCAAACTTCAGACGGGCCTGGACATGTACTGGCTTAAGCAGGGGAACACATCTGGAACTGCAGGATTTGAGTCCCTGGCAGCACAGTGTGTTACTGATGGTAGCCTTTGTTACTTTGGTCCCAGCTCTCTGCAGGTCATTCACTAGGTCCCCCCGTGTGGTTCTGGGATTTTTGCTCACAGTTCTTGTCATTTTGACCCCACGGGGTGAGATCTTGCGTGGAGCCCCAGATCGAGGGAGATTATCAGTGGTCTTGTATGTCTTCCATTTTCTAATAATTGCTCCCACAGTTGATTTCTTCACACCAAGCTGCTTACCTATTGCAGATTCAGTCTTCCCAGCCTGGTGCAGGTCTACAATTTTGTTTCTGGTGTCCTTTGACATCTCTTTAGTCTTGGCCATGGTGGAGTTTGGAGTGTGACTGTTTGAGGTTGTGGACAGGTGTCTTTTATACTGATAACGAGTTCAAACAGATGCCATTAATACAGGTAACGAGTGGAGGACAGAGGAGCCTCTTAAAGAAGAAGTTACAGGTCTGTGAGAGCCAGAAATCTTGCTTGTTTGTAGGTGACCAAATACTTATTTTACCGAGGAATTTACCAATTAATTCTTTAAAAATCCTACAATGTGATTTTCTGGATTTTTTTTCTCATTTTGTCTCTCATAGTTGAGGTATACCTATGATGGAAATTACAGGCCTCTCTCATCTTTTTAAGTGGGAGAACTTGCACAATTGGTGGCTGACTAAATACTTTTTTGCCCCACTGTATGTAATTTTTACATTGAAAATGTGTAGGAACTCTTTTGTTAGCTCTTTCAATGGTCAACTAATTTATCAGGTCTTACACTTGTGGACCTCCTGTTTTAAATGTATGATAGCACTGTACAAGGAGAATATTAAACAAAGAGACTAAATATGGCAAAGTTAATGATATGGTCAATGACATACTGCTAATGGTTAGAAAGTTAAGAGATAACAGCTAGTTAAGTGATAGGACAGTAAAATTTCACAAGGATAATTTTTCAAGTGATAATATGACAATTTAGAGAAGTGACCTGGTATGGTGATGCTGTTGCATTTACATCAGGACAGGAATATACAGGAGTGTAGGGATGAGACATAAATGCATTGCACTGGACAGATACCAGAGAAGATCTTCAGTTTCAGCTCACAGGTGATCATTCACAGGTAAGACATGATGCAAGATACGAAATGTGACATCAAGTATAACGCTTTCCATTTTATTAAGTTCTTGATTTGTAGTATACAATGAATACTTAACATCAAGAACTAGGTTCAAAATTTGAAATAAATCATTGCTTTAATAGAATTCATAGAATTTACTCAAGTAAAAGGAATTTGAATTCAAATTAGCGTAGTAAACTAGTACATACAAAAATCTGTGTACAGTGAACTCCTTATTGTCTGCCTATTTTGAAATTCCTAAATATTTCTGAACAAATAAAAGACAAGATTTGATATATATATATATAGAAATCTATTAATAATAGCTGGTATATGTACATACACCCTCACTTTGTATGCTCACTCACTTACCTCTACATGCCCTTTAACAACTGCCTGAATGCATCAAAACATTTTTTTTAAATGTTTTATAAAATTTGCAAGTTCAATTGTTTTCGGGAAAAAAATTATTTTCTATAAAATAATTACTTAAAATGTGGTATAGTGGTATCATTAGCCCTTGCATTTCTTTTTTTTGGATTTGTCTTCAAAGAGCCATCGTTGGTTTCGTCGACTGTTCCCCTTTAATTCTGCTCAAACCAAAAAAGAAAATGATAAAAATGTCATCCAGAGTGCAACTGATCTCAACAGCAACTTGAAATGGGTCGCATCAGCAGAAGAGCCGAAGGATGCAGTTTCTGTCAAGGACAGTGTTGGGGAAAGTTACTTTTAAAAGTAATGCATTACGATATTGCGTTACTCCATAAAAAAAGTAACTAATTACGTTACTTAGTTACTTTTTATGGAAAATAATGCGTTAAGTTACTTTTGCGTTACTTTTTAAATCTGGACAGGGATTGCCTGTTTGTTTTAAAATAAAAAAGTTATATTTTTGGCAAAATATAACAGCCTTTTCACACCAAAAAAGTGAAATGAATAAGCCTCAGGCTGAAGGGAAAGTACATTTACGTCCGTACAGTAGAATGCAGAAGAAGATTTCAACACACTTCAGCAATAAAAAAAGACACACAAATGTTTTTTCTAGAGTAATTTGTGTTTATTAGTACGGTTGAACTGGATCATCGAAGGTCAGAAGCAAAGACACTGGTTAATAGAATGGGATTAAATACATAAAGGATATTTGTGCTGTTTAACATTTATTTATTGCAGGTTTGCGTCATATTCTGAGTTGCATTATTTTTATTCATTTTGAGGAATACTGAATCTGTGTTTTGTTTTTTGTGAGTGAGATGAATTAATGCATATTCATATTTATTTTAGAACTACAGTGAAATCTTCTGATTTCTCTCAACATGGGGACAGGAGAGCTGTCAATCAGTAAATTGGAAAAAAAGTAACTTGCGTTACTTGTTTGAAAAAGTAACTCAGATATTCTCTTGTAAATTAAAAAGTAATGCGTCACTTTACTAGTTACTTGAAAAAGTAATCTGATTACGTAACTCGCGTTACTTGTACCCCCAACACTGGTTAAGGATGAACAAAAAGAGTATTACATTGCTAATCTTCTACCACAATGTGAGTTTTGCTTCTTTGACAAAGATGAAATGTCATGTATAACATTGTTACAGGAGCATATAAGCAGCTCAGTTGTTAGTTATAATGTCATTATTTTTTTAGTGAACAAGAATAACTTTGAGGTGATGGAATGGAAGAAATGTACCAATCGAAAGCTTCCACACATGTTCGTAGAAATATGTGATGAGAACTTTTTTTTTTTTAAATGAGGGGGACACTGATATGCTCATATGTTATTGAAACAACTGAAGTCCTCGCCTTAAACACTGGCTTTAAAATGCAGCATTTAAACATTGTTGAGTATTTCATGTCAAGTGTGGTGACGTCAGAAAACCTAAGTGCTTAAAAATTTCCAAGCTTCCAACAAGAACTGCAAACTGTCCAAACATACGGTGAAATTGTCAACCAAAATATTGACAAAACAACTACTTACCAAACAGGTAGAACCCATACATTTGGAGTGAATGCAGAGATAGCAGTCTGTGGTAAAATTCTAACTATGGCAAGTATGGGAGGAAAATTTGGGCTTAAATATGACTACAGTCGCTCTCGATCTAACACTACGTCTGTAGTTGAGAAAACCCTGCACTCTGAGGGTATGGAGGTGGAGGTTCCACCCAACCATTCTTGCACCATTGAAATGACACGCAATACCTTCACGGCCGAAGTCACGTTTACTGGTGAAATGACTAGAATGTACAAAAATAATGAAATACGCAAGACCTTCATCCATCAGGAAGTAGTGGAAATTCAAACGCTTGTGAATCCCTGCCAATTGCTCTCTGAAGTAAGGACATGTTAGTCAAAACATAATCAGTGTGCAGCATCTGTATTGGAAAACAAGAGACATATTTTGTAGGTGTATGATTATAACCTAATGTCGTCATCACAGCATCACCTTTAAATCAGACTACCAGCATTGTCGTTTGCCTCAGTTCCATTGTGCATCCTTTTTAAAGAAACGTCTTTATGTTTATTTGTTCATTTTAAAAGTGTTTTTTCTCTGTCATACTGTTATTCAGTGGTTCCCAAACATTTTAAAAATATGGTAGCACCCATGCTATAGTGATAATTTCACAGCATCACTGAAAGAAGAAAAAACAGCAAAAGCTTCATTCTGTTGTCATGAATTCCCCACCTCAATTACGAATTTGACTTTTTGATTTCTTTTTGAAGCTGGTAGCACATTCTGATGGCTGGTAGGCCGTTGTGAAAAACTAGCTTGCTGCTGGAGCTGGTTTTAGACTGGCCAGCAGGGGGTGATCATTCCCTGACTTGAATGGGTGCAAAAGTCCTAGTGGTTCCCAAACCTGTCCTGGAGGCCCCCCTGCCCTGCACCTTTTGTATTTCTCCCTTATCTAACACACCTGATTCCACTCATTAGCTCGTTAGTAGAGACTGCAAGAACTAAATTGGGTGTGTCTGATTAGGGAGACATACAAAATGGTGGGGCATGCAGGGTCCCCAGACAGGTTTGGACCACTGCTCTAGAGTCTGACGTGCGACCCGCCAATAAAACCCGAGAGATAGCGAGAAAGAGAGAGGAAGAGAGAGAGAGAGAGAGAGAGAGAGAGAGAGAGAGAGAGAGAGAGAGACGTACTACACTCCCATTAGGAAGAGGAGAAATTAAATCAATTATAAAATCAATTAAAGCTGCAAGCAGCGATGATCGGGCCCTCGCACCCGGGCTCACCGCGGGCGGCTTTAGTCAAACAGTCAACGGCGAGCAATATGGATTTAAAGTGGTAAATATAGGAGGAATATGACAAAGTCAGTTATATGTGCCAAACTTTCTGCTGCCAGCTGGTGGCGCTATGACTGTAACTGAATATGGGCATGAAGATCTGTTCAGGTCAGGAATCTTATCAAACATGTGAAGTATGAGGCAGATTGGACATTGTATGCATGAGTTACAACAACTTCCTGTTTGATGGTGTTAATGGCATGCTTTAGCACTTAGCTAAGTGTTGCTAGCATGTTTGAGCATATTTCTAGCATGTTTAGCACACAATGGCATATTTTACAGTGTTGCTAATAGTGCATCACAGTGTTAAACATGTCACTTCCTGTTGCCAGTAGGTGGCGCTATAACTATAACCGAATATGAGCATGTAGATATCTTCAGGCCAGGACTCTAATCAAACATATTAAGTTTGAGGCAGATTGTTTGCATCACCTTCCGTGTTTCACCTGCCATTAATAGCATTCTTAAAACACGTAGCTAGCGTTGCTAGCATTTTATTATGTTTCTACATGTTCCAGCCTGTTTAACACTGTGACGCTTTTTATATTTTCCTATGATCCATAATAGTGTTAAGCATGTCACTTCCTATTGCCAGCAGGCGGCGCTACGACTATAACCGAATACGGGCACGTAGATGTGTTCAGGACAGGACTCTTATCAAACGTGTGAAGTTTGGGGCAGATTGGACACTACATGCCTGAGTTACAAAAACTTCCTGTTTCACTGCTTAAATATCATGGTTTAGCACTTAGCTTAGTGTTGCTAGCATGTTTTAGTATGTTTCTAGAAAGTTGCCAGCCTATGAAACAGTTGCTAACGATTTTTAATATGTTCCTAGGAGTACATAACAGTGTTAAGCATGTCACTTCCTGTTACCAGCAGGTGGCGCTATGACTATAACTGAATATTGGCATGTACATGTTTTCAGGTCAGGATTCTTATCAAATATGTGAAGTTTGGGGAAGATCAGACATTTTATGCCTGAGTTACAAAAACGTTTATTCCCGTGGCGAGACATCGAAATTTGTCACGGCGCCATGGACTCATCCTTTAATGAAAACTCAAGATCCTCACAAATTCACATGGCAAAGGCCTTTAGATTAGACTGACCAAAAAAAATGTTGATGTCATTAATTTTCTAGGAGTAGTTCTTCCAGTGTAAAGCATGTCACTTCCTCTTGCCAGCATGTGGCGCTATGAGTATAACTGAATTTCGGCATGGGTATTTGTTCAGGACATAAAACTGTTAGTTTGAGGCAGATTAGACATTGTATGCATGAGTTACAACAACTTCCTGTTTCACTGCATTAATATCATGCTTTAGCTCTTAGCTAAGTGTTGCTAGCTTGTATGAGCACATTTCTAGCATGTTTAGCACACAATGGCATATTTTACTGTGTTGCTAATAGTGCATCACAGTGTTAAACATGTCACTTCCTGTTGCCAATAGGTGGCGCTATGACAAAAACTGAATCTTTGCATGTAGATGTGTTCAGAAGCAAAAAGAAAAAGCAGGACAGTCTATTCAAACGTGTGAAGTTTGTGGCAGATTGGACACTGCATTCCTGAGTTACAGTAACTTCTTGTTTCTCTGCATTAATAGCATGCTTTAGTATTTAGCTAAGTGTTGCTAGCATGTTTTTTCATGTTTATAGCATATTGCCAGCCTATGTAACACTTCCTTACTCCAAAGGCCTTATGATGACCCTCACCAAATTTGAAGATGATCCAATTAAAACTGTAGGAGGAGTTCGTCAAAGTACAAGGCCTGGAAATGTCAAAAACTGCACACAAATGGTACAGTAAATTGAAAATAACGTACATCCTGTTGGGTTTTGGGTTTTGAACCAATAGACTTTTTTGTAGGCAATGGTGTGTTACATATGTGTACCGATTTTTGTACATGTACGTGAAATGTAGCTCGAGGGGCACTTCGTTGAAATTTTATAGGTGGTGCCATTTTGCCACACCCACTTCTGAATCCCATATAAGATGTACATTTTCGCCAGTTCTGATGCGTGTGGAAAGTTTCATGAGTTTTGGAGAATGTTTAGGCCCTCAAAAATGCGATTCACTTTGGAGAAGAAGAAGAAGAAGAAGAAGAAGAAACGGAGCAATTCCAATAGGGTCCCAGCAAACAGGGGACGTCCCCCGGACGTTCCGAACGTCCGTTTAGGTCCGCAGTACGTCCGCTCTGTAACGTTTGCGGGCGGACGTTCAGAGGACATCCGGATTTGGTCCTCTTTTTGACGTTCGCTGGCGGACGTTTTGAGGACGTCCACTTATGTCCGCATTTGGTCCTCTTTTTGACGTTCGCTGGAGGACGTTTTGAGGACGTCCGGTTTTGGTCCTCTTTGTAACGTCCCTGTTTCGTCCCTCATCTGCCATTTCCATTACAACACTTGAAAAATCCAGTCGCCCATGCGTGGGCTTTTATCATCAGACCTGACCAGTGTTGGGGAGTAACTAGTTACATGTAACTACATTACGTAATTTAATTACAAAATAAATGTACTGTAATATGTGTAAGTTACTGAGAAAAAATGTGTAATTAAATTACAGTTACTTATGAAAATGTTAATGATTACAAAGGGAGTTACATCTGAATATTTTCACACATATACATATTTAAAATATGAGACACCAATGTTTCAGGAGTTGAGGACACAGAATAGGACACATGCTTATTCGATAACTGTTTTAGTTCCTATTTGTTAATGTATATGAATTTTTTTTTTTTTTTTTTTTAAGATTAACTTTTTTTTTCCAAGGCATTGTTAGATGCCAGTGTTTCCTGTCATAGCTATGCAAAGATTTGATTTCAAAAACAGTATCATAGCTATTAAACTATATCTTATGATTTTAAATCTGTATTTAATCTGAATGATCTCAAAGTAAAAAGAGGTGCTATAGTGTGATTTTGTGGTGTCTGTGCTTTAAAATTAAATTATTATAGCCTAATCTTAATTGAAGTGATGAAGGATTTTGAAAGTCTGACAGTAATCAGTGTTCAGTACTATTGTAAGGTTAACCCTGTCTGCTTTAAATTTTTTAAAATGATTAACAGTTGAAAACATTTAGAAATTTAGAAAAGTAATCAAAAAGTAATCAAGTGAAATCAGTTACATTACTTTAATAAAGTAACTGAAACAGTTACATTACATATTACATTTTAAATAGGGTAACTTGTAATCTGTAACCTATTACATTTCCAAAGTAACCTTCCCAACACTGGACCTGACACCTTGCAACTCCGACAAAGAGAGTTGACAAAATTAAACTAAAATATAAACCCATATTGGATTTTAAAGAGTATCATTCCTTAAAACAAAATCCCTTTTTTTAACTGTGATAATAGAATGCAAAAAAAATTGTTTTGTTTTGCAGATTGATATTTTTTGAAAAAGAAGAAAAAAAAACTATTGTATATGATTTGAATCATTGTATATTAGTTAGTTAATATAATTTTCCATTTCGGAAAAAGAAATAGGAGTAGCTTCGTAATTAAAAAATGTCATCAAATCAGGAGTCTGTTTTCAGCATTTAAACATCTAAATCATGATACCCTTGAATAATATAATTGAACAGGCTACAATTAGGTTTATGCACTCCCCATGCATGAAGAAAATAAGGTTGCATCCCAGGAGCTCTACAAGCATGCTATAGAGTGATGAATGCAGCCAAGGAAAACATGAAGAAAAGAAAGTGGAAAATAACACCGTTAAGACAAATAAATTAATTCTTTCCATTTACATATTAAACTGTTGGTAAGCCGACAAGAAGTTTAGGAAAATTATTTTAGTTATTGCATTTAAGACTGCTATACCACATGCAGCTAAAAAAAAATTGTGTAATGTTTATAACTGGTTAATTTTTTAGCGTGAAATAAATCGTTGCATAGCACATATCCATAAGGATATTAAATCAAGGAAAACATGTACAACCACAATCCAAATGGAAAATTCCAAAGACTTTTATTATTGCTAAGGGTTCAAAATTTAAGCAAAGCACTGCAAACAGAAATGCACAATGACAGTTGCTCAATCAGACACATGCAATGACCTCCAAACAGAAACAGCAAGCACAGGAGACACCAAACAGGAAGGAAACGAGTCCATTTTTGAGATTGCTGGAAAAGAAAAGAAAAATATACAGGTAAGACATACATCATCATGTAAACTTGGACTATATCATATTTTACACCCATCACTTAAGCTGAGAAACTTCGTCAGGCAGCTACATATGTTATTTTTTTGGGTAATAATAATAATCAGTTTTATGCAGCATAATATATGCAAATATAATTTTCCCATCAAAATGTTTTCAGAACAATCTGTTAGCTTAATTTTCTTCTCAAGTAGGATAAGGGGATAAGCTTATAACCAAATACCTGCTTTATTTGTTTGATCACGTGACTATATTTGTATTTGTGTTCATGTTATCAACTTTATGTAAAGCGTCCTTGGGTTTTTGAAAGGCACTATATAAATAAAACTATTATTATTATTATTTATTATATTATAGATGTGTCACTGCAGCACAAATTGTGGCATACTTCAGAGTAAAGGGTTGAAATGTTTGTCAAACACTAAATATACTGAAAGAACCCTTTAAAAAAAAAAAAAACACCTCAAAATTAACTCTCTCTGCTGTATACAAATCATTTCAGAAAAGCATCTCTGCTCTGTAGGTCAAAAAATAAAATAGCCTAGATACTAGATCACTACATTATATTCCTCAGCATCGAGGTGCAAACCTCTATTTTTGAGTACTGAACATGGCTTGATGTTTGTAGAGACTCAGACGCAGGTAACACACACACAGTTGCATCTCTCTCTTTCTCTTTCAATCGATCGATCGAGAATTAATTCAAATAAATGCTATAATTTATTCAAATAAATGTGATCTTACCGCACGATTTGCTATCTGTGTCTGATCTGAAGTGGGCAGAATGCTAGCGCTATCGAGTCGTAACTGACGAAAATAACCATCATTTTTACCCTTCCGGTCAAATATTGCGCTGTAAAGAGCAAAACTAGTTTTAACTTGTCTATAACTTGGCAAATGACCATGGAATAAGCAAGATAATCAACGGCTTGCCGTGCATTAAATGATTTTAAATGTGCTTTGCCTCGAGTGTTCTTTGCCTCACGTCGTGCATTTAAAATCCATACACAACCACCCTATATGATAAAAATCAATCCAGTGCTTTTTTGTATCTCCTAATCATTACCCCTTTCTCAAATTGAGCCGATCTCAGATGCCTGTCTGTTTGACATCACACAGACAGGCCCCTCCCACGATTGTTGATTGTTGACACTAGCGTTTTACCTTAGACCCCCGTGTTAGCTGTCATCAGTCCGCCATTGTTTTGACGCTGGAGCAGATGTAGGCAAGACCCTAAAGAATCATATCAACTTGTGGAAATGGGCATCCTATTTAAACACCACCATGTCTTGTAGAGAAATGAAAATGGTTCAGGTTTTTTTTTTTACCAATCATTTTTTTCATAGCCGATTCAGAGTTGTTGTTTTTTCCCCCTCTCCAAGCAAAATTGGCCGATTACGATATCGGTTGCTGATTTTATTTTTGTTCATTTAAGCAAATTTTGTTTAACATTTTTTTGTAAATTTGCTCTATAACAGGTCAAACCAAAAAAAGGAAAGAAAAAGAGAATTTTTGTAGGATTAAAAATCTGATTTGATAAGGTTTCAGGTAAAAGTGTGTTATTTGAATTTGCTTACCTAAAGCTTCATCCATCAAGCCAGGAAGCAAACCTTAGAACACCAGGCACTGGAACACAGAAACAGATGAGACAGCAATTAGCATCAATTGTTAGTTTGTTTGTGAATGCTTTCTTAATTTTCCCATGAACTATGCTGTTTGAAAATGGTCTTAGGTCTCGACATTAGTGAGGTCACTTCAACCCGCAGACTTTACAAACAACCTGCAGCAACAATGAAAAAAAAATAGCCCAATTCTTAAAAACACTGGAAGACGTCACGCAGCACGGAGTCATACGGAAGTAAACGCAGAGAACATTTAAAGTAAGCGATTATGCATTTATTTATAGCAGGGGTCACAAAACTTAGTCCTGGAAGGCTGGTGTCTTAGAGTTTAGCTCCAACCCTAATTAAAAACACCAGAACCAGCTAATCAAGGTCTTACTAGAAACTTCCAGGCAGGTGAGTTGAGGCAAGTAGGAGCTAAACTCTGCAGAACACCAGCCCTCTAGGTTATAGTGGTACTGCCATTGACGCCAGCAAAATATGCACAGGCAATATGATTAAAATGAGACCAAAGAGAGGCAGAGTTTGGAAACTTGGCCACTCCAAACCTTGATTGTTGTCTCTAAGCAACCATTTATTGACGCCCTTTTGCTGTATATTATGTTGTTGTAGGGTTGCAACGGTTCAACTTACTCACGGTTAGGTTTGTATCACGGTTTTAGAGTCACGGTTTCGGTATGGTTCGGTATGTGCTAGGTTTAGGCAAAAACTATACTGTCAAATAAAAATAAAGACGACAAGAATAATCTAACTACAAGCAACAGCACAAACAAATACAATAGATTAAAGATACAAATAAAATAATGTGATTTTCAGTTTTTTTTAGTTAGGTCTAACATTAATCTTTAGGTACAGAAATTTAATAAAGTAATGAAATGTAAAACAGCATTGCATATTTGACTGTATAAATTAAAGATTCATCTTTATTAAAGTTATAAAAGCTATTCAATCAAAAGCAGTGAGTGATTTCTTTTTTTGTTGCTGTTTGATTAATATTAAGAACGTGCTGTCACTTTAAGAGAATGCACTGATCCATGCACTGATACATATCATTTTTGTGTTAAGTCGTCCATTAACCATACTTCGAAGGGCTTCTAGTTTGCGCGCGTTCTGAGGCCGGGTTTGCATGCTTCGGATGAGCGCACGCACAAATCTTATCACTGCGCGCGCGAGCTCGCATTCTTTGGCTCTTAAATGTTTAAACTGGCAAATATTAAAATAGTTTAGTTTAAACACAGATATCAACGTGTGCTGTTCAGGTCTCACCTGTGCGCGCGCGCTATCAGCACCCGGGTAATTACGGAATAAATGACTGCTCATATTCCAACATATGGCATTCGCATTGAACAAGAGTGAATGGTTTGTCTACTTTTTTTTTTTTCCCCATCGCTGTTGTCGTAATGTATTGGGAAGCCAGAATGCGCATTCATCAACAGAAACATATATTAGCCGAACCCTGTTTTTTTAACGTGTTATTTATAAGAAACCATATTACAGATGCGTTGTCATTACAGGTAACCGCGTCCAGCATGTGGGCCGAACCCTGTGTGGAGACTGTACGGTTCAGATTTTTTTCCTTAACCATTCCATCCTTATGTTATCTAACGACGCCACAAACAACATCAAAAGTGTCCAGCCAGAGTCCATCCTGATTCCAATTGAGAATTTGTGAATAAACTAAGACCGACCCTGATGGAAATGACCCTTTCAACATCAAGGACCTGAAATCTTTGCAGAGGAGTGGTCCCCAAAACCCTAGGGAAATGTGCAAAATACCTGCTATGCGAAAATAAGACTTTTAACACTGTTTTTTTTTTTTTAAAAGAGTATGAATATTGTGAACATGGAATCTTTGTCAATGGGAAAAAAAATAGAATCTAACAAAATTACTCTGTTGTCACCTTTTTGTGTAAGTTCCAGCCAGATGACACCTATTTGTCAGATAAAACTTCACCACAATTAAAAATTTGGTGTGTGCATAAATAACTAACCTTTATATAACTGTGCATATTGTGTTATTTTAATTATAAATTATATAAAGAAATGCTTGTCCTTCTGAGATACAAGCAGGGGAATTGCTAAAAAAAAAAAAAAAAGTACATATAGGACAGTTGGTGAAATAAAACCACCCGTCAGTAAATTCAAGCATGGTCTGAGTGGCCGTATAAGAAAAAAAATTTTTTGTAGAATATATAACAGCAAGTTTGAGAAAAGACAAAACATAAAAGGTAAGAAGCAATATTTCAGAACAGTGCATATTACTGCAATTGCCAGTGAATCATAGCATAACTAACATCACTCAATGTCACATTATTTCTGATTCTTGTGAAATTGGCCAATTATATATTTTGACTCACATGTCAGTATGGTGGCCCACAATCCTCCATTGTTGTGATGGGTTTCGGCATCAGTGTCTTCACAAGCAGGATGTTTCATAGCCAGTCTGAGAATCTGGAGTAACAACAAGCCTCCCTTTAACAGAGAACCCATTTATAGAAAGCATACATGTCACATTCTTTCAAGCTATACATCACAATTAAAAATCAGCCAAACCAAAAATCTATATTATAATTTCAATTATGACATTTTATGGTTATGTACCTAAATAATTAAAATTATGCCTATTATCTAATATGAAGAAAGGAAACAAGTTGTTTTGTAAACAAAAAAGATGAAGGCATTTCTTGTTGTTATGTGTATCATTATAGATCCTGACTAAGAGTGGGAATAAAACATTTTAATGCGTCTCGCGAGTGGTACTTAATAACCGTCACAACGTCAATAACGTCTGTTGGTTGATGACGGTGGTGGAAATAGACTGAATAATTTTGACTTCGCCTTTTTACATACATTTGCGTGTATTTTCTATGTAATTGGTAGATAAAAAGTTATTTCGTTAAGTTTATAGGTTAAAGTATAGTTACTACAGTATTTATTGTAGTTGTAGTGTACAGTTTGAGCAGTTAGATTTACTATATGTTAAGGTTTGTAGTTTATTCGTTGTTTACTTAGTGTACAGTTAGGCTGTGTATATATATATATAGATTTGATGTTCATAAGTGTTTGTCTAAAATTAGTAATTATTTAGAAGTGTAGCTAGATTTAAGTGTTCGCGTCGTGTAACGTTAATCCACATCGTAGGTTAGTTATTTCTAGTATTTTAGTCAGTTTTAGCGTTTAATACGTCGCAGGTCCGTTACATCGCTGTCTCCACGACAACTGGACACACACACAGTTACATTTCTGGTAAGTAAATTTATTAATATATTAACTTTACATTCATAGCTAAAAGCTGCGCGTGCCGTGCGCGAGACAAATTAAATTATACAGCGCAGCCGCGCGACTTGAGGGACATCATTGCAATCACTAGCTTACGATGCGCAATCTGTCGAATAACAGAAAATCTAACATGTATTGCAATCACAATGAGCACATGTCAACGTTTAAATTACTGAAAAATCTTACCTTTTATGGGACTTTCTCTCTGTCTTCCAGCGATGCGTCTGCTAGCCATTCTGTGCGCATATTCAAAGACGGATATAGACCAACCTCCTGTTCTCCTGTTAACTGAGGGGCAGCACTATGCATACCGCCACCTATTGCACTGGAGTTTAATCAAAAACGGATTCCAGTGTTGAATATCGGGCAAACACACTGAAAAGTCCTTATTTAAGGGGACCTTAAAAACTATAGACGCGACAGTGAAAGTAGCTTTTGGGTCAAATCACAATACTACTTCACCTAATTCACTTCTTCACCTGTTTGAAGAAAGATGTGGTTCATGAACTTGTTCCTATGGTCATAGTTGGGTGTAGACAGTGTATTATTATTATTTATATATTATATAATATATTATATATAGCTAAATATATATATATATATATATCTATATATATATATATAGATCTATAATATATATATATATTATTGTATTTTTATTAATTTTTTTTGTGGAAACTGTGATACATTTCTTTCAGGATTCTTTGATGAAAAAAAGTTAAAAAGAACAAATTTATTCAAAATAGAATTCACTTTTTAATTAACATTATATTTTAAAGCATGTTAAAATAGAAAACCATTATTTTTAATTGTAATAATATTCACAATATTACTGTTTTTTCTGTATTTCTGATCAAATAAAAGCAGGCTAGAAGCATAAACACTTCTTTCAATGCACTAAAAATATAATGTTCCAAACTTTTGACGAATACTAATATAGATATGTTAATGTATGTATGTATGTATGTATGTATGTAATATATACATATATATATAGGGTATAATATATATATATATATATATATAATATGATTATATATATATATATGTATGTATGTATATTAACTAATGTTTATTTCTGTTTTCTCAGCCTTTATGCTTCTGGCAAATATGTCCTCAACAAAGGTAAGTTAAGTACCAAATTAAGTTATATGGTTGATACTGGTAGATTGAGAAAAACAGATCAAATCTGTAAGTGTACTAAAAAATTTAATTTATTTTTTGGGAAAAAAAAAAAAAAAAAAAAACTTATTGCAGAGACCCAGTACAGTAGCTTGATGCATCCAAAGAGCGTAGAGGCATAACAAACAAAAAGCTGGGCTAGAGTGTCAAGGGCACAAAGAGGCAGACACGAAGAAACTACAGTTCTTGAGAAGGCCAGCATTGCTGAAAGTGACAGCCTTAATCACAACCAGCACATTGAGGAAGATCATCTTAACATACTTTCAGATCCAGCCCTGTTAAGTTCTGAAAGCGAACAAGATATTACAACCACACTCAGGGAAGAACTTTCCGAATGGGCATGTATGTTTCAAGTTAAACATAATGCTGTGGATGCTCTATTAAACATCCTTAAA
The DNA here is from genome assembly GCA_018155175.1 of Sinocyclocheilus anophthalmus. Taxonomy (NCBI): domain Eukaryota; kingdom Metazoa; phylum Chordata; class Actinopteri; order Cypriniformes; family Cyprinidae; genus Sinocyclocheilus; species Sinocyclocheilus anophthalmus. The sequence continues at coordinate 110,213 of JADLZN010004840.1, forward strand.
AGACATGGGCATGAAGACCTTCCCCATACTGCAAGGACGCTCTTTGGACACACGAACCATTATGAACATACTACCAAATATGGTGTAGAGAGTGTACAGTTTAATGTGGCAGATCAGCTCTCAAAACATCTGAGCAGGTATCCTGCAGCTGTGACAGACCATCTGCAGTCACTTGATCTCTCCCTGAACATTGATGGGCTGCCAATGTTCAAAAGCTCAAACGTATCCCTCTGGCCAGTTCTCTGTTCCATAAACTTGTCTCCAGAATGTATTTTCCCCCTGTGCATATCCACTGCTGCTTCCAAACCCAAAACACCAAACTTTGCCTCTGACACTGTTCAGCAATTGGCAGAACTAATCCAGGATGGTCTTACCTGGGGAGGGAGACGCTTAAACATCCAACTACGATGTGTTACCTGCGATGCTCCAGCTAAAGCTATGGTAAAGTGTGTAAAGCAGTTTTCTGGATACTATGGGTGCGATAAATGCGACCAGAGGGGATCTTGGAATGGTCGGATGACATATCCCGAAACAAATAACCTGACCATGAGAACAGATCAATCATTCAGGGAATGCTGGCAACCTGGACACCATCAAGAAGAGGAGGTCTCACCCTTCTCTGTCCTGCCGATCGACATGATCAAATCCTTCCCCATAGATTATATGCACCAGAGCTGTCTCGGGGTAATGAAAAAGCTGCTGCTCTTGTGGACAAGAGGGAGAACAGATTTCCGGATGTCATCAGGAGATGTGACCCGTGTAAGTGACAGGCTGGAGACACTAAAGAAGTCCATTCCAGATTGCTTTGCCAGGAAGCCAAGGGGCTTGCAGGAAATAGATCGCTGGAAAGCAACAGAGTTCAGACAGTTTGCTATCTACACGGGGAAGATTGTTCTAAAGGGAATTCTCCAAGACCATCTCTATGAACACTTCTTGAGCTTCAGCACGGCTCTTTGCATTTTGGTGAATCCTGACCTCACAAAGTCACACGGATCTTATGCAAACCAGCTGCTTAAGTATTTTGTAGAGAGAGCACGGGAGCTGTATGGCGAAACATTTTTGGTGTACAATGTCCATTCCTTGCTGCACCTTGCAGAAGATGCCCAAAACTTTGGCAGCCTTGACAGCTTCAGTGCTTTCAAGTTCGAGAGCTATCTTCATCAAATGAAAAAATTGGTTCGATCTGGAAAAAATGTTTTGGCACAAGTTGCAAATCGTCTCGAGGAAACATCCAAGTCCAAGATAGAAATCAAGGAAAACTTGATGTCATTCAAGTGCCCAAACAATGCCTTTGTGTTAGGCCCTGAACAATTTTGCGAGGTGGTGTCAGAACAAGCGGACGACACAGTGTTATGCAGGGTGTACACAAATATACAGCCATATCTGACGACACCATGTGATTCACGCCTCTATGGAACATACATGGCTAACATCAGACATTCTCAAATGCTTTGCTTAGAAAGAAAGTCCCTTCAGAGGAGGGCATTCATCGTGGAGGAAAACTACATGATCAAAATTGTGGTGTCCATTCTTCATACTTTCTAGGGTGTGACAAAAAATAAAATCACCAAAAATAACAATAAAATAATAAAATGACAAGAGAATGACAATTTGGGTGCAATTACATACTTTAAGTATTCCTTTGCTCCCTGAGTCTCTACATCCTTCAGCTTCACCCCTGAGTCTTCGCCTCCTGAAGCTTTGTCCCCTGAATCTCTGCGTTCTACAGCTTCACACCTTGGCCTCTGCCTTCTGAAGATTTGCCCCATGAGTTTCTGCCTCCTACAGCTTTCTTCTGTCTTCTGGTGATTTGCTCTCCAGTGCCATTCTTTTTTGAAAACCTAGATGTTTCCAGTACAACAAGAACCAACATTGGTAAACATAAATTAAGTATAAGGTTAGAGAAAGTAGCCAATGATTGCCTATTAATAGGTAATTGTGTACATTTCATTTATGTATTGCAAGCTGAACTTACAGATTTATCTAAACTTCACTTACAGGTTTATCTTCGCTATGTAATACTCAATTTCATTGAGCAAAATGAGGTTGAGGTGGCACCATCTTCGTGGCTCGAAAGGGTCGATGGGGTAGGATTTAGTCCATATATGTTTTTATAAAACATAAATTATATACATTAATCAAAGTCAACTATATACGTAGAAAACATTAAGCAAGCATCCTTGTCTTTGTCTGAAAGGTACTGTTCTGCTATTGGCCCAATTCAAATGTTGGGACCAAAGTCATCAAATGTGTCATTCCAGACAAACATCTCTGGACAAAATATGCCGTCAGAGTATTTTCTGACACAGGTAAAGTATAATACCAAGATTATTTTTTAATCTCATCAACTACTAGCAACCATTCCTAAAATATAAATTATTTATATAAGATTTATTAAACTAAATTTAAACTATTTTTGAGAACAGACAGTTACAACCTAGCAAGGTATCGGGCCCAAAAAGCAGTTGAAACTTCCCATGTTGAGGACTCGGATGGAAATAGTTCACGAAAAATTATACCACCAAGAAGATTTAGAGGTATAAAATCTGTGCTGACACTGTAAATAAGTTAAAGTTTTCACACTGAAAGACAATTGCAGTTGTAACTTTTGTTTCTTGCAGAAGAAGAACTTCAGCCCACCAAACCTAGAAAGACACCACAGACAAAACAATGCAAGTATACATGCAAAACAAATGAATTTGGAATGATCAAGGAAAGCCAAAATGCATATATACTGTATGTCTATGTTGTCTGTATCTATATCTTCTTTAAATGCTAATTTTGTTTTACAGTTCTTGAGGACAGTGAATCATCCCAAGGTGAAATCATTATTATGTCACTGTATTCTTTATTTAACGCAAGGTTAAACAGTGGAAATAAATTATTCAGAACAGTACCATCTAGCATATTTTTCTAACTGACATAAAATACTATTTATTGCCCTGCTGCGTTTGGCCCTGAAGATGAGATTTCCAGTTTGAGAGTAAAGAAAATAAACAAACGGCCAAGATCAACAGCAATTGCATCTAAGTGTAAGTAGTAAGTTAACAAAAAGTAATCAACTGTTGATGATAATCTAAAATGGAATCGTCTTTCTATGTTGTGCAAAAATGATTCATGAAGGCCATAACATTAAAGGGATAGTTCACCCAAAAAGATCATCATCCTCACCCTCGAGTTGTTCCAACCCTGTATAAATATATTTGTTCTGCTGAACACAAAGGGTTACAGACATTCTTCAAAATATCTTCCTTTGTGTTCAAAAGAAACTTATACAGGTTGGAACAACTCGACGGTGAGTGCCTGATGACAGAATTTTCTTTTTTGGGTGAACTACTCTTTTAAGAAATGTCAAAAAGTCCCTGCTAATATTTTGTTTTGTTTTCAGCTGGGGAGCCTGATGAAGGTAAAGTCACTATGATTCACTTTCATTTGTTTGCTATAGTCTAATGTACTGATATTTTATATATATATATATATCTATATAGATATATATTATTATATATTTTTTTTTTTTTAGATGAGGAGCAACGCAGTAAAAAAAAAAAGGATCTAATGTGATTTTGCCTGCGGCACCTTGGTGTGAGTAAAATCTCAATGGAATTAAGGGAATATTCAAGGTTAAAGTCAGTCTACCATATTTGTGTTATAATGTTGATTACTACAAAATAAAAATATTTCATTAAAAACATGCAAAACTCTAATAGCTATTGTTACATAAAAAAATATTGTTTTTAAAGATATTTTGTCATGATTTAAACAACATGCAAACATTATTGTTTTTATGGCTGTACAGCCTAACACTGTACAGCTCAAGAGTGTGACAGTTGGACGAACCATAGAGTCATGATTTTTTTATTTATGAGTTTTTTTTTTTTTGTAATATATTACAGTTCCATATCTTCAACACCACAACTGCGCCACATCAGTCGTTTCTTTCTGCCAACTGGCCAAGTCAGGTACACTATATTTATATATTTATATATATATATACAGTATATATATCATACAGATATTTACCTGATAAAACGTTTTTGTGACTTGTTTTAGGAAGTGTGATTGATCCACAATCTCTTCGAGATGGTAACTATTTAATTTCATCATATTAATTATGCCACATAAGTCAGTTTCTGCCAACTGGCAGAGTCAAGGTACACTAATATATATATATATATATAATATATATAACATAATATATATAGTATTACGATTATTATATATAGATCTATAGATATTTTGGAAGATGTAGGAAAAGATGAGGTGATTTTAAATATATTACAATTTTGGGCCCCAGGATAATGCATCACTATAAACAAAATAGGTAACATATTACGGTAAAGTGCTTTTTGTGGGGTAATAGAACCGTTGAAAAATGTAATATTAAAATGATAAAGAATTAAATGGTAATAATAAAGAAAAAAAAGAAGATACATAGGATATTATGGAAAGGATTAAGAGAAGGTAGTGATCAAAGAATAGTAATGGAATATATAGTAGGAACAGGATTAAATAAACGTATTTGATAGTTAAATAAATAAAGCAAAGGAATAGGGGAACGCACAAGCTGGGTTTTTTGGCATGGGAGCTGAACTCGCAGCAGCCAGAAATACAGCTTGGGTGAGCCCAGAATAAAATTAACAATTAAAAAATAAATGAATAAAATATGAATAGAGGCGGGACTATCATCCATGTATGATTAGAAACAGTTGGTGGCGGTATGTGCCTATGGTGCAGAATACACCAAAAAAATCCAAAGAAGAAGAAGAAGACGTACTACGCTGCGCACGTCATGACGCCATTGCTTTCAGCGCCAGGGGAAAAAATGGCGGCTGTGCAAGATGCACCGATGGAGCTGGACTCAGAGAAAGAGACAAAGCCTGAAATCCTCAGCGATGGGACGTCAAACCTCTCGGGGAACACAGCGAGCGGGACGCTGTCATCACCGCCCCTCACCGCCGGCGGAGCCCCGAAGCAGGAGGACCAGCAAACTTTGATCGCAGTTCTGCAGTTTCTAAGGCGGAATAAACTGACGGAGTCGGTGGACATCCTGCGGCGGGAAGCCTGTTTAGAAGACCAGGAGGACTCCCAGACTCTCGATGGCAGCGGAGGAGGGAAGGGTGACGGGGATGGAGGGGATGCAAACTCTCTGCTCAGCCGGGTGTCCATCGCATCAGCAGCCGCCCCCCAAAGCACACTGACTCCCATCCCAGTCAAGAGTGAGTGTCGCCTACAACTTCTAACTGATGATATTTACCATGCAATGTATCTTTAATAAGTAAAGTAAAGGTGTATTGCACCTTTTAAATCGTTAAAACAGTACAAAATCAGCTTTATGCTGTCCTTGTGTCATGCAATGTTGTAGTTTCCACAAAAGTTTAGTTGCATCAACAATATAGTCCTGTTTTTATTTTGTATATTTGAACAATGAGTTTCCAACATGTTTTACTGTCATTCCACATGCACTTTGTTATGATTACATTAAGATGCTGGATTTGTTTTTGAAGTTAAAATAGAAAAATAAACATTACTGGAATATAACTATGTTACTGTAATTACTATAAATAGTACTAACTTACATGCATCACAATGTAAGCAGAATTATTATAGTTAACTAAAACTAAAACCGTACAAAACATTTCCATTACTTTGCTTGGAATAAACTTAAGCAGCACAACTGTTTCCAATAATGATGATAAATCAGCACATTAGAATGATTTCTGAAGGATCATGTGACACTGAAGCCTGGAGTAATGATGCTGACAATTCAACTTTGCATCACAGGAATAAATACATTTTAAAATATATTAAAATAGAAACATTTATTTTAAACTAATATTTCACAATATTCCTGTTTTTATTGTGTTTTTGATCAATAAATGCAGCCTTCATAAGCATAAGAGACTTCTTTAAAAGCAATTCAAAAATCTTGCTGATCCCAAACTTTTGAAAGTGTCTATGTATAGACAAAAACAGAATCAATTAAAAAAAGGGGAACTAGCAAACAAAATCTGCACAATTATTAACATTTTAAATAAAATTGAAATGAAAAATATGAAATTAAAAATGTACACATTTATTCTGTATATTAATAAGGTATAGTAAAATTTCAATACAAAAAATTACACAGGGGTATATATTTAGTATTTTTTATATATATATTATGTATATATATAGTACATACTATAGTACTGTATATGTATACACACGCATATATATATATGTGTGTGTGTGTGTGTGTACATATGTGTATATCTTATGTCTTTGTACTGTGTAGAATTTATTGCTGTGATTTACCTGCTTTTTCAGTATGCAGTTATATCATCAACATCTATGTGTGTGATTTGACATTAATGTTTATGTTGTCTGGTGCAGATGACCAGCCGGATGTCAGTGTGGTGCTGTCAGCGTACAGCCAGCAGGGGGATCCCTCTCTGTATCAGGTGTACTACACCGGCCTGAAGAACTTCATCGAGTCCGTGCTGGACTGTCACCGAGCAGAGCTGTCCCAGCTCTTCTACCCTCTGTTCGTTCACATGTACCTGGAGCTGGTCTACAACAACCATGAGACTAAAGCAAAGGCTTTCTTTGAGAAGTAAGCATCAGATCTTGTTTACGTTGTGGAATTAATCAGAGATGACATGATGATCATCATGTCATTTGATAATAATGCCCATTTTTATTCTGTAAATCTAAACACTGGACTCTTCAGTAGTGTCTTAACCAGTTTGTTTCCTGTGTGCTGATAGGTTCAGCGGTGATCAGGAGTGTTACTATCAGGATGACCTGCAAATTCTCTGCGGCCTCACTAAGAAAGAGCACCTGAAGGGGAACGAGGCGCTGCTGGACTTCCGTACCAGCCGTTTCGTGCTGCGCATTTCTCGAGACTCGTACCAGCTGCTCAAGAGACACTTGCAGGAAAGGCATAATAACCAGATATGGAACATCATTCAGGAGCACTTGTACATCGACATCTTTGACGGTATGCCACGCAGCAAGAGCCAGATCGACAGCATGTCCGGCAGTTTTGCGGGAGAGACCAGACGAGAAGTCAATAAAGCCAAGGTTAGATATGTTTCCGAATGGAAAATATACAGTTCAAAAGTTTGAGATAAGTGAGTTTTTTTTTTTTTTATGTTTTTGAAAGAACTCTTTCCTGCTCATCAAAAAATACAGTAAAACAGTAAAATAAAGCTGAATTTTCAACATTACTCCAGTCTTTAGTGTCACATGATCCTTCAAAAATCATTCTAACATGCTGATTTGCTGCTCAAGAAAATATTAAAAATATTATCAGTGTTGAAAACAGTTGTGCAGCTTAATATGGTTGTGGAAACCGTGATTTTCTTTTCCAGAAAGTTCAAAAGAACAATATTTATTTGAAGTAAGAATATTTTGTACAAATAAATGTATTATTTTCTGTAAAAAAAAAAATCCTTTGAAAGCTAGTGTATTAGGGGTGTTTTGTAATATCATTAAGTTACTCGATGGCATCATAATGAGAAAGTTTGATCTTTGAGGAAATTATGAGGAAAGGCATTTAAAGTGATTTATAAAATCATCTCATAATTGCAGTCTCTTGAATTGAAATCATCTCTGATTTGAAAATGATTGTGTGTTTTAATGATGTATGTTTTGTTTCTAATGGTACCAGGTATTCTACGGGCTGCTAAAGGAGCCAGAGATTGAGGTCCCGTTAGATGATGAAGATGATGAAGCAGAAAATGAGGAAGGGAAGCCCAAGAAGAAGAAAACAAAAAAGGACAGTATGGGCTCCAAGAGTAAGAAACAAGACCCCAATGCTCCTCAACAGAACAGGTATGACAAATTATCAGTATTCAGCTACTATGAAAAACCCATTTCATTCAGATTGAATATACTTGCACATTACCGTTTCAGAAGTTTGGGGTGAGTACTTTTTTTGGGGGGGGGGTTATTCATAAAGGACACCTTAAATTGATCAAAAGTGACAGTGAAAACGTTTTCATTGTTACAAACAATTTCTATTTTAAATAAATTATTTGAATCTTTCGATTCATCAAAGAATACAAAAAAAATGTATCATGGTTTACATGAAATTATTAAGCAGCACAACTGTTTTCAGCATTGATAATAATAATAAATGTTTGTTGTTTATAAATCAGAATCATTAAATGATTTCTGAAGGATCATGTGACTCTGAAGACTGGAGTAATGACTGCTAAAAAATTCAGCTTTGCATCACTGAAATAAATTCAATTTTGAAATATATTCACTAGAAAACAGTTACTTTAAAGTAGTGCGGTCTATGATTAATCGCGATTAATCGCATCCAAATAAAAGTTTTTGTTTACATAATATATGTGTGTGTACTGTTATATGTATATATAAAATACACACACATACAGTATATATAAAAAAAAATATTTACATGTATATCAGTTAATTTATGTTATTACATTCATATTATATTTAAAATTTAAACATAACATATTTTTCTTAAATATATACATGCTTGTGTTTGTATTTATATATACATAATAAATATACACAGTACACACTCATATATTATGTAAACAAACTTATTTTATCGCGATTAATCGTTTGACAGCACTACTTTAAATACATTTAAAAACAGACTTGTTTCAGAGACATTATAAAATCTTACCAACCCCAAACTTTTGAAAGGTAGTGTGTATTGGACATGTTTTCTTTTCATTAGAATTTAGATGATGCTTAGAAAAGATTTGAAACTGGATGTATAATTTCATAATCTGCTATTCTTTTCTCTGTCTGACAGGATCCCTCTGCCAGAGCTGAAGGACTCAGACAAACTGGACAAGATCATGTACATGAAGGAGAGCACCAAAAGAATCCGGCTCGGCCCGGAGAACCTGCCTTCCATTTGCTTTTATTCATTCCTCAATGCCTACCAGGTTGGCAGTGTTTTTGTTGATGTTTAGTGTTGCTTGACTTCACAAATGCTTATTGTGGGTTGTCGCTCAGGGTTTGACGGCAGTAGACTTCACTGATGACTCCAGCCTGTTAGCGGGAGGGTTTGCCGACTCCACAGTCCGCGTATGGAGCGCCACACCTAAAAAATTACGCAAGGTCAAATCTGCAGCAGGTATGTATCTCCATAATCACTATTTGATATCTCACCTTTATTTCAAGCTTTAAAAACAACCCCAAATTTTCCACTTCTGGACCTCAGTGTAAGCAATGTATGATTTCAATTATGCTGTCCGATTCTCTAGAACTGAATCTGATTGATAAAGAGTCTGATGACGTTCTGGAGAGGATCATGGATGAGAAGACGGCCAGTGAGTCGAAGAACCTCTACGGTCACAGCGGGCCGGTGTACGGTGTCAGCTTCAGTCCAGACAGGTATCAGACGTGTCCTCTAAAGTATCTCTAAGTAAAACAAGATAACAGGGAAGGTGTGTAAGCATAAAAACAGCCAATCAATTGCTATGCTATTGACTAAACATGTTTTGCATGATTCGTTACCTTCCTGCCGTTTTGAAACGTTCCGCAGCAGATCTGACAGTGTGGTTTAATATCTCTGTGTCTCTCAGGAACTATCTGTTGTCCAGTTCTGAGGACGGTACAGTCAGACTGTGGAGCCTGCAAACGTTTACGTGTCTCGTCGGGTATAAAGGACATAACTATCCAGTGTGGGACACTCACTTCTCACCCTTTGGTTATTACTTTGTGTCTGGAGGACATGACAGAGTAGCACGGTACAGTAGATTCTCATTATTGTAATGCTGTTATTAATTAAATCAACATATATTTATGATTATATGTTTTATTTAACTGTTTTTAATACATTTATGACAATGTGGGTTTATTTAAAGGGGTCATGTGATGCTATTTTAAAGATCATTATTTGGTGTAACAGAATATGTTGACATGCTTTAATGTTCAAAAAACACATTATTTTTCAAATACTGTTCATTATTGTAGGTCCTCTATGCCCCGCCTCTCTCAAACACATCATTTTCAACAAAGCCCCCTCCTTTGACAAGCGCAGTCTGCTCTGATTGGCCAGCTGACCCAGTGCATTGTGATTGGCCGAACACCACAAGCACAAGTCGGAAACGTAACGCCCCTTACCATAATCGCAAGCTTCAGCGTTCAAAGTAAATATCAAGACAGTTAATAATGTTGTTAGTTTTACCATCAGTTTAAGCCCGAAAGGGCAACAGAGTCGCGTGACAGACACAGTGATGAAGCAGTACACAAGCCGCGGTTAAGACAGCTTACGTGCTATGATTTCTGACAGGCTGTTCACTCTCCTGTGATGTGACTCTGTTCCCCTCACACACACACACGACGCGTTACTCTGCGCTGCGCAAAATTCCGCATTTGAACAGTCAATAGCAAATACTTAAACTAATAACAAAACATACTTCCAGTCGCTGATTCAGAAGCGCCAGATTGTCATAGCAAATTCGGAATTTACCGCCCCCCCCACCCCCCCCCCCCCTTTTTTGTTTACTTTTTTTTTTTTTTTGTTAGAAATAGCCATTGTGCCAGCCCGCCTGTACTCTTCTATGTTCAAAAAAACGTTGTTCATAAAATGCGTTGCACAAATTCGAATCTGGGTTGTGCTGTTCTGTTGTAAGTGATCTTAAAGGTTCCTAAATGCATCTACTTTTGGAAGGGCAAATAAAGTGCTTTTGCTTTCGCACTGAAACACACAGCGTCTCCCTGACATGGCTGCATCAACACTACTGCTGTTCCTGAAACCACGCCTTCTTTCTTTGCGTGCACATTTGGGCGGCATTATGCTAATATGTCCACATAGTGAGGTAGACATGTGGGGGCTGGTTAGAACGAGCCGTTTTAGGTAGGCGTGGTGACTCTTAACTTTTATAAAGAATATCGCTTTGTATTTGAGACTTTAGTCTTTGCAATTTTTCAGATCTTCTTTATGCACCAGAGCTTGTAACACTTCAAAGAGAAATGAAAACTTGAAATCGCATCATATGACCCGTTTACTCATTCAAAAATTAATAAAAAGTATACACATATTGTATATTTTAATGTATTTTGTGTGTATATATATATATATATTAATTATATATACACGTGCCCTATACTGTATATATATTACTGTGTATGTGTGTGTGTGTATTAAATGAGTACCCAGAAAAGCGCTATATAAATGTAAATAATTATATATATTCATATTTTCTTTAAGTAAAATTCCCCCACCCCCACCCAAATAGTGTGGCATTATATGATTATCATATAGCTTGTTTCCAAATCTGGTTATGAAGAGACCCATCTTTGAATGAAAAGATATTGCAAATGTTTTGAAGACCTTAATCAAATAGGATATCTTTCTTTGATTCCCAGCCTCTGGGCGACAGATCATTACCAGCCCTTGCGGATATTTGCTGGGCATCTAGCTGACGTCACCTGCACGCGATTCCACCCCAACTCTAACTATGTGGTTACAGGCTCGACCGACCGCACTATACGCCTCTGGGATGTCCTGAATGGAAACTGTGTCCGCTTTTTCACAGGTCACAAGGTATTGAAAGCTTCCAAAGGAGACTGAATGAAATGAGCACTTGACAGGAAGTCCCATTCGTTTAATTTGTATTTGAATTAGCGTTGCATCACTGACTACGTTTACATGGAGTACATCATCTAATTATTTACCTTATTCTGAATAAGACAATATTACGATTAAGGTTTTTACATGAGTTGCTTTTAGAATATTCCTTTCATGTTCCCGTTTTACATGTTATAGTACATAGTTCGATTAATGGCACACGCACACGCACGTCATTACGTCACCACGCGATGTCCCCTCCAGAATTTCACGTATAAACATATAGTTCGTCTTCATTATGATGCCATACACAGTTTTGGGTGTTTCGTTATTAATTTACTGAAAGCTTCAAGTGCAGTTCATTATTTGTCATGCTATGCATGCAAACAGACGACGGCGTTGTTGAAGCCATTTTTTTTTGTTTGCCGTCAAACGGTTGACCACTGCCGTGTGTGTATCCTGACGCAAAATGCGGCGAAAAGTCCTACACGAGGGTAATAATGTGATTAAGGTGTACATGTATTTACTGCACTTCCATAATGTGACTAAAATAGGAATACTCCACATGTCTTAATTCGATTAGTGTTTACTTCGATTATGACTTTAGCCGGATTAAGGTAATCAAAAATCTCTGTTTACATGGTAGATTCTTAATAAGAGTATTGTCTTAATCGTATTAAAATCGGAGTACTGTTGCCCATGTAAACGTACTGACTGTCTCCGTGACGTTCTTTCTTTATTCATTTTCTCCCTCTCAGTGTTATTTATGTAGCCTTAGTATTTATTAATATTATGATTTTTTTGTTTTAATTTTAGTTTTAATAATTTATTTGTATTTCTGTTTTAGTCATTTTAGTACTTCAACTAATTTATTTCAATTAGTTGCCAAGGGAATATTACTAATTTTCTAATTATGTTTTTATTCTAATTTATATATTTTATTTCAGCTGCTGTTCAAAACACTGATCCTTGTCATGCCATTCAAAGCCTTCACTAACAAACCTACTTAACTTTTTTTTTTTTTATGTCCATCTCATTTGTAATTTATTACCCAATGGCCTTTTTATAAGCTTATTTTTTCCATATACAGAGTCATATGAGTAATACTGTAGTAAAAAATGATAATGTTTGTTTTTCAGGGCCCCATCCATTCTCTGGCATTCTCACCCAATGGAAAGTTCCTGGCATCTGGATCCACAGACGGGAGAGTTTTACTATGGGATATTGGACATGGACTGATGATCGGAGAGCTGAAGGGTCACACAGACACAATTTATGCCCTCAAGTTCAGCAGAGATGGAGAAATCCTCGCATCAGGTCAGCACACAATCTGCTGAATGCCTTCTGTCATCTGATTGATAGTTTGTTTGTTTTTTATTTAGTAAGTCAGAGGCATTTTAGAATAATTCTAAATACGTCCCATTTTATGTCGTGGTATGAGTCTTTTTGCTTGGGTTTACTTGATAATCCATACATCATTCTTTAAAAATAAATCATGTTAAAATGTATGAAAAATGATACATCAGGCTTTTAAGAAACATTTATTGTATTGTATTGCATTGCATTACGAGATCGGTCTTCTGGTTAGTCAAGTTATCCCGACTCATAGCGCAAAGTCACATGACTTTTTCAATGTGCATGGTGGAATTTATTCGGTAAATGTGTTTCCATCGTAGTTTATGCACATTTTTTCTTATCGGATAAAAAGTTTATGCTACTCAATTGTGCGCTTAAGTTTTTTATGCACATTTTTAGAATTTATGCGCATCTTGGCGCATAAATCCAGTGGGGGTTTTTTTTATGCGATATTCCAAAATGTGCATAAAAATTGGTGGATGGAAACATAGCTATTGATTTACAGGATATCAGAATTTCATCTTTCAAAATATGCCAATTGCATATTTTTGCTCATTTTGAGCTACTGAAAAAAGTTTTTCCTCAAGTATGAGCTCCATATTCTTCTATATTCTGAATGTTAAAGTTCCCATATTTTACACCTTTCTGGAGTTTTATTTTAAGTCTTGATGTCCTTAAGAATATATATTTGTGGTATAAGTACCAAAAACCATCTCAATATATTTTTACAGCTCCTCTCTCAGGAGCTCTGCTGAGAACAGGTAGATTTTGGCCTGTCTAATTAATATACATGAGCCTCTCTTCTGAATGGCCTGTTGTTTTCTGAGTGACGCACGGCCAGGCCAACCACAGTTAACTAGGGTCAGCCGACGTCACAGCGCTAGCTGGAGGCAGCAAAACAAAGGGGAAATGGGAGGCGGCCGATTCAAACCAGCGCAGATTCGGCTACATAAGGAGCTTAAAATATCATCTTGTTGTGATGTTGGGTGCCAGAATCGACGTAATACAGCCTCAAATTAGAAATTTGATCGCATATCTGCTGCCACTGCCAGACAAAAAACCGACGACAGCTGTGGTTAAACGCGATAAAACGAGCAGACTGGACAGAAACGATCGTCAAAAATGCTCGCTTTGCAGCACACTTCTTTTCAGAAAAGGTTCAATAAAGTATTGTGTTTTGTTGTTATGGGCGCATCTACAGATTCCTTGCCATTTGTCTATGTTTCTTGCATCTCACGACTGTGTCGTGTATGAAATAATGTCTGAGTGCATGTGTGTAAAACAACAAACTGACGATTTATATATAATCATTTGTAATTGTATATACATTGTTGTGATTAATTGTGGCTGGAACAATAATGTAGCTGAAAAAATAGTTTCCTGCTGAAATTGAAATGTATATACATCTTCATCATGACTAGATAGACACGGTGAGTTTGTTTTTACTATACACATTAGATGTGATCCCCCTCATAGTAACAATCCTGTCAGATCGTCCATCCTTTGAGTGAGAATGTAACGTTTAGTGGTTAAAGTTAACCTTTTCGACATGTTTCCGTGTTGTTGTTGCTCAGCAATGGCATGGACGCGATGTTGTCTGCTGGTTTGGCAAAAGGAGAGTGGTACTGTGGGCAGTGCTCGGGGTGGTGACTGAAGGCGGTGACTGTGTAGTTCTGATGTCAACTTTTTACGGAAGTCACAACGGTTCGTGAACAATCACAGCTACTTTATGCAGGCTGTGTGCATTTTACTGTGGACTGACTGTTTTGAAACTTATTTTCAAATAAGTTTCAAATTTTGAAAAAAGCCAGGAAATTTCAGTTTTGTCAATATGGGACCTTGAAGTATAAAAGCCTCTGTATCAAATATTTACAAAAATACAGAATACAGCAGGTATTTTTAACCCCTTTTTTGTCTGAAGGTTCAATAAACGGTTTCATTTAAGAAAAATAGATTTTTGCACTATTGTTTCACATGTCAGTCTTTACAGGTTTAATAAAAGTCAACTTGAAATTCTGTGTTTTGCTCCAGGCTCTATGGATAACACCGTTCGGCTATGGGACTCCATGAAGGCTTTCGATGACATGGAGACCGACGACTTCACCGCAGCGACGGGCCACATTCCCCTGCCGGATAACTCCCAGGAGCTGCTGCTTGGGATGTATCACAGCAAATCCACACCTGTCACCCACCTTCATTTCACCAGACGCAACCTGCTACTGGCCGCAGGCGCGTACAACTCCCAGTGACTGGGTATTGAGGACAATGACTTTGCGTAGCTGTGTTTGTTTTTCATGAACGGTGCATATTATTTAAAGATTACTGCTCATCCTAACATGTGAAATAGGTTCAAGCGAAGTAAAAGACATCATAATGAACCATCAAACACGGAGCATACATGAGCTACCTGGGAGCAGCCACCAATACCTCTCGCATCGTTCAGATGCTGATCCTAGATCAGATTTTACACCTCATGCTCACGAGAAGCTCGTTTCTTTTTCTCATCGATAGCATCACTGCCATGCTTGTTTTCAAGGCCCTCAATGTCTCACAATGATGTGGCTGGTCTCCTTTTGTCTTTGTAAAGGAACTTCTCCAATTCAGAAACTGGTTATTAATCTTTGAAATGTGTTGCATATGAACACTCTTCTCCATTTCTGTACAAATTGTAATACTAGTGCCTAAAATTGTAAATAAAACAAGTTTTCTACACAATGTCTGTTTGGTACAAGTGATCTTTTTTTATTCTTTACATAGTTAAACTGAAGTGATGAGGTCAAAACAAGGACATCCAGCTTCCCGCACCCCTAGTTTCATCACGAAACATCCTAAACACAGAAGAAAAAGAGTTGGAATTAAACTTTTGGAAATATACATACATTTTGGAAAAGTTCAATTTAGGCAGCACTTACTATAAACTAACTTGATTTCACAGCCTTTTGCTTCTTGGGCTTCAATTTGAAGAAGAGGATAATGGCAGCAATACTGGTGTATGTGGCCAACACACACTGAAGTCAAGGGAAAACAGAGTCCGCTTTACTTAAATACTTAATGTAGTGGAAAATACAAAGGCAATGCTTACTTGAGTTTAATTGCATAGTAATGGCAGAATTTGCATTATTCGAGTGTAATTCAACTTACATTCCTCCTGCCTGTGATTGTGTATGAATTGAAGTACTTGGCGATGCCAGTGAACTGGTGCTGAGTTCCTGCGTCGTGTCCTCCCATGATTTCTGTGAGCAAACTGTTGATAGACATATTCATAAATGAAAATAAATACATTCAACGTTGCGCATATTTTTCATAAATGCGTAAGGTCACGCAAAACGCATAAAGGACAACACTGCTTATTGGAACAATGACAGTTTATTTTTCTGAAATGTAGTTGTAGAATGAGAGTTTATAGGTAATTTCAATAATGTTTACAATTCAAAGATGTTCAGCATTATAATGTGTACGTTATATTAGCTCCTCAGTCCTTAAGCGCCTTTATGGTAAATCAATGCGACCTGCGGGCTTTACTGAGCAGTATATATTCGCTTTGCAAATAATATAAAAACAGCATCGATTTCTAAAACTCGCTGAATATAAGGCATTTCTATTAAAATGTGAAACGTGACTTACCAAGCGAACTGGTGCCCTTCAACGGAGTAGCCGGAAAGTGAATGATTTAAGGAAATCCCGCCCTCGCGGTGATAGCCTGAATGAACAGCAGTCATTGGATTACGCTCACGTCAATCACTTTTTACACTAAAACAATAGGTTGGCAGAGACGTCAATCTAATTTCCCCGTCATTCTATTGGTTGAGTCTTTTCTCTGCGGTGTAATCTTAAGTCCCGCCTCTCAGTGTTTACGTCCGGGTCGAACAGAACGCACGCTTCTGAGGAACATGATGTGAGATTTACTTACACAGAGAGTTTTACATTGAGCTACGCAACGTTTTATAGCGTAAGTAAAAATAATTCGGTTTTTTTTACCCCTAGAGGGTTTTTACTGGCACATGTTACGTGTTTAAATGTAAGGAATGTGTTGATTAAACGTTGTATAATAGTATATGTTGTGTTTCTAATGTGTCCATGCCTGCAGTTTTGTAAAGACATGTGGGCAGATGTTAGACAAGGCAAGGATTCTTGTCTAAAAGACTCTGTTTTATGCGTTTGTTTCTTTATTGGAATTCATTAGAGCCTTTATATTTAGGTACGTTACATTGGGAAGAATGGCGTCTATGGAGGAAGATTTTCCTCGTGGTGGGACAGAGAAGAAGACCACCGAGTCCAAATATGTTAAGGCACGAGACGTGGACAATCTTTTTGAAGTAAGATGATGATAATGATGGTAGTGACCAGTGTTGGGGAAAGTTACTTTTAAAAGTAATGCATTACAATATTGCGTTACTCCTTTAAAAAAAGTAACTAATTACGTTACTTAGTTACTTTTTATGGAAAGTAGTGCGTTACTTTCGCGTTACTTTTTTAAATATAAGCAGGGCTTGATTGTTTTTAATATAAGAAGTTCTATTTATAGCAAATGTAAAAACCCTTTCA
The DNA here is from genome assembly GCA_018155175.1 of Sinocyclocheilus anophthalmus. Lineage (NCBI taxonomy): Eukaryota > Metazoa > Chordata > Actinopteri > Cypriniformes > Cyprinidae > Sinocyclocheilus > Sinocyclocheilus anophthalmus. The sequence goes on from JADLZN010004840.1 coordinate 127,659, forward strand.
CACCAAAAAGTGAAATGAATAAAGCTCAGGCTGAAGCAAAAGTGAATTCACGTCTGTACAGTAGAACGCAGGAGAAGAAACAATCTTCAGCAATAAAAAAACTAAGCACAATTGTTTGTTTCTCTAAAGTCATTTTTGCTTATTAGTACGGTTGAGCTGGATCATCAAAGGTCAGCAGCAAAGACATTGGTTAGTAAAATGGGATTAGATTAGGGTGACCGTACGTGCCATTTTCCCAGGACGCGTCCTGGCAAGGATTTCTATATTGCCTAAAATATCTAGGTTTTGGCTTTGTTTGCGTGTGCAGACCGATCGGTGTATGACATCAAAATACCATACTGTTCCTTATGCTTTCAAAATGCTCTCGAGGTATTTTTATGTCATACACCGATCGGTCTGCGCAGCGCAGCGCAGCAAAGCCAAAACTTGGATATTTTAGGCAGTATAGAAATCCTTGCCAGGACGCGTCCTGGGGAAATGGCACTTATGGTCACCCTAGATTAGATACATCTTGTTTATTTAACATATTTAATTATTGCAAGTTTGCATCATATTCTGAGTTTGCATTTCACTGTTTTAATTCATTTTGATGAATACTAAATCTGTTTTTTTGTGAGGGGGATGAATTAATGCACATTCACATTTAGTCTAGAACTACATCATGTTCACACAGCGCCTCTGTGCTCCCGATTTCTCCCAATATGGGGACAGGAGAGTTGTCAGTCAATAAATGGGAAAACTAAGTAACTGGCGTTACTTTTTTGAAAAAATAACTCCGGATCGGGTTTGGGCTGTTGGTAATTACAAAAGTATGTGTTGTACTTTCTAGTTACTTGACAAAAGTAATCCATTACGTAACTCAGGTTATTGTATGAGTTACCCCAACAACTGGTAGTGACTACAACAGTGGCTTTTAATTAAGATCAATGTGCTCACTTCACATTGCTATGAGAGTACTGTGTGCATGTCTGTCATTTTTTCAGAACGGGAACAGTGGTTACAAAGAGAGAAAGGTCTGCGCGACAGGAATGAAAGCAAAAACGAAACAACAGAAAGGGAAGAGGGGATTTCAACTAATACTTCGAAAAAAAAAAAAAAAAAAAAGAAAACCCACTGTGGAAATTCTTCATTTACGGGTATGTATATCCATATGAGATATTTGTCATTTGCAATATTGAGTTAAAATACACTCTTTGGATGGAAACATAGCTACTGTGTGTTTATACACACATGTATATATACACACACAGTAGCTATGTTTCCATCCAAAGTTACGAATTAAACTTATGCGCAAAATTGGAATGTCGCATAAAACATTTGCGAATAAAGCACCGTTTCCATCCAGTGAGTTGAAGAGAACAAAATCGTCACTTCCTGATTAACTTTTGCCAAATATCATGATGAACAATTGTATTTGCTGCAGTAGGAGAAGGCACTGTATATAATTATTTTTGTATACAATAAATTACGAGCGTCAAAGCGCTCAGATGAAATGTGGTCATGTTATCTTATTTTCGGAATCTGCTGTTTGGGAACGCAGTTCTTGGAGTTAATTATAACAAAGCACTTTGACGAGACTTTGCTCAAGCATTTTAGAATGACAAAACTAGCATTTCAGATGCTGTGCAATGAGATCGGTCTGTTGATTAGTCCAGTTTTGTCCCATCGCAAAGTCACGTGTCTTTTTTGATGTGCGTTAAGGAATTTATTCAGTAAAAGGGGTTCCATCATAGTTTATGCGTATGTTTACCGGATAAGAAATTGATCCTACATAGTTGAGCGCATACGTTTTTTAATGCACATTTTTAGAATTTATGCGCATCTTGGCGTTTCCATCCAGTGTTTTTTTTATGCAATATCCCAAAATGCGCATAAAAATAGGTGGATGGAAACAATAACACTAGTATTAGTAGGAGCTTGTTTCTAAACGAGGGACTACATCTGTAGCATGGACATGCGTTTTTAAGCACTGCCGTCTCTGTTTCTGTGTGAGAGGAGCATGCATTTTTTTGCTGCTTTATTGGCTTTGAACAATTACATAAACTCACGTATATGCGTCCGAATCCCCGTCTTTGCAAGTATCCTCATAAACACAGTGATTTAGGTCTTAAGAGAGAGTAAACAGCTGAAAAAGAAAACAGTATATTGGATCCGGACTTCGGTCTTAAAGGGGGAAGCTGTCCAATATGTTTGAATAGATATAATTAACAGTGAAGACTAATTAATTTACACATTGTATGTAGCGTTTCTTATTTATTGTAGTTTGTTTGTCCTATTTCTTGCAATTACTTTCTTATCCTTATTTAAAGCTGCAGTCCGTAACTTTTTTTGGTTAAAAATTATCCGAAATCAATATTTGAGCAAGTACATAACCAGCCAGTGTTCAAAACTATTGCCTTACTTTAGCCCGATTCACAATGGTTATCTTATAATAATGTTTTCTAATTTGAGTGGTACGGGTAGGTTTTCGCGGGAAATTCGAGCATGCTGCTGCGTCATTACGTCGCGTCTGTAAACATAAAGAAGTTGTCCCGGCTACTAGGCTATCGAATGTGAGGGCTCCTGCAGGTTGGCAGATCGTTTATAGCCTTTTCTCACAGCAGCTGGAATAATTAAATGTATCATTTTGATGGCGGATTGTAATCCATAAAGGATTATGTGTTTATGAAACACATGTGAATGAAATTCAATTATATTCCAGTTATAAATGTGCTTCTGATTACAGATAGCCTGAGATTACAAAGATTTGTATTTTAAAGAAAACCAGTTCGAAGGGAGCATAATTTGCTTTTTGGGTTAAAATAATTTCTTAATATGAAATTCGAAGAGTATGACAATTAGATTAGACTGTGCAGAAATTGAAATCTACACGCTAATACACACTATACTCATAGTCACCAATGCTGATGTTGTTAACATTAATCATTTGAGAATAAAGTATAACAATAATAATAATTTGAACGGTTTGATGTGATATGAGCTAACCGATCTTTAGATTTAATCACCATTGGTAGCTAGATTTATGGTAATGCTTTTTTCCTCAGTTGGTCAGAACAAACGTGGCAGACTTGTTACTTACTTGTTCAGATGGCAATATATGGTGAAAATTCTTATTTGGGTTATATTCCAAGATGTAGGCTAGAATCTGTGATTGCGAAGTACAGTAAATATCCAAACCGGTGCGGTGACTGACTGCCACACATACTCTTCAGAACATTAGATTCATCTGTGCTGGAGCCATGCAGACTCACAACCCACACAAGCTAGATAATTCCGCACACAGCTGCAATTCTAGGTTTTCAAACAGAGATGGCGACAAAGAGGCAAAACTTACGGACTGCAGCTTTAATCACTGACTGTTTATTTATCTTTAATGGGCTTGTATTAGTTTGATATTGACATTGGTGACAAGCATTATGAAAATTCTTTGGAATCAAAGATTTTAATATCATAACCTTTTTAAAAGAAAAAAATAACTATATCGTTATAGTGATATAAAATTAGTCATTGTGATATAAGATTTTGGTCCTATCGCCCACCCCTAGAAATGACAAGGCTTAAAACCATTTTTTTTGACTAGTGTTTCTAATAATTTTTTTTTGTCCACCACTGTATATATATATTTATTTATTTTATTTATTTTTTTTGAACAAACACAGCAAGAATGAGTCATGCCACTGTATTGATTCTCTGCACTCTGTTTCTCTGTCCTAAATCTGAATATTGGCACTCTGATGCTGGGTTGGTGTGAAGGAATTGGTGGACGTGAGGCGGTCGTAGTTGGTTTTTCCCAGCGTCTTGTTGTTCCTGCCAATCTGCAACATTTGTGCTCCTATAACCAGTATTCTTAAGGACAACCAAGTCGACTCTGAAAGACAAGTTTTAAAGGTACCACAGCTGCATAAGTAATGAAAAGTAAGCTGTATATATGTGTCATTAACGGAGGCATTTTGTTTGTGTTTGTCTACTCTCCACAGGACGTGTCCCTCTCCCACAACTGCTTACTCCTATTCTGATCGATGCGTTGTGGCGTCTCTCGACTCCATTAGGAGGGTCATACTAGTCTTACAGTGTCATCAACCCTAAGGGGTTAACAAGGTGTGATGTCGGTTCTTTGCACCTGGAATGGTGAGTGTTGCAAACTTTTATTTATTATATTCAGTTTTAATATATCTATATATATATATAATATTTATATATATATATACCTTTTATTAGTATATTCACGTAGACAGTTGTATCAAAATGACCTGGGTGATATATTGAATATTTATGATACGTTCAGTGTTCTTTTGATACCGATATTAAAATGAAATAATTCAGTACTGTTTAGAATGCCGTTTTAGAGCATATACATATAATCAAATGGCTGGAAAATAACAAGTACATTTTTTTTTAGTTGCAGTACTGGTCAAAAGTTTGGGGCCTGTAAGATTTTTTTTAAAGGTTTTTTGTTTTTTTTTGTTTTTTTAATGAAGTCTGTTGCACATGTTTTCTATTTGAATATATTTTAAAATGTAATTTATTTCTGTGATCAAAGCTGAATTTTCAGCATTATTACTCCAATCTTCAGTGTTCTTTCAGAAATCATTCTAATATGTGACCATGGAGCGCAAAACCAGTCTTAAGTTGCTGGGGTATATTTGTAGCAATAGCCAAATATACATTGTATGGGTCAAAATGATCCATTTTTCTTTTATGCCAAAAATCATTAGGATATTAAGTAAAGATCATGTTCCATAAAGATATTTTGTAAATTTCCTACCATAAATATATTCCAACTTAATTTTTGATTAGTAATATGCATTGCTAAGAACTTAATTTGGACAACTTTAAAAGCTATTTTCTCAATATTTAGATTTTTTTACACCCTCAGATTCCAGATTTTCAAATAGTTGTAATTCGGCCAAATATTGTCCTAATGAACCATACATCAATGGAAAGCTTAATTGTTCAGCTTTCATATGATGTACGAATTAGGGTTGGGCGATGTCTACCAAATTGGCATGGGACGATGTCTACAGTGAAACATCGTGATGGACGATGACATCGGGGGCGGGTTTAGGGGTCTGCCCAAAGTGTGAAACAAATAACGCGTCCTACGGAGCCACTAAAAGGTTTGCCGCTTGCTAGCGGTAGCCTGTTGCATTACTGTACATGAAAGTTCACTTACCACATAAACAGAGTAAGGAGGGATGACTGAGGATGATGGCGAATGATTTAGCACCACTGACAAGCATCTGATTTTGTCAAATGTGTGGTAAGTACTGCCGCTCCATAGTATAGAGTCCTTGTGATCCCGAATCTCGAAAGTGAAAGTAAAATGAGAGCGCACAATCCAAAGTGGTTTCAATAGCGGCTCCCTGATGTCCACAATTTATATATAGTCTCCTATACTTGCCCAACAATATAATTGCGAGTAAAAGTATTGACATTTTTTTATCCTCCCATCCTCATAGGCTATTTATTCCCTTTAGGGTTTCCGTGGTACACTTAATTTCCTTTCTGAGCACGGAACTGAGATACGGTGATTGTGGGAGAGGGGGTGGTGGGGAAGGAATCACGATGTCAGCTTAACATCATGATGTCCGTCAGCCATCGGCGATTTACAATGGCATCGTCTATCGGCCCAAACCTAGCCTAGAAAAATTTACACTTATGACTGGTTTTGTGGTCCAGGGTCACATATTCTGATTTGATGCTCAAGGAACATTTCTTATTATTATCAATGCTGAAAAGGTGTGCTGCTTAATATTTTTGTGGAATTTGTGATGCTTTTTCCAGCATTCTTTAATAAATAGAAAGAACAGCATTTATTTGAAATAGAAATATTTTGAAACATATTTTTACTGTCAATTTTGATCAATTTGATGTGTCCTTGCTAAATAAAAATATTAATTCAAAAAAAAATTTTTTACTGAGCGTAACCCAAACTTTTATACAATTGGTAGTATGTATCACGCAGTTGTTGTTGAATCTTTTATGAGTAATTGTCACTTGTGAACTAAGATAAGACTGTTTTAACATTTTAGACACTGAGTGGTTGTGTGGAGAGTGTGGAAGATCACGGCTTCCTGGTTGACATCGGAATCAGTGGCACTAAAGCTTTCCTGCCCAAACAAAGCACTTCCTCAAAAAAAGGTATAAAATCCGCCACAAATACAGCAACATAACATGCAGGGATTAAAGTTCCATCGCTATGATGGATTTCTGTCAGTTCATAAAGACAGTCACTTGCTTCATTCCTGAATGATTCAGCCGTTCGAACGAATCAATTGAATGAATGATTCAGTGATAAAATCAGTAAATATTTTTTTTTTTAACTATGTGAAACTTTTTGTATGGTCATCTTGGCCAAGACTCCCTGAAAGAAGAGATTTATTTTAATCTCAATGGGACCTTCCTGGAAATTTTTTTTTTTTACTTTTACATTTTATTACATTAATAATAATAAAAGTTATGCAGGTTTGGAATGACAACAACATTGACGTAATTTCATTTTTGGATGAACTGTCCATGTCCTCTGATCAGGATAAAAGCGGTATTATGAATGCAAGTTTCCTGTTTATCTCAGATCTGAATGTGGGTCGGTACATGACGGTCCTGATAGAGGAAGTCAAGAACGATGGACGTGTGGTGCGTCTGTCCCAGGATCCCCAGGCTCTTGGAAAGGCCTGTGCAGAGACTCAGCAAGGATGGACTCTAGACACACTCCTGCCGGGACTTCTGATCCGGGCACACATCAAGAGGGTAAGTCAGCTGCACATAGACATAAAATATAATAATGTCGATGTTAAAATAATTCCTCCTATCCCAGTTTAATATGCAGAAACAACTGTAAGTCACTGTAAGCCGTTTGAATTCCCTTTTAAGATCATTTCAAGTGTTCTAGGTCAATCGTTTTGAGATGTTGACGTTGTCTGCTGATGTTTTGTCATGCCAGGTTACTCCTCATGGGCTTATCGTGACGTATCTTTCATCTTTTACTGGAATGGTTGACTTTCTGCACCTTGATGAGGACAAAGCATCTACCTACAACACAGGAGACGAGGTATGAGTCAAAAGACCATAGAAATAGTGTTTCAGTGAGTATATATATAATTTTCAGCTTTATATATATTTATAAAGCTGAAATAAAATCAGGGTTTATGTGGGTACTAGCCCTTACACAAATGAAGGACTTAAAGTCTTAAATCAGACCAGAAAGTCTTAAATTATAAAGTTATGGCATTAAGTGCGGCATGCTCTGCAAAAAGCAATATCTACCTCAGTACTTTGATCTTGTATTCCAATACAAATATCCTTAAGTCAAGATACATTTACTTGCAAAATGAAGATGCAAAGTCTTGTTTTCTGAAAAAGTGAACTAAATTGAGTTTGTTTAAAATGAGAACAAATATCTGTCAATGGGCATTGCTGACTTGTTTCTCTTTTGAATTAACCTCATTGGCAGATATTTTTTATATTAAAAATATCATAAATAAATAATACAAAAGTGTGCTAATACCACTTTACAATTTCTTTACATTGTCCTTAAAAGGTCTTTAAAAAGCCTCAAATAAAACCTGCAGAAACTGTAAAATATAAATATTAGATCTAAAATGTTTACTTGTTTCGTTATCGCCAAGACCCCCCCACCCCCGCAACATTTCTAATTTTTGATTAGTTTAAGTTAAACCACTGAAAATAATAATTAAAAGAAGTACTAAAACTAAAGCTGAAATAAAAAATAATTATATCCTGAATAGTAATATTTAAAATAAACAACAACGAATAAAAGCACAAAACGAAATGACGACTCATTAACTAAAATGAAAACTACATTTTTTTATTTCTACACTTTCAAAGTATAATAATACTAAAATAACACTGATGTAACTGATGAAATAACACTCAGTCACTGATGAAGTTCTTTCTTCCGGCTCCGTCTCAGGTCCTGGCGCGGGTTCTGTATGTGGAGCCATCCACACGGCATGTGGGTCTGTCCCTGCGCAGGCATCTCCTGCCACCAGGCGGCGCTATGCTGGATGACATCTCGAGTGAGCGGGTGAGTGAGGTGGTGCAGGGCTGTAAGATGTCTGCTTTGCACCATCACTCTGGAGCCTTGATGAAGATGCCTGATGGGACCGCAGCCTTTGTGCATGTGAGTACAAAGCCAGTCTTGACACAGATGTACTACACACATGCACACTAATCTGAGAGTTTTATTTGCATTTTACATGTAGAAAAACCTCACGAAGGAGGCAAAAGAAGAATTCAACCCAAACCGCTTGCTGACCCAGCCTAAGCACACTCTGAGAATCATAGATTACAGTCCTATGGAGCAAATGCACATGGGCACACTGCGCAGGTTGGTTGCTAGGCTGCTGTTATGTGGTTGCTAGGGGGTTCTGGGTTCCCAGTTTATTTTATATTTTGTTGTTTTGTTTTTGTTTTATAGGAGCACTGTTCAAACCGAGTTGTTCAGATATCAAGACATCAAAGTGGGACAAATTGTTGAGGTGGGCAACTGTGTTTGAGCATGAAATATAAATGGATTTGTAGGAAATGTCACACAAAAGAATAAATGTGCTTGTGGTCAAATGCTTCCTGTGGGTTTTAGGGTACAGTTACGGATTTGCAGAAACATGGTGCGTACGTGAGGATAACGAACCACATCAAAGGATTGATCCCCAAAATTCACCTGGCCGATGTTGTCTTAAAGAACCCAGAGAAGTTGTTCACTAATGGACTGAAGGTCAAGTGCAGGGTGAGGATGTTAAAGTCATGCACTGTTTTTTGGGGTCAGTGAAAAATAAGCATGTCCAAGATGATGAAAGTATTGTAAAAGTAGTAATAATTAGTCTAGCAGTTTTTTGGGGTTACTCCATTTTTTTTAAATCTTCACATGACTTATACAATGAAATGGCTGTCTACACGCTACAAGTTTTTAAAAATATTGTTTTTTTGTTTTTGTTTTATTTTTCTCCTTTAATGCATTCTTGAGTTTTAAAAAAATACGATGTAAAATTTAAACCCGTTTTGATCATTTGAAACAAATAGATAATGCCAAAGTGTTTTATTGTTGAATTTATTTATTTTATTTTTCCCAAATTTTGTACTCTCTTGGCATTTGACATCTCTCTCTCCCCTTGAACGCAGTCTTGTGTTTCACTGACAATGCATTTGTAACCTTTCTTCTTATTAATTTAACATGGGTTTGTTTAGGTGTTGTCATTGGACGCTCAGCAGAAGAAGTTGTGCCTGACCAGGAAGAAGGCCCTTGTTGAGTCCACACTCCCTCTCTTCCTGTCCTACGCTGATGCCAGGGTGGGCCGCGTCTCCCACGGCTTCATCGTGTGTGTGAAGGACTTTGGCTGCATTGTTCGTTTCTATGAAGATGTGAAGGGTCTGGTTCCTAAGCCGGAACTGTCCACAGAGTATGTGGCTAATCCAGAAGAGCTCTTCTTCGTTGGCCAGGTCAGAGAGGAGCAATACTTAAAAACTGTCAAATGCATCTAATTAAAAATTGTTACACTACTGTTAAAAAATTTGAGGTCAGTACGATAAAAAAAAAAGATGCATTAAGCAAGGATGCATTAAATTATAAAAAAGGACATTAAATATTTTACTAGGGCTGCACGATTACGACAAAAATCATAATTGTCGATTATTCCCTTGAAATTGTAATTGCGATTATTAATTACGATTATCACAATTTACATTGAATGATGTTTATACCATTGTTTGATGCAACTGCATGCCGTATTTTTATTTGAAAACACTCTAACTGAAAAACTTTGTGCTTTTCTATAGTATTAAGCCTCAAATGTCAACTGTACATCGGATTGGTTTCTTTAAATTATAAAAAAAGTAAAAATATGAATGGTATTATAGTGTTATACTAAAACTAAAATTAAATCAATGGAAAAACCCTTAAAGATAACATGTAGAAAGAAAGAAAAACACATCTTAAGCACGAAGAATAACATAAGTGGACTTTGAACGATTACTTAATTGTGGCATCCATAATTGTAATCGCGATTAGAAATTCGATTAATTGTGCAGCCCTAGATTTTACATTAAAGAAGATTTGTTCTTTTGAGCTTTCCATTCATTAAGCAGCACAACTGTTTTCAAAGTTGATAATAATGTCTCTTAAGCATCAAATCAGCATATTAGAATGATTTCTGAAGGATCATGTGACACTGAAAACTGGAGTAATGATGCTGAAAATTACATTTAAATAAATTATATTTTAAAATGGAATAGTTAATATTTGACTATTACTGTGTGCATTTTTTATCAAATAAAGGCAGCTATGGTTAGCATAAAAGACTTCAAAAACCATTTGAAAAAAATCGTACTGTCTCTAAATTTGAATGATAGTGTATATTATATTGCTCGTGCACATTGTGTATTTTGTCAAATTTATTCCAGTCACACATTTCTGTGTCTCTTGAACGGTTTTGATCTTCAGTTCACACTAATTAACACTCTTTTGATTGTTTTCTGAAGGTTGTCCAGGCCAAAGTCTTGGATTGTGATGAAGAAAAAAAGACGCTACGTTTATCCTTCAGGGCCGTTACTGAGGGAGACGTAAAAGAGGCACAGACTGCCAAATTTGACTTTGTGGTTGGAAAGGTAATTTGACTGAAACAAGTTTTTATACTTACTTTTCAAAGCATGTGAGAAAAAAAAAGATGCTTTTTGTAAACTTTTCTTTTATTGCTATTTCCCATTTAGACGGTTGAAGTAAAAGTGCGCCGCAAAGTCCTGGATGGTCTGGAGGTCTCCATTGTTCCTGAGGAGGTGCCAGCTTTCATACCCACAGTGCACCTATCTGACCACGTGACCAACTGCCTTCCCCTGTGGATGGTGCTGGAGGAGGGCGACACCATCTCTAATATAATGTGTCTCAGCAAGACCAAGAAGAAGGGCATTGTATCCTCACACAGCCATTCTTGTCTTTGTTGTCAGTAAAAATAACTATAAAATCTCTGACTGGCAAGTCAAGTCACCTTTATTTATATAGCGCTTTATACAATACAGATGCTTTCAAAGCAGCTTTACTGTATTAAACAGGAAAATAGTGTCGATAATGCAAGAGGATGATAGTAAACACTCAGTTTTCCAATTAAAGTCAGTTGATTCAGTGACGTCATTGTCCTGGGCTGCGTTTCCCAAAAGCATCGTTGAAACCAATGGAGCTACGATCAACTTTGGGAAACGCAGCCCAACTCAGTTCAGTTTAAATATTATCTGTGCAATCAAGTCGACAAACTTCCACATCGTTCAGTTCTTCTTAACCTAGTTCTGTTCAGACTCTCACTAAGAAACCCCTGCTGAAGGCCTGTCTGGAGGACGACGGCATCCCCAAAAACTTCTCTGAGCTCCAGGTGGGGATGCAGATGGTCGGTTGGGTGAAAAACATCATGCCTTATGGAATCTTCATCGATTTCCCGTATGAACTCTTCGGCCTCGCTCCTAAAGCTGTACGTCTTTGTTTTGGTCGTTTGGATGGGATTTACTGTGAAATTGTACATTTTTGTGTAGATTTGATGTTGTGTTTCTGTCTCGTCGTAGGCCATGGGTGATCAGTTCATCACAGACACCTCAACCGTCTTTGACATCGGCCAGACGGTTGTTGCCAAAGTCACCAATTTGGATGAAAAGAAGAGCAGGTTTCTGGTCAGTCTGAGGGTGTCCGAATTGAGTCTCTCAGAGGAAGGGTCCCAAGCCAGACTGATCCAGGGTCTGAAGGAAAGGAAGGCCTTCTTTGAGATGATGAATTGCAGAGGTATGAGCGTAGGCTCTGATGAATGACAAATGATAAAGTGTTTAACTTCTGTTTTCTCTTTAATCAAGATATCCAAATCTCTGTTGTCTCCAGGCGAGTCTGACGTTCTGCAGCAGCTCTCTGCTGTATCACTCGGAGATAAACTGAAGGTGACGGTGGGAGATAACATGGAGGATGGCTCGGTCGCACTGACATCAGATCAGCTCAGTGAAGCCACTGTATTGGTCTCAAAGTACCACACAGAAGGTGAGGACTGCCTTCCTCTTAAAAAATTTTTTTTAATTAATTTTAAACTGCTACAACAAAACTCCCATTGTCATGAGAACAACTTGTTTCTAGTTATATTAATGTCAACTTTTAGCCTTAAAGATCCCCTGAAGTGCCTTGAAACACGCAGCGTTATTCTATGTGGTGACATAATTTCACCTGAAACAGGAAGACATGGCGGGACATGTCGAGCAGCCCCGCCCCCTTTTTAGATTAGCCAATAGCGTTTTGTTTATATCTGCATGGGTCACTCAGAGCCGTTGAGCTCGGTAAAGCCGCATTTGACAGCCACAGTCTAATAGATTACCCCCTAAATTCAATATGAAACTCTTAGTAAAACAAAATAGTGATCATAATCATGCTGAGGCTTTGTAGTTTTTAATATATGCAGAAGTGTTTAATATATGCAGACTCGCGCATATGATCCGCTCCGTGCGATCGCGTCTCTGGACCGGAGCCAAAGTCAGACTGGGGGGGGGGGGGGGGGAGGACGCTGACTGTTCGCGTGACCACCGTGAAACCTGACCTCATTTGCCCCAATCGAAAGCATATTTACACTATCCGAATCGTTCCCTATCGCCGACATTGTGCACTACGTGCCATTCACTGTACAGAAAATACAAATTCTGTGGACAAATGACCGATTTCAGCAGCGGCTTCAGCATCTATTTTATAGTGCAGGGGCGGGGCTTCGGATTCTAGAGAGCACTTGATTGGTCAGAAGATTTGATGAGAAGATGAAGTACGATGTGACGTCAATAAAAACGTTTTTAATGTTATATCTCTAAATGCGAAATTTGTTTGTTTTAGAGCACACTGCCTTATAGATAACCTTAAGACTAGCATATTGATACTAACACCCCAAAAAAATAAAATTTTGATTTCATGGGGACTTTAAATAGATTTGATTATGTCAGTTTTAGTTTCATTAATTTTAGAACCTCAGTTTATTTCAACTAATTTAATTGCTGTGAAAATGTGTTTATTGTTTATTTATATATTGTTTTGGTTCAACTATAAACTTGGTCCACTTTACATTCACACACCAATGAAACCTATAAATAATATAATATAATTAGGGCTGTTAGTCGATTAAAATTTTACATGTGTCGATTAATTAATCTAATTAATCGCAAACTAAATTTGGCTGTGAAAATACCCCTAAAAGATCATTTAAAGCTATTATTGTGTCAAATAAGAAAGTATCAAGTAGACATTACAAAAAGTAGCTTTAAAAAGAAATATTTTATTTGATTCAACATAAAATTTATTATGCAAACATTTAGGGCTAATCGGCCTAACATAAACCATGGAACATAAAAGAAGATAATTTGAGAAACATCTCTGTATTTTTGTTCATGTAATGAAAGTTACTGGTAAACAAAACAGCTTTGTTACCAACAGTCTTCAAAATACCTTTTTTTTTTTTGTTCACACGATTTGTTCAAAATGCAGATTCATTCAGAAATGCATCACTGCTGTGTTGCTTGGAGACTCAAAACATTTCTGCTGTGGCTTTAAAGGGAACATTTTGAGCAAAATTGAGCAAAAGCAGACAATATTGTTTAACATAACACTGTATTATTTTCTTATTTACTGAACTGCTGTATAAAATCACATTTAAACTCATGATATTAGGGACAAAAACAGTACTCATGTGATATTGTTCTCGCTGCTCATGTGATATCCCTTATCATTTTATATAAATATGAGACAAAAACTCATAACGAGGCATTTTATTGCCCCAATATCTTACATTTTAGGGCATAACTGCATTTATGAAGTTGTTGCCCTGCATCAGATTTATCAACAGTCATCTGTATGAAATGTAAGATGACGTACAGGTCTGGGGGGCGAGGCCAGTGTGTTATCTGCATTAAAATATTTTAATCACGTTATTTTTTTCGTAACTATTTAAGTTAACGCGTTAAACTGACAGCCCATAATATAATATAATATAATTTCCCTTATTTGAAAGGCAGAATGTGATTGAAATTTAAACTATACAATTTCTCAAATAACCCAATCAAACGATTAAACAGTCACGATATACTTACCAAATTCAACGTACTTTTAATAATTTTACTTTTAGTTTGCAATAACAATGTTGTAGCTGAATGTCTTGGATCATTTGATTCCAAAAAAAAAACAGCGTTTCCTGTTGAAATGATTCTCACATTGGACTGTCTACATGTACCATCTTGTGAAACCGGCAACTTTACAATATCAGTGGTTGTGTGTGAATTTGGTGATCTCTTGACATGGACGGATAACATGCTAGTTCTCATCTAACTAGATCTGTGTCAATGTTTCAGGTGTGAATGTGAGTCCAGGCTGCAAACTCACTGCAGTGATTCTCCATGTGGACCTTTCGAAGTCTGAGGTCCATGTGTCGCTGCTTCCAGAGCTGACCGCGGCGATGAGGAAAAAGGTAAGTCCAACTCAAAACCCTGAAAACCCACAGCATCTAATTTATTCAGGCCTGTTAAAGTTCATTCTTTTTGTTTGTCTTCAGTTGGAAAAGGACTCCAAACTCACTGCCACTATCCAGTACACCGACAAAGACTTTGCTGTTGTCTCACTGGGTGACACTGGTCACCTGACCAACATTCCTACTCACACACACTTAAATGACATCTTAAATTCAAAGAAATTTCTCGTCGGTTCCTGTCTGAATGTGACCGTGGAGGAGCCCAGCAGCGAGGAGTTGGGAGGACTTCCTCTTGTCGAGTGTCAGAAACAGGACTCCACGAGAGGAACGCAGAAACGGGAGCAGAGAAAATCTAAGAGCACAGATCTTGGGGAAGTGATGACGGTGACGGTGAAGAAGGTGAAGCCCATGGATGTGGTGGTGATGCTGCCGTCGGGGACCGCAGGAAGTATCCATGTATCTCAGATTGAGGAGTCACCAGTGGTTGGCAGCTTCCCAACATCATCCCTGAAGGTCGGGAGCAAGGTCGAAGCCAGAGTGATTGGAGGGCACACAGTTCATGGTCACAAGTAAATATAGCCGTGTTAAGTTGTCTGTCACAGAATCTACTTTGTCTCAGGGCTTTTAAATGGGGCTATTTATAAACCTACATACAAGGCTTTCAAATAGTACTCACCCAGAGGCATAAAATGAAATATATACTGTATAATGTAGGGTTTTTGTTTTTGAGGGGGGTGTTTATTTTTATTTGTATTTTATTTGAAAGCTTTTATTGTTTTTTTTTTTTTTTAGTACTCCTTTTATTTTGTAGTATTTTACTTTTTATCAAATGCTTTTTTCAATTTAAAATTTATTTTATATTTATTTATTTAAGTTTTTGATTTTCTGTTTATTTTTTGTATTTCAATTCTTTAAATCCTGTGTTTTTTTTTTAAATTTTTTATTTAGCTGTTTATGGGACGGTGTTATTTTTACCATTTAATTTTATTTTTAAACCGTTCCTATTCATTAGCAGCGATTTACATTTAAATAATATAAATAAC
Source organism: Sinocyclocheilus anophthalmus (assembly GCA_018155175.1). Taxonomy (NCBI): domain Eukaryota; kingdom Metazoa; phylum Chordata; class Actinopteri; order Cypriniformes; family Cyprinidae; genus Sinocyclocheilus; species Sinocyclocheilus anophthalmus. The sequence goes on from JADLZN010004840.1 coordinate 143,179, forward strand.
CTATTTTTTTAATTTTTTATTTTTTTGCTCCGTTACAGACTCATATTTGTTCATATTTTGTTTTTGTGGCTCAATGTGAGGAATATGCTTGAAGGAATACTTTTCATTGGTGTTGTGGTTATAATGTCAGCTTTTATGGACTATTGGCATTGTTTTATTCGATATTTAGCTAGCTTTACATTTTTTTTTTTCTTTATTCTCATAAAATATTCTCTTTCAATAGGTTCCTGCCAATCTCTCATCCCGACTTTAAGGTTTCCCTGCCTGAACTCACTCTTCTGCCCAGGTATGCATTTCTACAGCTCTCCATACATTAATTGTACATTAATGTGAGCAAGCAGCATATGGGAATAACTGCACCAAAGTTTGTCTGGGTGTATATTTTCTATTCATTGTTTTGTGGTACATACTTCACTCTTTTTCAACTCTTTTTCAGCAAACTGAATGATGCTGACAAGAAGACAGTTGACAAATTGAACTACAAACCTGGAGATGAAGTCATATGCTTTGCATCAAAGGTAGCTTTTTACAGTTTAAGAAAAAGGAAATGTAATATTAAACAGCATGAGCTGTTGAAGTAATTTTTGCCTTCTCCTCAGTTCTTCAAAGAATCACAATGCTTAGAAGTCCATGTGAAGCCCAACGTCATGGGAACCGTTGAACTGTTAGCCATGATTAACAAACCTAGCGTAAGTCTCTCTACAACTTTGCTTTCCTTGTTTGTAGGGATGGGCGATATACCGGTACACACGATTAGCTGGTAGAAATGTCAACAATCGTCTCTATCACAGTTACACACTCACGTGACATTGCTGTGCTACGTGATCACTAAAACTTATCATTATCAAAAGCAAACAGCTGAGAAAGAAAACACGTATAACAGTATATTGGATCCGGGCAGCTCTTAAAGTGACAGCAGTTTAATATTCCTGCTGTCTGTCATTCATGTTTATCAACCAACAAAAGAGAGAAAATCTCTTAACTGCTCTTGCCTGAAGCACTTTTGTAACTTTAATAAGAAGAAATATATATTTAATTTACACAGTGAAGAATATGCAGTGTTTTTATACAGATTATTACTTAAAGGGTTAGTTCACCCCAAAAATTAAAATTAGCCCATAAATTACTCACCCTCAAGTCATCCTAGGCGTATATGACTTTCTTCTTTCAGGCGAATCCAGTCGGAGTTATATTTAAATTGTCTTTGATCTTCAAGCTGTTTCATGCACTTCAGGCGGTGTTTTGCATGCATCATTTCGAAAAGAAGTTAAATAAAAGCCCCCATCCTCTAAAAAAAAAGTGTCTCACAACGGCTCCAGGGGGGGAACAAAGGCTCCTGTAGCGAATCCGATTGTTTTGTAAGAAAAATTGTTCCAGATCAAAGCTTAATAATCCTTTAATGTAGCTCCTCCGCCGCCTGTGTTGTAAGCGGAAGCAACTCCGGCGGATGACGTATGGAGGTCAGCGTCTGCGCATCGCGCCTCTCATAAGGGACAAAGGGAAACGCAGCGAAGATGATCCAACAACACACCGGTCCACTTATTAGAATTACAACCAGGATCTTAAAGAAGAATGTCGGAAATTTCAATATAATCCAATAGTAGACTGCTTCCTTTGCTCCTTTTAAACAAACGTTGTGTTCACGAGACTCACCAACGATGCGCAACTCCTAACGTCATTCTCCGCAGATCTGCTTCCGTGTACAACTGTTGGCGCAAGCTAGATTAAAGTGATTATTACTTTTTGAATATGGATATTTTTCTTACAAAACCACATCGATTCACTACAGGAGGCCTTTATTCAACCCCCAGATGTGTGAGGGACGTTTTATTATGGATGCGCGCACTTTATTAACTTCTTTTGTACTGATGCATGCAACACCCGCTGAGTGACATTAAACAGCTTGAAAGATCAAAGACAATTTTTTATATAACTCCGACTGAATTTCGTCTGAAAGAAGAAAGTCATATACACCTAGGATGACTTGAGGGGGAGTAATTTATGGGCTGATTTTCATTTTTGGGTGAACTAACCCTTTAATACAGTGTATGTATTGTTTCTTATTTGTTCTGTAGTTTTTTTGTGCAATTGCATGTAATGAATTTCTTATTCTTATTTAATCGCCGACTGTGATATTGTGATATCTACTTGTGATATTGACATTGGTGAGAATTATGAAACTTGTATGGTATCAAAAAATTTTAAATCATGAAGACCTTATTTAAAGCAAAAATAACTATGTTGTATATTGTTACAGTGAAGTAAAATTACTCTTCCCCACCCCTACTTGTTTGTTAAATGCAGTATTTGAAAAGTAATGTTACAATATTGCTTTGCTTATTATAAAAAGTATTTCATTTATATTTAATAAACATGTTACTTATTTGAAAGAGTTAATTTAATGGTGACTTAAATGTTACTTGTAAAAAATATTTTTAAGTCATGCATGTTTTGTTAAATTAATTTCAGAATAAACAAGCTATAATGTTTTCAAATTGTTTTTCCCACAGCAAGCTAAACACCCACAGACGCTTTTTAAACTGGGGCAGACTATTTCTGCAAAGGTTGCTGGTCTTGGTACCAGTAGGCCTTTTCGTCTTTCCCTTTCACTCACAGGTAATACTTGTAGTTTCATCTGCAATCATAACTGTTTTGAAGCACAGCACTATCAGTACTGTCAGAGGAGATTTGATGTGACAACATTTCCTAGTTCATATTTTGTCCTCATTATACCAAACGCTGAGTCACACAGCTCTTGATGTCGCACTTCTGCCATCATGACGCATGTGGCGGTCGTCCCTCGAGTCTCTTTAGCATTTCCTGTGTGTGCCGTTGCTGTAGGGATGTACAAGCTGGAGCAAGGGGTGATCACCATGGCGAAGGTTCGGAAAATTGTGCCTCACATGGGACTGTTTCTCCAACTCCCATTTGGGAATTCGGGTTTGGCTTCGGTAATGGATCTCTCTGATGAATTCACAGACAACCCGCTAGAGCCTTACAAGCTGGGCCAACTAGTCCGGTGAGTCATGACCTAGTTGGAATTGTTTATGATGAATGTCTGAAAGGATTTTTCCTGCATAGTAGCATTAAAAAGCTTAAAATGTGAAGTTTGTTTATGTGAGTGCATGTCTTTTATCCAGGTGCTACGTTATTGGGGAGGAAAATGGAAACTTCAACGTTTCATTACGTCCCTCCAGGTACATAATCAAGCATCATTTCAAAATTAGATTAAATTTGGTTGTAGCTCGCCATCACTTTTCTTTCTTTAAAACATTCCATTAAATAAATGAATATATTTTATTTATTTTGTTTTATTCACAATGCTTATCGTTTCTTTTTTTTTTACATGTATATACCAAGTATACCATGTATATTTTTCATATTTCACCTGTTAAATGTATTTTTTATTTTATTTATTATTGAAGTTTTTATATAATAAACAACTACAAGTACATTACCAAGATAAATGTTACTTGACAATAATGTGATAATGACAATAATAACATCAGTTATGCTAGTAATGATAAAAAATGCTAGCAGTTTTGTACTTAATAGTATTTATTTTTTTTGTAGTTTGGTATCTAATCTAAATGAAAGTTTGCATTTTATTAAACTTTTCTTTTAACAATGTACACAAACAACCAGAGGATGATGCGCTTGACTCCAAAAAAACTCAAAATGTTACCTTATATTATATTATTATTTTTATTTTTACTTTTTGTCTTCTTTCATGGGACATTCAAATTAGGCTTTTAACAATAAATTGGGCCATTTAGATATTTGTTTAACAAAAGTGTGAGGCAAAACATGGTTTTTAAACTATATTTACTATTTTGAATGTTATTAAAAAAAACACATTTGAAATGAAGACTGCTGTGGTTTGTGCTCTTTCTATCCTGAGAAACCAGCAGCAGTGTGATGCGTTGCCTGAAGTAATAAATGGGAGGTCTCAGGTCTGTGTAGGTCTTTGACCCATATCATCTGTTGCTTTCTTCTCAGAATATTGAGAACATCTGGCCTGCATGTGCGTAATTGTGCAGATGATGACCATGATTTTTTTCTGTTGGCTTGTATATTTTGGCCACTGTCTGACAAGTCATTTGAAACTATTAAATAGTTCATAAAACAGACCTGCTCTCATGTGGACAGCTGACAGGCCATTTCCATTTGTATTCATCTTGGAAGCATTACAAATAAATCTTAAGACTTCAGTTTTGCTTTGTGTTAGATTTGAGTATGACGATTATTTAAAATTTAGCTTGGTCTCATTGTATTGTCCCAAAAAAATCAGCCTTTTTCTTTTTTTTTATTCAATTTTTTTTATTATTATTATTTAGTTTTTTATTCAATTTTTCATTTTTGCAAGTAATTTTAATTTTCCATGTATTTTCAACTCAAATGTCTCCACTTTCTGCAGATTGTATAAGGACCACAATAAGAATCTTCAAGAAGATCCAGACATTCAGTCAATTTCCGATATAAAAGAGGGCCAGATTATCAGGGGATATTTGATGTCTGTTACTGATCTAGGCATATTTGTGAGGTAAAGTATGTTGATTTTGCTACACATTTTTAAAGAAACCATTTTAGCCTCATGAGTTGAATTAAAATGATTTTTCTTGTATGAAGGTTATCAAGGACCATCTCAGGAAGAGTTCTTTTCCAGAATGCTACAAAATACTTTGTGAACAACCAAAAAACGTTTTCCGAACACATTTCCATGAATGCATTGCTGACAGCCAAGGTTCTCAGGTAATGTATGTCTACATGTGTAAAATGACCAGCTATTAATAATACATTTAAATGTATCTATTTGTAGTGCTATATGACTAAAGACAGTTGCTTCTAAATCAGTGTGAATGCCAAGAAAGAGCATGTGAACCTGTCACTGCTGTCAAAGGACACTGGCAAACCAGATCTGCTCCCAGAATCCCTTGAGCTTCCGTTGCGTTTGACAGAAGAGCAGAAGCAAGAACGTGACAAGAAAGCCACCAAGAGGAAGCGGGTTAATTCTGAGAGCCAGGTAAGTGTGTGTGTTTGTGTTTAACTGATAGTTTCGAAGAGGATGGATTTGACCTTGTGTTTAATCCTTCTAGCAACAAGACGATGAGAAAAATGGACAGATGATTAAAAAGAAAAAAGAAGGCCCAGTAAAGTGCAAGTCCACAGAAAAGAAGAAAACGATAAAAAAGAAAACGAAAACAGAGGATAATGACAGTGGTGTAGAAGTGTTCTTCAGAGAGGAGGAAGTAATGCCGTTGCGTAAAAATCAAGACCAAGTAAAGGTGACACATCTTCTCTTTTCAGATCAATTCGATTGATTTTATATTTTAATATGGGTGTACAGCTGCTTCTCTGATGTGTAACAGTCATCTGATTGTTTAGGGTAAGCAGGAGGCAAAGGAACCAGAACGGCTGCAGGTGGCTTTTGGCTTCCCGTGGGAATCCACACTGTGTTCTTTAACACCATTTGCCGCAGTAGACGACACCCATGATTCCAGTGAGGATGAGCAGGAAGTCACAAGCAAGGTGAGCTCACACATGCGTCAAAACTAAGTTGCTCCCATGTAGACAGTTGAATATCTATTTATTTAATTTTCCAGAATAACGATGGAAGGTGCACATACGGAAACAATTTGGTGTAGAATTTATAGGGTCTTGAAAATTGTTTTTATCAAATTTAAGGTAATAAAAATCTTAAATGTCTCACTCACTGTCACTGTCTCACTGTTAAGTTCACTCAAAAACGAACGTTTGCTGAAGATCATGCAAAATATGGATGAGTTTGTTTCATCACAATAGATGTGGAGAAATTTAACATTACATCATTTTCTCACCAATGGATCCTCTGCAGTGAATGGGTGCCGTCAGAATGAGCGTCCAAACAGCTGCTAAAAACATCACAATAATCCACACAACTTAGTATGGATAGATGACATGCATTTTGGCCAGAAGTGATGGTTTGTTTCTTACAAACACAGCTTTTCGCTTCATAAGAGTTTGATTGATGGACTGGAGTTGTGTGGATTAATTGTGGATTATTGTGATGTTTTTTATCAGCTCTCTTTCTGACGGCACCCATTCACTGCATAGAATCCATTGGTGAGCAAGTGATGTAATGCTACATTTCTGATTTTCAAGAGGTCTTAAATTTTGGAACGGGAAAAATATTCGCAATACTGCCTGTGTGATAATTAAAGCGTTTGTTAAACTTAAAAAAAACCTGTGGTTTGATTAAATAATTACAAAGAAATGGCAAGTAACGCATTCAGTTAAATGTGAAGTAGAACATTTTGAATTTGAGAGACTAAAATAGCATTTTCTTAGCATAAACCCTACTCTGAAAAAAATCCTCGTTTTTGGTTGCAATCACTTTTTACAATGCATAGTCTGCACACACACACAGTAAACAGCTCCTCTTCTCGCCAGCCGATGAAAAAGTCCCGTAAAGAGCTGAAGCAGGCGCAGCAGAACGCGGAGCAGCAGCTCAGTAAGCTGGAGGCGGAGCTCATGGACACGTCCGTGCGTCCGGACAGCACAGTGGCGTTTGAGCGTCTGCTCCTGTCATCTCCAGACAGCTCCCTCCTCTGGCTGCAGTACATGGCTTTCCATCTGCAGGCCACGCAGATCGAACAGGCGCGTGCGGTCGGCGAGAGAGCCCTCAAAACCATCTCCTTCAGGTGAAAGACTGGATAAAGGGATAGTTCACATAAAAATTTGAATTCTGTCATTAATTACTCACCCTGTGTTGTTCCAAACCCGTAAGACCTTCGTTTCATCTTCGGAACACAATTTAAGATATTTTGATGAAATCTGAGGGCTCTCTGACCCTCCCATAGACGGCAAGGTAACTACCACGTTCAAGGTCCAGAAAAGTACCAAGATGAATGACAAAGTAGTCCGTGTGACATCAGTGGTTCAACTGTAAATTTACGAAGCTACGAGAATACTATTATTGCGTCGAAGAAACAAAAATAGAACTACACTTATTCCACATTTTTGTCTCGGCTGCGTCACTTGTGGATGCGCTTTCACGACAGTATCATGACGCGAGCGTGTGGCAGCGCCGGCACTGACCCAGATCTGGCGTGATGACTTCATTATGCCGGATCTGGGTCAGCGCCGACTTGATGATACTGTCGTGAACGCGCATCCACAAGTGACACGAAAATTTTGAATAAAGTCGTTATTTTAGTTTTCTTTGCGCAAAAAAGTATTCTCGTAGCTTCGTAACTTTACAGTTGAATCACACAGACTACTTTGTCGATCATCTTGGTACTTTTCTGGGCCTTGAACGTGGTAGTTACCTTGCTGTCTATGGGAGGGTCAGAGAGCCCTCAGATTTCATCAAAAATATCTTAAATTGTGTTCCGAAGATGAACGAAGGTCTTACGGGTTTGGAACATCATGAGGGTGAGTAATTAATGAAAGAATTTTAATTTTGGGGTGAACTAATCCTTTAAGATGTTTGCTATTAAATCAAGTACAACTTGCATGCTGCTACAGGAAACATGTTTGAAAACAGTCATTATTTTTTACAATTCCACTTTGACATTACTTGCAAATAAATGGCAGGCCTTTGATCAAAGTGTTATTGGTGTGTTGCTTTTCCCTGTTCTGGCATGATTCATTTAGTATTTTTTTTAAATGGCATCTGAATGAAATTTCAATTTTGTCACAAGAGTTAACCGGTTTGTTTGTGTGTTTAGAGAGGAGCAGGAGAAGCTGAATGTGTGGGTGGCCATGCTAAATCTGGAGAACATGTACGGGACACAGGAAAGCTTGCAGAAAGTCTTTGAACGGGCCATCCAGTACTGTGAACCTCTTCATGTGTATCAGCAGCTAGCCGAAATTTATGCCAAGTCGGACAAGATCAAAGTAAGCATTATGTCCAGTCATGTGATCTGTGTGGTTGTTAGAAGGGATGCAGTGATATATATTTTGGCTTAAGAGTGGGCGGTCTGACCAAATTTGTTTAGAGTCATTCCGGGTTTTTTTTTATTCTGCAAGGCATCAAATTGACCAAAAGTGACAGTAAAACATATATATTGTTAACAATGTTTTGTATTTTCAATAAATGTTGTTTAGTGTATTCATCATAAAGGATCCTGAAATTTTTTATTGCATTTTCACTTAAAATAACTGTTTTCAACATTTATAATAATAATAATAATAATAAATGATGGATCATGTGACACTGAAGACTGGAGTAATGATGCTGAAAATACAGCTTTGCATCACAGCAATAAATCATATTTTAAAACAGTTATTTAAAATTGTAATAATATGTCACAAAATTACAGTTTTTACTGTATTTTCAATCAAATACTGCGCGCATGGTGAGCGTGAGACTTAAAAAAAATAAAAAAAAATAAAAATATATTTGTTTTACAGACCCCAAACTTTTTTCATGTTTAAATATTTAATTACTAAAATAATATTTTATAAATATATGTGTATCAGAACATTACAATGTACAGTGTGAAATGCCTGTAAAATACAGATATTTATTTTGAATTAAAAAATAAAACCATATATTAACTACTAATTTTGATCGATAGTTGTTGATAGCAAGTTGTTTAGTGGATGAGAACAAATCAGTTGTCAAAATTTGAAACCCTGTATTACATTTTGTATTTTGTGTGTGTGTAGGAGGCTGAGAATCTTTATAAAAGCATGGTGAAACGCTTCAAACAGGAGAAAGCTGTATATCTGAGTTATGGCAACTTCCTGCTACGACATCATCAGAGCGACGCTGCAAATGCCCTTCTGCAGAGGGCGCTGCAAAGCCTGTCCAATAAAGAACGTGAGTGCCAGCCACACTTCAGACATGCATACCTAATTCCCACATTTATGCATGCGTTGAGACTGACTAGGAATAGATTCATTCATAATTAGGAATCTGAAAGGCAGTTTGGATGATATTCAGGCCCTGCAGATTTCCTGTTTACAGCTCATGCATTGTTTCCTTGCTGCCTTTCCAGATGTGGACCTGATTGCCAAATTTGCCCGGTTGGAGTTTCAGTACGGGAACGCTGAGAGAGCCAAATCCATGTTTGACAAGGTCCTGAGTACCTACCCCAAACGCACAGACCTGTGGTCCGTGTTTATAGACCTGATGGTGAAGCACGGCTCTCAGAAGGAAGTGAGGTAAACACAGCCGCAGGGTGATACTAGTCAGAGAGAACTTTTTACTTCATCCAGTCCATATTCTGAATTCTTAAAAGGATAGTTCAGCCAAAAATTTAAAATGTCGTCATTTGCTCACCCTCACGTCGTTCCAAACCTGTACGAGTTTCTTTCTTCGGTTTAGCACAAAAGAAGATACTTTTTAAGACCGTTAGTAACCAAACATTTGACGGTAGCCATTGATTTCCATAGCATGGAAAAAAATACTGTGGACGTCAATGGCTACCGGCAACTGTTTGGTTACCCACATTCTTCAAAATATCATCTTTTGGGCTTCGCCGAAGAGAACAAATCTTACAGGTTTGGAACGACTTGGGGGTGAGTAAATGATGACAGGATTTTCATTTTTGGCTGAACTCTCCCTTTTGATCAGATCACTTGCAACCAAATCAAACTACTGCATTATTTTGTTTTATTAATTAATATAACAATGATTTATTTGAAAGTTTAAAAATAAGCCCTTATATATCATAAATAATCAATATTATATGTAGAGTAGAATAGACTTGAAATTCTAATCTGAATTCAGATTTCTTGTGTTTTCGCACAATGCATAATCCAAAAATAATCCGTTTCCTCCAGGGAGCTTTTTGATCGTGTGATTCACCTGAGCGTGTCGGTGAAGAAGATCAAGTTCTTCTTTAAGCGTTACCTGGAGTACGAGAAGAAGAACGGCACACCTGAGACCATGCAGGCGGTCAAACAGAAAGCTCTAGAATATGTGGAGTCCAAAGGAGCAGAAGCTGCCAGCTAGAGTTCCGTCATTACCCTGAGATTAATAGGATATTGAGGAGGCATCTTTAAATCCCCTGCTTTTTTTTTTTTTTTTTTTATCCCTTGTGCACCTAAATACATATTTCTGGAGCTGTATTTGTGTGTTTCCTGAGCTTTAATGTCATATCATTGAATGTCTATAAGTGACCACATTTTCCTATTTCATAAATGATTATTATGGATTAAAATATTGAAATATGTAGTGCTGTAATATGAAGTTATACATGTTTTGCAATTAAAATTCTGCTATCAAAAGCTCCAAATCCAGCATTTCTTTTATAAAAATGAAGATTAACCACAAAAACATGACATTTTATTCAAAAACAAACAATACAAAATAACAAAGAAAAGGGAACAATTCAAGCAATGAACACGATATTGGATAAGAACTGCTGGTTACTGATTATATATTTCATATTTCTGTAAGGACTACGCAGGATCTTCATGAAGACCTGTAGTACCGGTCAAACAGACAGTGCACTACACCTACAACCCTATTACCACATATATACGGCTGTCCATCGACAGCAGAAGTTTAATGTTTTCTTTTGTTGTCCTGGTTAAATCCCCTGAGGCAAACTCCTGAGATATTTACCTCATTTTGACGTCCATTACCCAGCATGCACGGTGTGTCTCTCGCTTTAGAACCTCGGCACGATACTACTTTAAAGATTATTGTGGCACGATATATAGGAGATTATTCTTATGTTTGGCTACTGGCAATATGGTACTGAATCACTAGTGTCGTCCTGGTTTCTCGAGTTCTCTGGGTCCGCTGTGGCGGTGCATATAGATGGCTTTTGAGAGCCTTGGCAGGTCAACATGATATGTACCAACAATCGCAGAACTAGAGGGTGTTAATCTGGCCGTGGGCCGTACAGTTTCTGGGGTCACACCTCCTCGGGGTCTTGCAGCCCCTCGGCTCCTCGCGGGGCGTCAGCATTGTGGAGACGCATGATGGGTTTATTGCACATTGGGCAGACGCTGCGGATCTCTAGCCATTTCAGCAGGCACCTGCAATTACAACGAAACAAGAGTTTTTCTAAATTGAGATTTATACATCTGAAAGCTGAATAAATAAGCTTTCCATTGGTGTATGGTTTGTTAGGATAGGACCATATTTGGTCGAGATACAACTATTTGAAAATCTGGAATCTTGAGATTTTGCAAAAAATAATCAAAATATTGAGAAAATCGCCTTTAAAGCTGTCCAAATGAAGTCCTTAGCAATGCATATTACTAATCAAAACTTAAGTTTTGATATATTTACGGTAGGAAATTAACAAAATATCTTCATGGAACATGATCTTTACTTAATGCATCCTTGCTAAATAAAAGTATTAATTTCTTTCAAAGAAAATTACTGATATATTTTAAATAAATATTGTGCAAGGGCATGAACTGTGAATGATGAGTTTTCTATGGAATTCTGCTGGCTATTCCAAGCAGGTCTTGGCATGCAGTAAATGTGACATTCCCCATTAAGTAAACACTTGTTTCAGTGGAACTCACTTCTTATGGAAGGTGTGTGAACACGGGCAGATGCCCAGCTCATCTCTGGTCTTGAATTCCTCGAGACACACGGCACAGGGCTGCTGCCATACACAAGAAACAAGCTATTTTAGTCTCCTTTTCTTTTCTACACATAATTCAACTGCTTCAGCAGGACGCTACAGGAATGCCGGCTGTACCTTTGCCAACATTTCTCTATGTTTTGGTTGCAAAATCAAGAATTTCCCCTGAGGTTTTTATGAATCATATGAACACTTTATAACCTAATCGTGCCTCGCTTGTAAAGGAATTTTTAATGCACTGCGAGAGAGATCTGAAATGCAGAACTAGCATCTTTGATTCTGACACTTGTGTTTATAAAAATACTCGCATGATTTAATCTATTGAACCGTGTTTAGTGTGGAATTCAAATAAAATGTATCAGCCAATTTGCACGTCCCTATCCATTTGGCAACATTTCACTAATCATATTTAATAATAAAAAACGACCTAAATTTCACTTTTATTAAATTAAATTAAAAATATCAATTTCAGTTGGGCCCTTATATTTTATGTTTGCTTTTTTATTTAATTTCTTATGACATTTTCCCCTTTAAAAACAATACTTTGATTCTAATGTCATACACATTTTACACCACATAAGTTCAAACCGTCACACCCAGAGAGCTTATGACACTTACTCCCAGCAGGCTCAGCTTCTTTCCTGCGCCTTTCAACACCACCTTTCATGAAAAAAAGAAAAGAACAATGTGTTGTTTATAATTTTACAGTAAATCACTTTTAAGTTCAAAAGCTAGTTTCCGTGCGCTACTAGCGCCACCGAACGGAACTGCATTTTCGGGAACAGCTCTCCGAACACGCCCCCGTCAGCCATTGGTCGAACAAACAGAAGGCCCCGCCCCCAGACGCATGCTATTGGTCGAGTCAGCATCGTTGTGAGCTCTCAACGGCTCTGAGGAGGACTAGAAAACAAAAAAGTAACGCCACAGGGATACCGTGTTTATCGTTTTAGAGGGACCTACAGCTGTTTAAATATTAAGCTGGGATCAAGTAAAGTATTTTAACTAGGGATGTGCCGATCCGATATTCATATCGGGTATCGGCTCCGATAGTGCCATTTTTCTCGGATCGGGTATCGGTTAGAGAGAGCCGATCCAAATCCGAGAAAGTTTTTTTTAGTATTTTAGTTTCGTGATTGTGCGAATTAATTCTTGTGTTACTTCCGAAGACGCCATACATAGCTATAATGGAGCTACATATTTGAAGATTTAAGTCCATTACATAAAGTTCCACAACCTCTTCTCCGCTAGGCTGGCAGTCGTCCTCCCAGCGACCTGTACACCACGTCGCGTTCGGCTGACGCAGTCAGCTCTGTAAGCTCTCTCCAAGTCATCTGGGTCCCATTATACTTGAGTTTGACCTACATGTCTAAGGATTTGCAACAATGACTTTATCTTCTTGCCGGTGTTTAATGTTGTTTTGTTACTTGCTATCGGGTGTCTGTGAGAACAAAACAAGGGCCTAGAAAAGACTATAAATAGTTTTTAAACATGCACAGTAACTGAAATTTAAAACTGTTAAAAGGCAGGCTGTCTGACGTCATCATTCTGCACACCGGATGCGCACATTGTAAGCGCTTCGTGCTCATAGACTGTATAAAAACAGTTCGTGCTGCACTGTATTTTTGTCCTATCGTATCTATCATATGTTGTTGCCTTATTAAAAAATATGCTATACATATAAATACATTCATGAATGTTTTTTATATACCAATAGCAATGTGTAACATTTTACCATATTTAGGACTTTTATTTGTTCCCCACAAAATATTTTTTTTTCACTAAATGTTTGGATTTCTACAATTATTGTGCACTGATTTTTCTAGAATAACTTTTGCTGCCGAATTATCCACTAACCTAGTTTATGATACAGTTTTGTCATAGATTATAAATATACATAGGCCTATATTTTTTCATATTTATTGCTTATTTTATTTTTCTTTATAATGAAGTAGTCTGTATCTAGTAGATCGTGAAAGAATGATTATCAGGTCCACACACAGAGATATATAAATTCTACATTTATTTAAATGGGGAAAAAAACTTCACTGGTATCGGATCGGAATTGGTATCGGCCAATACTGAACCCTAGTTATCGGAATCGGTATTGGAGGCGAAAAAGGCGGATCGGAGCATCCCTAATTTTAACACCGAATAATAACATATTTCATCCTTACCAGAAAAAATTTACTTTTCCCAGCCACGGTGACTAACTACTGTAAGTAACTGAGAATATACAAGTGTGCTTCATGAGTCATGACTAATTGATTGATTGATTTAATGTTAGGTGCTAGGTGTTTACATAGCATTTTCTTTGAAAAAGGTAGGTCCCATATTTTATTGTGAACCCATTCGATATTTTAGATTAATTATTATTATTTGACATCAAATCGAATGAGCCTGATCAACATTATGAAGGTTAAGTACCTCCTTTCACCATTTTGAAAAAATTACTTTTTTTTTTTTTTTTAGGCCAGGGTTTCATCCTGTCTTTCTTGTGTAATACCATATCAAAGTCTCATATCTCACATTTGCTAACAGGCAAACATATATATTGATATAATATATTTATGATGAGCAAAGTATATCATGAAGGTCATCTGTTAGATTGGATTTCATCAAGACTATATGCTATATTTACATCGAACTGTATTGTTTCAGGCCCACCTCATTGTAGCTGTACTGCTCCCTTGTACCTTGCTGTTTCAATCTGTAAAGAGAAGAGGAAAAAATGAAACACTTCTGCACTTCCTGAGTTTAACTGCAAAACTGCTGTGGGTGGTGCAAAAGAGAGATGTTGTGATTGTGTAATTCATTTCGCTGCAGCATTTCCTTTTTTCCATATGCATATAAAACACTTCTACATTATATATACACTCATTTATACTAATAATGTATACTGTGTCAACTCAAAGTCTGATTAAATATGGGATTCAAAACAAATCTGTATGTGAATAGGATGACTGTATTAACTGTCTCAGATATGTCTTCCTGTGTCTTTCTACATGTCTTTCCAGGAGCAGAGAGCAACAGAGGACACATATGATTTGTGTAACAGCAGTTGTGCGGGTGTGGTTCTTGCCTGAACAGATAGCAGCAGAAGATTACACTGAGCATGAAGATGAACATGCCTATGCCCAGTACAATGACGTACACGTTGAGCGGCAGACGGTAGATGTCTTCCTCTGACATATCACAGTCTGAATGCTGCAGCCCTAGACCACAGAGGCAGCCTGCACACAAACACACACTTTAAATCACACACGACGGCTCGAAAATATCGGAGCAGGAAGCACACAGTTCTTTAGTGCGCCCATTTTCAGAGAATTCTGGGAAATTAGCTATGTACAAAAATGTAAATTGTGTAATTGCCACCAACAAACCGCCATCTGGCCTTTCAGGAAGCCATATGTGTGTTAAAAAAATTTACCATTCATACTTTACCGTTTTCTAACCATGTGAAGTTCATCTCTATTCATATTCTCCTGTCAATCAGCATAAAATGCAAGAATCCCCCTCAAGAACGATTCATCTAAGGTGCTTATATAGAGGGGCTTCCACAGAGATTATTGTAAGCTTGTGTCATTCTGATGAGACGGTAAAGTGCGATTTAATGTGGGCCATATGCACAGGATTCAGATCTCAAAACTATTTGGAGAATGTATTATGTACAGTATTATTAATATATTTGGGCATATATTGAAGCAAAGATTACAGTTCTCTACAGCTGAATGTATTTTTATTCTATTATGTTAGGCTGTTAGGATTTGATTTTATTATGTTAGGCTACTGAATGAATATCACTTTTTTTTTTTATTTATGTGTACAGGTTACTCGGAAAATACATTAGTATTACCATGGTACATTTTTGTTAGTGGTTACTGTCAGTTTCCATGTGCAATGCACACAATTTTCTAATTATGGTCCATATTCTTGTTAATGCTTTATTCAGAAGAAGTTTGCTTGCTCAGCAGCTTCCTGTATACATACTAGAGCCCGACCGATATGGGTTTTTTTGGGGCCGATACCGATATTAGGGAGTAAAAAAAAGGCAGATACCGATATATCGGCTGATATTCTAATGTATATTTACACACACATATGCATGTATTATTCAAAGGTTTGGGGTCCGTACGATTTTATTTATTTATTTGTGTACAGAAAAAAATAATACACATTAGATGGATCAAAAAGATATTTGTAATGTGTTACATAAGATTTCTATTTCAGATAAATGCTGACTTGGAATGTTATATTCTGCAAGAATCCTGAGAAAAAAAAAATGTTGTACTTTCCACAAAAATATACCCGAGCAGCAATATCATTATATTAGAATGATTTCTGAAGGATCATGTGACACTGAAGACTGCTGTAATGATGCTGAAAATTATGCAAGGAATAAATCATGTTTTAAAACACATCCAAATAGAAATGAGTCATTTTAAATTGAAATGATTTTTCACAATATTTCTTTATAACGTTTCTATTGTATTTTTGGATCAAATAAATACAGCCTTGGTAATACTTTTGAGTGGTATATACAGTATATGCACGCATGCATACGTATATGACCCGAAACGAAAGTCTTGATCATATATAAATATGCCAGCTGTTTTATCTGGTTAAAGCAATCAGATTGACACGTATACTCGACATATGACATATACATAATCAGAAGCCATTTCCGCTAATAATCAGAATGCAGTCCTCGTCTACTTGCTTAGCGTTACTGCTATTGAACATTCGACTCGTTATAGGTCGACCCATGTTACTTTTCATCTCAAAATAAAACTCTAGACATATCAGTTTTCAGAAGAGCAAAAGGCTGACAGCATGCGGGTGGTTAAAAACAGTCTAGGCATAGCACGAATACTTAACGAGCTGCTCTTGACCTTTCCGAATAGTTCCCCTTGACTTCTTCAAACTGGTTTCAACATCCTGAGCAGCAATACCACTTCAGTGACTAATGCTGGTGGAAAGAAAACTAACTCAAGTTCAGCTTGGACTTTTCGCAAAGGCCACACTCACCGTTACACCATTGGAATGGTTGCATGTAATCTGAGTCCAAGCACTGCGGCTGCACACTCACTGCTCGTCTGGAGCAGGCAGGCAATGCGGGGGCTGGAGGAGGAGGACACAAGTTCTTCCTGTAGGTCAGACGGGTCTAAAAAGCAGCTCTTCAAATGACAGGGTGTGCTGTCTTGATTATAGTTCAATTATGCCTCCATTCATCCCACTTTTATGATGTCAGCATCGAAGAACAAAAGATTTCAATCACTCTGTGGCTCCGCCGATGTGAATATGCACAAGGTGCTTTGTTACACAGACAAAGGGAGCATAATGTGCCCTTGATAGTCTTCTCGTCTTTGAGATCCAGTCCGCATGTGGCACTTCGGATGTGATCTTCTCTGTTGTCATACACAGAAGTTAACAAATGTCTTAATAACAAGCGGTTTAGATGGTGGTTTAGCGAGCACTAAACATCCAGAACATACAGCACTCCATCTACAGCCTGTGGCTTCCCTCAAACCCTTACTGCAAAAGACTTCGGCATGTCTCTCAGTCGATTTTTCTAGCTCCTCTTCCTTGACGTCGCTCTCGATTCTTTTTAGGTAACGTTATATTCCTTTATTTCGAATAAAGCCGTTTAGAGGTCGAAGAGAACAGTATCTTCACCACCATCAAGCCACTTTAGTGTTTATGTGTGCGCCTGTGTGGGGGAGTGTTTTTTCTCTCCACCTAAAACCATCTGTTCCCTCAATCCTTTCATCAAGAAAGTGGACAAAAAACCCAACAGTCCCTTAGCTCATTCAACAAATATCCGAGCCAAAACGCAAGCATCTGGGGGTTAAAGATGTGCTCTAGTCAAGCCAGCCAGTAATGTTCTCCAGGAAGGCGCCTGCGTCTATCCTGGCCGCACAGTTCCAGTTTGTAAACAGATCTGTGCTCATGTGATCCTGGTTTGCCTCGCAACTCTGTCCTCCAATCCCTCCCTCTCTTCCTGAGCGAGGCCCCTCCTCCAATCCTCTGCGCGTCTGCAGCCACAGGATGGCCTCCGCTGCTGCTATATGTCTCACTCAGAGGGATGCAACATTTTAAAGGGGTCATATGATGTTGCTAAACAGAACCTTATTTTGTGTATTTGGTGTAATGAAATGTGTTTATGCGGTTTAAGGTTAAAAAACACATTATTTTCCACATACTGTACGTTATTGTTTCTCCTCTATGCCCCGCCTTTCTGAAACGCCTCGATTTTTACAAAGCTCATCGGTCTGAAAAGCGAGGTGTGCTGTGATTGGCCAGCTATCCAGTGCGTTGTGATTGGCTGAATACCTCAAGCGTGTGATGGAAATGTAATGTGGTGATGCCCTGTCAGGCCGGAGCGATGATTCAAAAACATGAAAACCCATTATAAACGAGGCATTTGTTGCATCCAGTGGGGACATAATTATGGATTATAATGACTTATGCTGTCTTTTTACGCGTTGCGTTGCATCGCACCGCGTAAACATAAAACCATGTCTGCATTTGTGATCGGAGAAATGACAAACTAAAAAACAAAGTAGTTTCGTTTTCACAACGAAACACAGCATCACACAGCGGCCTAGAGTGAGCAGAGACCGGGAGCTAGCGTGAGGAACGGCCGGAAGGCTAGAGTGAGCAGAGGCCAGAGGGCTAGAGTGAGGAACGGCCGGAGGGCTAGAGTGAGCAGAGGCCGGGGGCTAGAGTGAGGAACGGCCGGAGGGCTAGAGTGAGCAGAGGCCGGGGGCTAGAGTGAGGATCGGCCGGAGGGCTAGAGTGAGCAGAGTCCGGGGGCTAGAGTGAGGAACGGCCGAGGGCTAGAGTGAGCGGCGGCCGGCTAGAGTGAGCAGAGGCCAGGGGCTAGAGTGAGGAACTGCCGGCGGCCTAGAGTGAGTCGCGGCGGCCTAGAGTGAGCAGAGGCCAAGGGCTAGAGTGAGGAACGGCCGGAGGGCTAGAGTGAGCGGCGGCGGCCTAGAGTGAGCAGAGGCCGAGGGCTAGAGTGAGGAACGGCCGGAGGGCTAGAGTGAACAGAGGCGGCAGATTCGACGAAGGAGCGGCCCGCGGGTTTGCGGCAACCACATGTGACGACCCCGGGCTGGACTCCGCTTCAGCCACGGTGAACGCCGATCCGGTGATCCACAGCGCAAAGTTGATGTATTTCCTCAGCGACCAGCACAGATCAGCTCTAGGCATGATGAAGCGGATATCGTCCTCTTTTGGAAGACCAAACAAAGTAGTTTCGCTTTCACAATGAAGCACACAGCGCCTTCACAACATGGTGGCGGTGGCAACAGCAATACTACAGCGAGAATAAAAGTTACGTCTTCTTTCTTTTCGTGAACATTTGGGCGGCGTTATGCAGATCTTCCCACATAGTGATGTAGACATGTGGGGGCGTGTTAGAACACGTTTTTATGTAGGCGTGGTTGACTCTTAACTTTTATCAAGAATATCTCTTTGGATTTGAGACTTTATTCTTTGCAAATTTACAGATCTTCTTTATGCACCAAGAGCTTGTAACACTCCAAAGAGAAAGGAAAAATGTGAAGCGCATCATTGAACGTCATGAGACGTGCTGAAATGGCGTTTGGTCTCGTACTGTATCGCGTACCTTGTCAGTGTCGTGCGCTTTGCTTGGCCATTTGTTGTGATAAACAGGAAAGTGTGTCCAGCTGAATTCAATTAGAGTTTTGTTAGACGAATATAAAAAGCTTAGTATACCGCGGCAGCACTCGTGTGAAGCTCTCCTCGTGTGAAGACCGAAGAGTTTAAAGACCATCGACTCTACCGTGCGACTCCACCGGGCAGAGACACCGGCAAAGTGTGTTTGGCAGTGTTATTTTTTTAGGATTACTGATATGAACTAATGTAGTTTGATTTGTATTAGTTATCTATTTTAGTTTTAGTAACAGTTGTAGTAATGTTGTCATTTTATTAGTTTTTTATTATGTCAATATAGGTTTTTTATTAAGTTTTAGTTTTATTTAATTAGAGTTATTTCAGTACTTCAACATACAAAACGGAAATGAAATAAAATATATATATGTATTTATATATTGAATGTATTTATATTATATGTAATGTTATGTAATATGTGTGGTGGCTGTACTACAGCATATGTAGTTTGTGTTTTTTTGGGTTTGGCGAGTGGTACGTTAGAATCATTATTATACTTATACCCTTTTCCTGTTAATATTTTGAATTGATTTTATTTTAGCTTTATTTTTTTGGATGCATTTAAATGTTTCGTTTTGAATGTGTTGTATGCATTTGTCATTTGTCTTTATTTATTTTCTTTCTTAATGTGTGTATATACTAAGCTATATATATATATATATATCTATAGATATATATATATATATATTATATATATAGTAGTATAGGTTTTGGTAGCTTTTAGTTTTCAATTACTTTTTTCTTATTGTAATTCGCTTTGGATAAAAGCTTCTGCTAAATGACTAAAAGTAAAAGTATGAGCCCTTTAAAGGAAGTAAGGCCGCATGCATGCACGCTGCTGCAGAAAACAGAAGCCGAAGGTGACAGACAAAACAAGCGAGTGAGAAAAAGCAAGAGTAAATAAAAAAATAGGGCAGGCTGAATTAGTGAACTCAGTGACACGTATATGCAGCAGATCTGATGCAGATCATGTTGCTGTCTGACCTACTAAAGCATTGACATGATCAAAGCCTGTTTATGTTCAACCACAGAATATAATTGTAGCTTTTAAACAGAGAAGGGGGGGAATACAACAGACTCAGGCGACCAACCCCCAACACTATAGTGCGGAATTCAGCTCTAGAGACAACAGCTGCTGCTTGCCTAACAACCATGTGCTCTCTCTGTGTCTCTGTTTATCACACTCAGCGATCTTGATGACTTATCAGTGGCGTACGAGTTCAGTTTTGTGTTAAGCAGATTGTTTGCTGGTTATCTAACAAATCACAGGTTACACTTCATTCTGAGAATGCCAGCACAGTCATAACAGGGCTTTTCGTTCTGTCAGATATTTGTTCTTCTATCGAAACTAATAGATTAAAACTAGTGTTTCACTTGATTGAAATTGTAAGATGAATAAATTTACCATTAGAATATTGGATGAAAACGTAACGTAGGAAAATCGGTTGTGAATGGTTGCCGTGGCAAATAAGTCGGAAATAGCCAATTAAGTTCCATCTAGACTTCCGTGGCACCCTCAGGTCGTGTCCAAACCTTAAGACCTCGTTGCCCTATCTCAAACTCTGGTCGTGTGCGTTATCCACAGTATCGGCTCCATTTAATCAGGCGTCAGTGCGGCGAAAGGCCCTTAGACTTTCTGCACCCTCCCAGAGACATATTTCAATTATTTTAGTTTTTCGCCCAAGCTTAAAGCGCAGGGCCCGAGTGGGTTTCCTAAGGAGGTAGTCTTTGGTGTTGGGGGGGGGGGGTAGGGGGGGGAATTCTCAACCGGCCGGGGGGTGTGTGGGGGTCGGATATATGCAAAAACGCGGAAAAGGGGTCACCACGCGGTGGAACCGGCGCCATGAGACGCGCAGAGGCGGGGACCGTGGCGGGTAGAGGGGCGCTACGGTTTCTGCCGCCCTTGTGCCTATCACGCCGCAAACTTGATGCATTTGCGCTTTGCACATACTTGGCTCACGTGTGACTGAGCGACCTAGGAAAACTCATTTTGCCAGGTGACCAACAGCTTTAGAACTCAGTGACCGCTGAACCTACTGGTGTGGTGGCACGGGGATTTCGCAGTGCCCCCGCCAACAGCTGCCACGTTGCGCTACTTCAGGCCTGGGTGTAAAAAGTTGCATTTGTAGTCCCGTCTGGAAGTTGAATATACGTGCTCGGCGGGAGAATTCTCCAACCCGTCGTGCTGTGTGTCGATGGCCACCAACACGCGTTATCATGAGCGCAACAGGGGTACGCTAAATTGCGAAGAGATTTTGAGCATCTCGAACGTGTTCGGGCTCGGTGGCGACAGGCCGCTGATTGTTAGGGCTGAGAAATGAGAAACAGGAGTGGGCGAGAACAGACACCTACATCTCGTGCGTTTGTTGATCAAAACTGCCGGGTGGTTTCTTTGCGGTGCGTATTGAGCCGATCCTACAGGATGCTGCACGTCACCTTAGGAGTCAAAGAGCATAGCGCCACCCAACGGACGGGCGAGTGGGGCATGGCAAAATTGCTTGGAAGGTCACAGCTGTCGTTTTTAAACCTGATTTGCGGCAACTGCTTCAGGATATGGCAAAACACCGGCCGACTGGGATAACTGGTGAGAGGATATTGTGATCTTGAAAGACTGGTTGCCCATTGGCAACGGGTGTCAAACGTTCGAATTATGTTCTGTTCTCGGGGAGCCTGGCGTGGGGCATGAACAATCTTCCTTGAAAGTTGCGGGCAACCGCACCTCCTTCCGGTCTCTTAAGACACGGGTCTTATGATATACCACTGGCGTTAAATAATAGGCGCCTAAAAGGGCGGTTGGGAACGGTAGGCACCGCCTAGACGCCCCGTCCATACTTGGGAACAAACTTGGTGTTTTGTAGTGGTTTAGCCCTTATACTGTCTACCACAACTTGGTACCTCCTATATGATCTTGCCATCCACTCCTGCCACCGTGCCATCAACTTTCCTATTTTCTTTTGTCATGACTAAGAACAACCGGCAGTCAGCATACTTTCCGATTTGAATATGCGGTTGGTTGGGGAAAAATAGCTGTGACGTAATGATACGCCGCAGAGGAAATTACGCTTGAATACACAAACACCAACTTTTTCCTTTACTGATTCATACCACCATGAAGGGAACTTATATTGCGGATGATTTTGATAGCGTGAACGTTTTTGCCCGGGTGATTTGTTAAATAACATGAAAAAAGTGAACAGAGTTACATTGTGATGTATTTTAAAATTGCTACTTCCCCCCAGTTTCTCAAAACGTTACATACCTGGAGAACCAGTCATTCTGAGGAATAGGTCATAGTGGGCAAGACGGGTCAACACTCTATGGGTACAAAGAAATTAAAAAACTAGAAACATCTGCGCTCTACTCTGCCCACTGCCTCTGGGTGGTGTGGTGGAATGGGAGGTCGTTGGGGCTCGTGAGTGTGTGTTGTGTGCGATTTGTGTCTCATCATGTGTGTAAGTGTCGAGAGCGCGTATGGTGAGAGATGAGAGAGATGATAGATCGAGAGTATTGATGAGAGGATTAGAGTAACGTGTAAACTCTTTTAACAGGAAAAAATAAGCTTTCACTTTCGCTCGTTCGCTTTCTTCAGATGAAGACTAAGGCGTGTAAATAATGGCAAAATATATTTGCGCGTCATTAATTCTGCTTTCAGCACAGTACTCTGAATCTTGTTAAAGTACAAACAAAATAGCTTATAAATCATTAGGTTTTTGGTAACGAACACTTTTACAAAATAAGGTCCATTTTGTTAACATTAGTAAATGCATTTACTAACATGAACTATCAATGAACAATATATTTTCATAGCATTTGTTAATGTTTGTTGATGTTAGTCAAAATGTTCATGTTAATTCACAGTGCATTATCTAAAGTTAACAGATAAAAAGGGGGATTGAAAGCTAGAGAGAGAGGAGAGAGAGAGAGAGACTTTTAAACCTATCTTTAAAATCACTGCTAAAAGAAAAAAAAAAAAATAATCAGTAATTGTTTTGTTTTGTTTTTTTTTTTTCA
>JADLZN010004840.1:167756-290847 GCA_018155175.1 Sinocyclocheilus anophthalmus
GTGACAAGTAAAAAAAAATTCTTTGTTGAATATGAATTCAAGTTTCCAATTTGTAAATAACCAGAAAGGTAGCAGCTCACTGATACATCATGTTATAAAGCCAGTGTTAAGGTGCAATTACATTTACAGTTGTCTGGCGAAATTTCCCAAAATCCAGTCATTTTAATAGAAATTCATGTAATCGAGAGTTTCATGTGAGGGCAAAAATATTCGCCACGCAAATTCACCACATTGACCAAAAT
This sequence comes from Sinocyclocheilus anophthalmus, assembly GCA_018155175.1. Lineage (NCBI taxonomy): Eukaryota > Metazoa > Chordata > Actinopteri > Cypriniformes > Cyprinidae > Sinocyclocheilus > Sinocyclocheilus anophthalmus. The sequence continues at coordinate 167,999 of JADLZN010004840.1, forward strand.
ACAGCTGCTTGTTTTGAAAGTGACTTCTGTGTGAACGGTACATCGCTACACTACTGATAAACTTTTTGCAGGCAAATTTTCACCAAAATTTTGCAGATGTACCTGGTGCTTTGTTATTAAATATTAAGCAAGAGAATACATAAAAAAAAAAAACGTAAAATCTTCCTTGTGTTGACATACTTCCTACTTAAACAGGAATTAGCATATCAAAGGGCTTGTGACAAGTTAACATCATAGCCATGAATCATAATTTGCTACACTGCAAAAAAAGTTCTTAATGCGTATGTAGCATTTTTGTCTTATTTTCCAGCTATAACATCTAAAAATCATTGATGAATCTTGTTTTCTATAAAAAAAAAAACATATCCGAAAAACTTTAAAACAAGAAAAATTTACTTGAGAAACAAAACTGTATGAGATTTCAAGACTTGTTTTCATAGCTTGTCTCTTTAATATGAGTAATATTAATGTCTTTTTAAAACATTTAAGTATAAACAAGCTAAAAACAAGTGTAAAAATTTGCCAGTGCAACAAGACAAAAATACACTCTTATATATACAAGTATTAATATCTTATGCATTGCTGTGTCCTACATGTATTTGTTTTAAGGTCATATATGCCTACAAGGTTTTCCTTTCTCTTTGGAGTGTTTACAAGCTGTTTGTGAATAGATAAGATCCTTAAAGTTGCAAACACTAAAGTCTCAAAAACAAAGAGATATTCTTTATAAAGGTAAGGAAGGTCCACACCCTCCGAAACGCCTCGGGACAAGCAGATCTCATTCATATTCATGATCTCATTACCATTGCTATTCTTACCTGTAAAAATGGCATTTCTACATATCTGTAAACTTATTTTTAATAGTTAAAATGTTATTTAAGATATCAGTAATTAAATTTTCACTAGTTGCAAGGGAAATTTCAGATATTAACTGCCTTTGTTGATATCAATAATTCAGTTGTTACTAGTTGAAATGTTAATTTTTGATATCTGTAAATTAATTTCAACATGTTAGATTTGTTATTTTTGATATCTAAAAATATATTTGTGATATCAATATAATTTCTGATATCTAAAATGGCTTTCTTACTAGTAACAATCACATTCATGATATCAGAAACTAACATCGTCACTAGTGACAATTAAATTGTTGATATCAAGAATAGACGTCTGTACTAGTAACCATGTGATTACTAATATCAAAAACAAAGGTTTTTACTAGTAAGAATTGTATTTCTGATATGTGAAGTTGGAGTTTCAACTAGTAAGAAATCAGTTATTGATATCAACAATTGATTTTGAATGGCAGCCTATGGTGACATTTAACTAGTGAAAATTGAATTGTTGATATCTAAAATTCTAATTGTTACTAGTAGAAATTAAATTCCTGTTATCAAGAATTAACATTTTAACTAGTGAAAATTTAGTTGTTGATATCAAGAATTAACATATTTACTAGTGAAAATTGAATTGTTGATATAAAAAATAGCAATTGTTACTAGTAGAAATCCAATTCCTGATATCAAGAATGAACATTTTAACTAGTAAAAAATTAATTGTTGATATCAAGAATTCATATCCAGCAAATGAATAAAAGTCAATACGGCTGCCTATTGCCATTCCCAGGATATAAATTATTGATATCAAGAATAATATTTTTTACTAGTAGAAATTAAATAGCAGATATCAAGAATTATAGTTTTTACTAGCTGAAAAGTAATTGTTGATATCAAGAATTAACATTGTTACTAGTGGAAATGTAGTTACTGATATCAAAAATAGCAATTGTTACAGTAGAAATCTAATCCTGATACAAGAATGACACCATTTTTAAATAGTAAAAAGGATTGTTGATATCAAGAACTCTATTCCTGAGAATGAATCAAAGTCAAAAGGGCTTGCAATATTGAGGCGCATTAACTACACAGAGCCGTTGTCAGGCTAGCTGCGCAAAACGCACGAATTGAACGTGGTGTGGCGCAGCTAGCAGTGAACACGGCTCGTGTTAGTTAATGTGCTCAATGTGAAAGCAATGCACGTGATGGAGATTTACGCTGATTACAGAACGGCTTTACTGACAAGATGCGCGTTAAATATCGCATGCGATTTATCGTGCAGCCCTAATACATATATATATATATATATCAAACCTTGCTATAATACACTGCCCATGCTTTCCTTTGAGTATTGCTTGGAGAAGAGACACCACCATTCATCAATCCATTTAAGCTTGTGCTAGCATTGCTACGTCTATTCGTAAAACCATTTTGTTCTATGCTAAAGCTAGCATTCTCATATCCCTTATCCAAATCGCTTTGGCCAATATCAAGGCCAGGATCCACATAACCGCATTTGAAGCCATTTTGGCCCTTGTTAAGTTCAGTTTTATCACAGATACTTTGGTCTTGATTTTTATTAGCATTCATGCTACAATCGCCATTTTGTTCAGTGCTAGCATCTCCAGACTTTCTCAGACTCAGCGGAGGTTTGCATGTGTGCCAGTCCCAGAGCACCTTATTCATAGTGTCCTGACGCCGAACGCACATCAGTTTGTCGTCTTCTGTAGCAGGTTTATCGTCCTCATCGTCGCTATCATCTCCACGTGAATGATCATGAAAGCTTTGAATCTCACCGCTAATACCCTCAAAGTATTGCTTGATGCAGGTCTTGGCGAAACTTTTGGCATGGTCTGTGCAAGTCTCATCAAACATCTTGCGCTCCGTGTCTACGTAGTGGGACCAGTATTTGGTTTTGAGAAAGGCGGCCTGAGTGAAGCAGGGACGAATGGCTCTGATCAGAAATGCAGCGATTGTGATGATCAACAAGAACAACCATCCAAAAGCCTGGAACATTTAGAATACAGACAAAAAAAAATGTATGTAAGTAACATCATTATTTTCAACCTCATTGTACAAGCCATTAAGAAGTCTAAATTTTTTACTTCGTCTATGCCACTAGTTTTAGGCTTGTGCAGAGCGCTACATTTTCGCCAACATTTGCAGCAGCCATGGTTCTTTAAGGATTTCTTAATTCCTTTTGTCAACAAATATATGTGTGTGTTAGTTTTGTTTTATGTTCATAAAATGTATATTTATTTCAGTTTTATTTATTTTAGTACATCAAGTTAAACTGTATGAAAATGAGAAATGTTGCCTTGGCAGCTAGCTTAAATAGGTTGAAGTTTTTCAATATTTTTAGTTACCGTTTATTTTATTAAAGGTAACAAATGTTTTTTTTTTTTTATTAAATGTACAGTTTTTACACTTGTGTAAAAATATTTTACACTTTTAGAATTACACTTTTTAAACACTTTTTCCACATTTCTGTAGACAAATTAATTATTTTTACTTCTAGAACCCAACTGTTGTGCTCTGAGTCTGAGTACTTTTTGAGTTTAGGCAGCATAGAAACATGTACAATGTATTTTTTTAATGTAATCCTACTACTGTTTTGAATTAAAGGGATAGTTCACCCCAAAAAATGAAAATTCTGTCATTAATTACTCAACCTCATGTCGTTCCAAACCCTGTAAGACAGTGGTCTCAAACTCACTTCCTGGAGGGCCACAGCTCTGCACAGTTTAGTTCCAACCAACTCCAACTCACACCTGCTTGGAAGTTTCAAGTAATCCTGAAGAACTTGATTAGCTGGATCAGGTGTGTTTGATTAGGGTTGGAGCAAAACTGTGCAGGGCCTTGGCCCTCCAGGAATTGAGTTTGAGACGACTTTTGTAAGACCTTCGTTCAACTTCGAAACACAAATTAAGATATTTTTGATGAAATCAGAGGATTTCTGAATAAATACTTTTTGTGCACAAAGAACACAAAAATAATGACTTTATTAAATGATTTCTTCTCTTCCGTGCCATTGTCCACCGCCATTCAAGAGAGTACCACGATGCATGCGTGAAAGAGAAGAATTATTGAATAAAGTCATTATTTTTGTTTTCTTTGCACACAAAAAGTATTCTTGTAACTATAAAATTAAGGTTGAACCATTGATGTCACATGGAGTATTTTAATGATGTCCTTACTACCGTTCTGGGCCTTGACCATGGTAGTTCCCTTGCCATCTATGGAGGGTCAGAACGCTCTCAGATTTCATCAAAAATATCTTAATTTGTGTTCCGAAGATGAACGAAGGTCTTATTGGTTTGGAACGACATGAGGGTGAGTAATTAATGACAACATTTATTATATTTTGTAAACTATCCCTTTAATATCAAGCAGTGGCAAATACTTCAGTAAGCAGATCATCTTACTTGTGAAATACAGCGTATGTATCTGGTGGCGGCCTCTCTCGATAGGATGTGCTGGCCATCATATATATGCTTGCATGGTATTTTGGCCAGTGTTCGTAAGAGTTCCTCCTGAGACAGCCCATGTCCACTTACATTCTTGCCCAATTCAGACATGTCCAGGTCTATACTGTAGGCACACAGGAAGCTTTTACCATCCATTAGAGTCACTGAGATCCAAACGGCTGGTGCGATGAGCGACCGTTGGGATATGGACACACACATATACCGCATGACTGCAGGGTCCTTCCTCCGCTGTCCCACCGGCCGTTTCCACTCCTCCGCCAGCATTGAGACATTGTTGTTTAGTACAAAACCCAAAAGGAAGAACCATATAGGTGGAATAACTAGCATACTGATCCCATACGAGTAGTTGTATTCAGGGATACAGGGACAGTTGAATTCAAAAGACGTGTAGAGCTGAGCACTCGCCAGGGCCATGACGCCACAAATACCATTCATAAAAGACTCTTGGTTAGACTGGAGAATCTGGGCCATCATACGGAACTTATCCATGTTGATATCTTGGATTGGTCTATCCGGATATTAACCTGTATGAGAAGAAATTTTCTTACTTGAGGGTCAATATTGATATTTTACATGCAGAATGTCTTTCTTAAAAAGTTTTCTACAATCTTAAAAATAAAGGTCCTAAAGGGGGTTTTTCGCAGTGATCTGTAGAACCTTTTTCACTATAAAGAACCTTTTGTGCAATAGAAAGGTTCCTTTAATGTTAAAGGTTCTTCATGCAACCACAGATGTATGGTGACCCAGTAGTGCACAACACAATAGAAACAAGCCACAACACAACAAAATTAGCAAGACACAACAGAAACAAGCCACAACACAATGGAAACGAACCACAAATCAATGAAATTAGCACAACAAAACGGAAACAAGCCGCAACATAACGGAAGCAAGTCACAACGTAATGGAAATAGGCCACAACACAATGGAAAAAAGTCGCAGCACAACGGAAACAAGTCACAACACAATGAAAACAAGCCACAACACAAAGAAATTAGCTCAACATAATGAAATTAGTCCTATGAGGTGTGTTGTGGGGATTTCATTGTCTTGCAGAGATTTTGTTGTATTGTGGAGATTTTATTGTGTTGTGCACTGCTGGGTCTCCGTACAGATGCCAGTAAAAATATGTATAAAGTCAATTTGGAATTAATTGAATAATGAAAAATGGATAACATAGTTAACATAGTTAACAGGAACTAGCAATGAACAATACCAGCATTTATTAATCTTCTTAGTTCATGTTAATCTAAACATTTACTAAACAAGGTTAAAAGGTCAAAAGTTAACATTAGTTAATGCACTGTGAGCTAACAATAAACATTTTTCATGAACTAACATTATTAGGTTAATAAATGCTGTAAATATACATTGCTCTCTGTTAGTTCATGTTAGTTAAAGAATTAACTAATGTTAACCAATCAGACCTTATTGTAAAGTGCTACCGAAAAAAGTACAGTATGCAGTAACTTGTTGACGACTATTTTTTTCTTTAGAATAATGCGCACTTCTGAATTATACATAATTAGACTAAGTACTGTAAAAAGGGTCACGAGACAATTCACTGACTAAATTATTAAAAACATAAACATACAAGTCTGAAATAATTGTGCAGCAAAATGCTGAAAATACAACTGTCTACTTACTGAATTTTGCAATGTGCTGCCAAATATTCATCCGCCTGTGAAAGCAAAGGATTTTGTGTTATCTGTTTCAGCCCTCATTATCTCTCTGACACACGAAACAAAATACACACCTTCTTCCACGTGATGCAAAAGATTCTAAGCTCTTAGGTGAAAATGTGAATCTGTTGATATCCTAAACTTACGTCTGATGTATTTTGTCCTTGCAAACATCATATCATCAGTATTAATACAAAAAATTGTCTTTGTAATTTATCATAGTGTACTGTATATAGTTGATTGCATGTATTTACATAGGTGGTGATACCATGGTAACAGGCGGTGTGGCTCAGAGCACATGCAAAGGCATTGCCTCTCCCTATTCAAATGAAATCTTCTGTGGGATTGCAGGCACAGTTGGTGGAAAACTTTTGAATCATTTACAATGATTATTAAATCAACCATTTTTCCTTTGAAAACCCCTTCTTTCCCTCTTCCCTCTCCCCCCGCCTTCCCTCCCCTCCCCTTTTTCTGTTTTTTTTTTGTTTTTTTTCTTTTGGTTTTTGTTTTCGTTCCGTACCTCCCCCCTCCTCTTCCCGCTCGCCTTACCCTCGCCCCTCTTCTCTTCTTCCGCTTCCCCTTTCCCCCCACCCTTTTTTTTCTTCTATCGCCCACCTTCCGTCCTAACTCCCTTACGCCCCCCCCCTCCTCCCCCCTCCCTCCCCCCCCCCCCTTTTCCCCCCTCTTCCCCCACCCTGTCCGTTTCTCTTTTCCCCCCCCCTTTAGCTTACCCCTAACCTTCCCCTTGCCTTTCCCCTTTCCTTCATCCCCCCCCGTACCTCGCCCGCCACCCCTCACATTTTTCCCTTTTCATCCCCTTCCTTTCCTCCTCCTTTTCCTTTCCCCGCTTCCCCCTTACCACCCCCGCTTTCCCAATGCCCGTCTTCCCTCCCTTTTCACCCCCCTTTTCCCCCCCTGCCCCTTCTCCGCTCCCCCCTCCCCTCTCTTCCTGCCCCTTCCCCCCTACCACACCACACATAACCCACCTCCCTCCTCCATCCCCCCTCTCCCTTTTCCCCCCACCTCCCATCCCCCCCCCTCCCCCCCTTCCCCCCTCCTCCCCCTTTCCTACCCCTTCCTTTCCCCCGCATTTTTTCCCCCCCCCAACGCCCCCCCCCCCCCCCCCCCCCCCCTTTTTCCCCCCGCACCCCTTTTAACCTTTTCCCCCTTCCCTACTTCCTCTTCCCTCCCCCTTCCCCCTCCCCAGCCTGTCTTTCTTTTCCTTTTTTCAGCTCCCTTACCTTCCCTCCCCCCCCTTTTGCGCACCTTTCCTTCTTTGTCCCCCTTTTTTACCCCTTTTCAACTCCCCCCCCTGCTTTAATTTCCCTCCCTTGCCCCCTCCCTCCCTTAAACCCCTTACTTCCCCCCCTTACCCTTCCCTTAAACCCTTCTCCCCTTTTAAATATACACTCTATTGTTAGCTATACAGTACATAGTATGTACAACATAGCAGAATATATGCATACCAGTGCTAATGAAACTGATGATTGAAGGTGGAAGAGAGTGCTATTCATTCACTCCCCCCATTGACAATTCCTGCCGGTACTGGGAATCGAACCCGCAACCTTCAGGTTACAAGTCGATTAGGCCATGACTGCCCAAGTAGTTATCATCTCATGAAGGGGCTGACTCTGACAAAGCCATGTCATCAAACTTGGATACCAAACCACGATGCATCAGAAAATATTATTGGGGGATTGATTCACCTCACAGAATACATATCAGTTCACCAAAAAGGTTTGCTCAGTTGGCACTGATAGCCACATGGTTAGTGTGGTGACACATGGTCGCCGTGATTTTGCCAAGTAAGACATGTTCCTGGATCAACATCTTTTGTTGATATAGAATATAGACTAAATATAGACTTAACCCAATCCCTACCCCTAAACCTAACCCTACCCATAATTTATTCCTAAAAACAGTGTGAAATGATAGCTGATTAATAAGGGTGTAGAAGCACCTAGCCCTGATTGTAAGTTGAAAAGTTATCCCTCAGTTCTGATTGGTTGATAGGAATGTTGTTCCAGGATTAACAAGGATGTTGATCCAGGAACATGTTTTACTTGGTGAAATCATGGTCACTGGTGACACATAGCGCAACTGTGCTCGCGGCGACCCAAGTTCAATTCCCATCCCCTTCGCCGATCCCATTCCCTTCTCTCTCCAATCAAAAATGCTTTCCTGTCTAACCTCTACTGTCCTATTCAATAAAGGCATAAAAGCCCATAAATATAATATATATTCGTTTACCACTTCATATGGAAACATTTATGTTAGGTAACATCTTTATTCCTGAAGGTGGTGACCAGTGAGTCTGGAGTGTTATGAGTGAATCTTTAAATGATTTACTTAAAAGATTCATTCAAAAACATCATAACACCATTAACAGCACAAAATTAAACCCAATTTTTATTTATTTTATTTTTTTAAAACATGACAGCTAAAGGATTGCAATTATTTGAGTGATCAAAGACTTGTGTCTTAACAAGGTAAGTGGACACGAGCTCCATTAAAGCAAATCAAATTTAACATCAGTTTTTAACTTCAAAGAGTCCACATGCTTCATTGCTGTGGCATCAACCTCAGCTGGCAGAGACTATTGAGGCTTCTGAACAACTTTGTTCTTACAAAAGAACAGAATTGTATTTTTAATAAAAAAGGATAATATATCTTGGAGTATATTTGAGTATATTAGTTGATTTGAAAAGTTCTGGAATTAATTGAAATGCGCCACTAATGGGTTTATTTTGATTACTGAGTGATTTACATTTTTTCTTTTGGTCCATACACAGCAATCAGACAAACTTGCATATAACATTGTATGTAGAGGTGTTACCAGTGTACTATTTAAAAAAAGAGGAAGGGTTGTATGACAGCACAGTGTTCAGGAAGTGTGCTGTCAAACTCAAACTCTGACAGAGTGCATCCTGTGTGAGAAGCAAAAAACCAAACGGAGCTATAAAAACACATTTTCAGCCAACTTATCTTTTTGGCATTACACTGAGAGACTCCGTTTTTTGTGCTTAAAGTTGAGGTTCTGAAAGGTAAGTTGTTTAATCACATAAAAAAATATCCATCAAGCAATAGTGGATCATGTAAATGAAATAATATTTCAGAATGATGGACACTAGTGCTACCGGAACTTTAAAGCAGTTAATATATTATTATTATTATTTCAAAAGCGATTCAATACTTCATTTTTATTGCTAATGTTGTTGTTTATTAATATTTTCAAAGAGAATAAACAGCTTTGTGTGCAGGAAGTAACTTTTTTTCACTCATAGGATGGAGGACACATTACTAAAGGTGTTTGTCGTGGTCGTCAGTCTGCTCCTCTCAAAGGATCACAATGTCTTTCACGACCAAGATGACGACATCATGGTGAGCATGCAAGACCATGAGCACTTTCTATTGGAGGAGGGGGCAAAGCTAGAACATGGGGAGCACAATGTTGCCATGGAGCTGCCACATTCAAATCAGGAAGAGTCACAAAGTCATCGCAGGGTGCCGAGAGGAGAGGGGGACACATCAGATGTTCAACAAATTACGCCAAATGTCAAGACCACAGCTTTGCACGAGGAGCAAATGTCCCCAGTGGGAGAGCAAAATGACTTCCACCAAAAGGCATTTGCACCAGATGACCAGGAAATATTGGATATTGACACAGACAAACAGACATTGCATATGTTAAAGGAAGGCCTAACACATGAGCATGTCAACGTGGAACAGTCAAGGCCCACTGTGGAACAGAATGTCTCTCAGGGGGAGGCGGCACACCCGGAAAAGCCACAAGCTGGCTGGACTGATACCCATCACGAACATCAAGTTGATCAGGGATTATTCATTGACCAAAAAATACCAACTTCAAGTCAAAGGTTGACAACGATAACTCAAGAGAAACGATCTAGTGACCAAGAGGACACCTACAGTTGGTACCTTTGGAAGACACTCTCCTTGATTTCATTTTTTCGTATTTTAAAAAAATTCCTCAGAAAGGGTTCCAAGCTGCAAAGTAAGATGCTGAGATGCCTGAACATGTCCCAAGTTTCAGATCTTGATTCCAAGACCTTAATTAGTTTCCATAACCAGTGTATCCTGGTTCCACCTAGTCACAGTTGGCAAACTTGTGAGTTTGTAGAGGGTTTTGTGAATGACCTGCTGGAAGCTGTGAGGACTACAGGTTCAGACATGGAGATTGAGGACTTTATTGGTGTTGGGAGCTTATACGAGCAATGGGCTACAAGAAAAAGCATTGTGTGCGACATACATGTACCCGTCATCCCTCCAAAGCCATATAGCTTCGAGTTTGAGCTTTTGAAAGAAAGTAGAGGTTCTTCAACCATCCAGTACTGTTGCAGAGTCAATATGGTCAAAGGCGGTGCCAGTTCAACCATCTGCCCTTGCAGCAATTCCAACCTAGATGATGACGATACGTTGTGTCTTCTACATCCAGATAAAAAAGATCATGTGACTGAAAAGTACATTAATGACTTTCTATGCCAAGAAAATAGCTCATATCTTGCTAAAACGCATGTTGTGAAGTGGTTTAAGACAGCCGTTAGGAAAGCATGGGATGAGATCAGTCACAAGTATGAATTTGACCTACTATTCCAGAATAGAGAAAACCCTGGAAGTCTCAAAGTTCGTTTCAGGTCAGGTCGGGTCATTCTGTTCAATCTCACACCTGTGGTCAGATTTAAAGACTCTGAGGTACATCTGATCCCGTATTCTTCCTCTGCCATATTCTCGGACACCCATTGGCCTGTATGTTTTACACGCTACGAAAACGCCCTTCTTCAACACATAACCAAAACGCTTCCATACAATGCATGCCATATTCAATGCCTACAGATCCTTTCCTTCCTACACAAATACCAGACTGGCCTGACTGGACCATGTGGGCTAACAAACTACCACTTGAAGAACGCAGTGTTACATCTTCTGGTCAACAAAACCTTATCTTGGGACCCTGAGCAGATGGCTTGCAGACATAATGACCTGCTGACTTTTTTACAGCAGAAACTCAAAGCTAAATCACTAAACCATGCTCTGGTTGGGAATCCTCTAATTCCTAGTGAGATTGGATTACCAGAAGAGTTCAGAGTGGGAAAACCTGTTAACTTGTTTCTGCCCTTGTCAAATGAAGAGATGTACTTAAAAACAAATAGACACTTACTGGAGATGATTAGAAACATGCCAGTGCTGATATATGAATATGGATCAATGAGAAACATTTTATAAGAAAAAAAGAATAAAAAAATGTATGAGACACTGTGCTGGAAATGCTTAAATGTACTTTTGCTCAGGTGTTCATTATTTCATAATGCATCTACTCTTTTGGTGACAAATGTAAAGAGACGAAAGAATTTGTGAATTCAGTTTATCATATTAACTTCACAAAGCATAACTACATAGTTGGCACTTTTAGTCCTTAAGACAACCGTCATCGGTAAAAGACATCCTCCTAGTAATCATCATCTGATTCCCAGAACAACTCAAAGTCATCATGGCCAGCTAAAGAAAATTCAGGCATGGACTCTTCTGGTGAAAGAGGTGATGAGGTTTCTGGGCCCATCTTCATATACCAAGACTCACTGGTGATCATTGTCTTACCTGATGAAAACCGAAAAACTTGGTCAGCAAGGAAAAAAATCTGGGTAGGCCCAAGTCAAACTTAATTTCATTTAGGAAGTTAATCCATTTGTACAAACCAAATGCAACTGGAGAAGCAGGACATGTAGATGCACAACAGTTGCAGACTGTGGAATCACCATATAGCTCAGTCCACCTACAGCACACAAATCTACAATTACTACTCTCAGACTTGGGTAGATGAATTTAAAACTTAAAAAAAAAAAAAACTACAAACTGTTTAATAGAGTATGCAAGGGGAATCTAATCATTAGAGCAGACATTTTGGAAGTACATTTGTGCTCTTTGTGTGCTTGAAAACTCACTTTTTGGTTTTTGTGTTATACATGCATGACTTGGCACTTGGTCTACAAGTCTGTGGTCCAAAGTCCAACTCACAATGCATAAACAGTCTACAAAGGGAAGAGAGGAGTTTTTAAAGAGGTCAAACAAACCAGTAATTCATTCAAATGTCTTATAAATATGTGTCATGTTTTACCTTTTTGGGCTGTGGCAAAGAAACCATGTTTCTAAACAGAAAAGCTGCAACACAAAGTCATCTTGTTGACACTGGTGTGGAACTTCGTCAGAATGCTGTTCTTACTGTCCACCAGGCATCTACACACATATGATATTAAAGTTGGAATGAAATGGAAACTGGTAATTTTTCACCATTGTGACAGTCAATTGAAACCGCTTATTGTATAATGAGAAGGGGGAAGAGGGAGGATTAATTTATCCATTGGTAATTGTTTGGATCATTGTCACTTGCTAATTTGGTGGTGGGGTGGGCGCGGGGGGGGGTGGGGGGGCGGGGGTGTTGTTTTTTGTGCGTTTTTGTAAATAAAGACTACAAGTGGCAAATTAACTTTTGTAATCCAGTGAATGGATCACTTATTAAACACTGAAAGAAAATCCATTTTGATTTAATGTGGACTTTAATACAATGACCCAAGTAAATCCAAACTATGGTCAAACTTACATTTGACCATAAACAATGACACAAAAAATGTGTGGAAACAGCAACACAAGTTGACTTCATAATTCAGTATGAAAAGACCATATTTACCCATAATTCTCAACCACAGAATACGTCTCCATTGACTGAGGGTTGGGAGAGGAAGTGACAAAACAACTGTTCAGGTACAGCCTGAGTTTTTTGTCAGGTACAGCCTGAATTTGCCTGCCTCACTGCCGGGGCCTTTGGCTTCAAAGCATATTGGTTTGCCAAGGATAAAACTCTGGCCATCAACAAGCAAGTTCCAAGATGCTGAAGCCATAAACTACAAATCAGTTTACATTTAGAAAGTAATATTACATCAGTTCAGTACAAGTTAATCTCAATCAACAGAATTTGGGGCACAATGCAGATTATCACAAGCCATACATTGGCCCAGTCCCTCAAACAAACAACGCAACAAGGAAGTAAATGGGGCCAATCTTGGGGAACTTAAACAGAAATGTGAAGCTTATAATTTTATTAAAAAGTCCCTCAAACTATGCATTTGTGTCATAAACGGAGAAAAAAAACTAATAAATAACAATATACCATCCATTGCCATGATTAAGAGCCCTGCATGAGTTTGTAGGCCCCTGTACACGGTTCCACCTACTGTCTTGGTTATGAATAAAACCTGATAAGAGCGATGAAACCTTAGAATTAAAAATAAATAAATAAGCCTATGAGAAACTGAATTTTAAAGTATTTGCCAAAACAGAAGTGAAAACCCACTTTACTTTGTGTAGCTAAACGAATAGGCACGAAAATGGCAGTTCACTCCCAATCAACCCAGTTACAGTTGGTTTAGTGGAGCGTGTTTGTGTACAGGTGCATCTCAAGAAATTAGAATGTCGTGGAAAAGTTCATTTATTTCAGTAATTCAACTCAAATTGTGAAACTTGTGTATTAAATAAATTCAATACACACAGACTGAAGTAGTTTAAGTCTTTTGGTTCTTTTAATTGGTGTAGGATTGGGTGATCATACATTAACAAAAACCGTGCGGTACAATTCACTAGTTACACCAATATTAGAATTAGTGGGGTGACCTGCCAAGTCAAGGTTTTTTGTGCTAATCAACTCAAAACACCTGCAAATGTTTTCTGAGCCTTCAAAATGGTCTCAGTTTGTTTCACTAGGCTACACAATCATGGAGATGACTGCTGTTCTGACAGTTGTCCAGAAGACAATCAGTGACACCCTTCACAAGGAGGGTAAGCCACAAACATTCATTGCCAAAGAAGCTGGCTGTTCACAGAGTGCTGTATCCAAGCATGTTAACAGAAAGTTGAGTGGAAGGAAAAAGTGTGGAAGAAAAAGATGCATAACCGGACTTGGTCCGGTAGTGTTTCGTCTTTTGTTGGAGGTGAGAGGACCCGCCGCCTTATGAGATTGTCAGTGTTTTGTGACGGATTAAAAATCGAATTCAAGAATTTGAGTGAACTTCACAAAAAATGGACTGAGGCTGGGGTCAAGGCAACAAAAGCCACCACACACAGACGTGTCAAGAAATATGGCTACAGTTGTCGTATTCCTCTTGTAAAGCCACTCCTGAACCACAGACAACATCAGAGGCTTCTTACCTGGGCTAAGGAGAAGAACTAGACTGTTGCCCAGTGGTTCAAAGTTCTCTTTTCAGATGAGAGCAGGTTTTGTATTTAATTTGGAAACCAAGTTCCTAGAGTCTGGAGTAAGGGTGGAGAAGCTCATAGCCCAAGTTGCTTGATTTTTTGATGTCCAGTGTTAGGTTTTCACAGTCTGTGATGATTTGGGGTGCAATACCATCTGCTGGTGTTGGTCCATTGTGTTTTTTGAAACCAACGTCACTGCACCCGTTTACAAATAAATTTCGGAGCACTTCATGCTTCCTTCTGCTGAAAAGCTTTTTGGAGATGCTGATTTCATTTTCCAGCAGGATTTGGCACTGCCCACACTGCCAAAATCACCAAAAGCTGGTTAAATGACCATGGTGTTGGTATGCTTGACTGGCCAGCAAACTCACCAGACCTGAACCCCATATAGATTCTATGGGGTATTGTCAAGAGGAAGATTAGAAACAAGAGACCAAAAAATGCAGATGAGCTGAAGGCCAATGTCAAGAAACCTGGGCTGCCATACCACCTCAGCAGTGCCACAAAAAAATTACCTCCATGCCACGCCGAATTGAGGCAGTAATTAAAGCAAAAGGAGCCCTATCAAGTATTGAGTACATGTACAGTAAATGAACATACTTTCCAGAAGGCCAACAATTCACAAAAAAAATTTGTACTTATGAAGTATTCTAATTTGTTGAGATGAATGGTGGGTTTTTGTTAAATGTGAGCCCAAATCATCACAATTAAAAGAACGAAGACTTAAACTACTTCAGTCTGTGTGCATTGAATTTATTTAATACACGAGTTTCACAATTTGAGTTGAATTACTGAAATAAATGAACTTTTCCACGACATTCTAATTTATTGAGATGCACTGATATGGGTAGGAATGGGGATCAGGTGTTGAGAGTTCACATTTTTTTTATAGTTTTTGTACTATTATTGTGAATTGATTGTAATCATTGTCAATACCTTAATAAATAGAGTATTCAAACAAAAAAAATAGATAAAAGCCAATATGTAGTATATATCAGTACAACATGCAAAGAAATGTGTGTGCCGTGCCGAACTGTGAAAACGGCCAGAAGGTGGCGCTATAAGCAAAATAAGTCACACTTTCGAACAAGACGGGAGTAAAGAATTGATATCAATTATCTGCATTTTTAGATGAACTAGTCTATCTCCTTAAGTTTTGGTTTCGTTTTCCAAATAAATAGTAATCCCATCGTATTTTAAGTTGCATCATGGTTTGTATGGAAGCTTGTTTCTGCCACTGAATTAAAAAAAAAAAAAAGGTAATTGCGATTTTATTTTATTCGTGGCGCAGAAATAAGGGCTCCCATAGGTTAGCTTATCACTCTCTATTAAAAAAAAACTACAAACATGGTAGATACAGTTTCCAAACGCTTTCATTTTGTGGGCAATCGAAAAAGTTTCGTTTAGCCTGAAATCAGCCTTTCCTTTTTAACTTTCGTGTTTGCTTTCAGTTTAACATGAATGTGTTCATCAGTCCAGGAAGAAAGAGAGCAGAGAGACTCTTCTGGAGTCTGATCTTCTCGAGCATCAGCTGTGGTCATGTTGTGTTTTTGGGGAGCGCAGGTCAGAGAGGGTTTGGGGCTGGTAAAGCCTGACCAAGTCAAACATGGCAAATGTGGAATACGATCTGTGTGTCCGAAATCAGCAGTTCAGGACATGTCAGCTGGAAGGAGTTTTGCTGGATTTATTCGGGATGGGAAGGTCTCGGTCCTGAGATTGCTCAGTGAAGACCGTAATGATGGGAAACTAAGTATGATGCTCTAAATGTCACTTTATGGCATCGTTTAAAAAGTTAAAAATCTAAGAAAGATGCCAAGTTTGTATGTGAAAGTATATGATTTACTGAAATATAGCCTACTGTAAGCGTATTATTAATAACATCATCATAATGAAAGTAGTTTGTTTAATTTTACAGTCTGAACAGAAGTTGAACTGATGAAAGTATTTGATTTACTCCAGAGCAACTACAGCTAAAGAATGACAGAATCAGACTGATCGTCTGTGGAGGAGATGGTGCGGTGCTTCTTTCTGATTCAGGAAAAGTTCTCATCATGGACAAACTTACTGTGTGCAGGTATGTTTATGGAGACATGACAGTATAAATGACCATAAATGATAATAACAAGTATCTATCTGACAGATTGTCTTGTCTCTGCAGGCCTCTCAAAGGTCTGGATAACAGGCAGGTGATTCAGATCGCATGTGGAGACCATCATTCAATGGCACTAACCAATGGTATTAACAACTATTCCATCTAACATCTGCCACTTTGCTTTCATCTTTAGACATCTTATGATTGAGATGAATCGATTGAGATTTGAGTGTAGATGTTCAGAGCTGTTGCTCTTTCAGATGGTCAGGTGTTGGTATGGGGTGAGAACTCTCATGGTCAGCTGGGTTTGAGGAAAGATCATCCCGGCTCTCCGTCTGCTCAACATGTTCAGAGTCTGAGTGGGATCCCGCTGGCTCAGATCAGCGCTGGAGGAGACCACAGCTTTGTGTTGTCTCTCTCTGGAGTCGTGTTTGGATGGGGAAAGAACTCTGCTGGACAGCTGGGCCTCGGAGACACTACAGGTCTTCTTGTTTCTTCATGTAAAAGCTAAATCAATAACAGTATGAAATTACATGTAAAGGTACTAAATTGCGCAATACCGTGTCAAATCTATATCAAAGCATGAAAATGATGCATTTGGAAGTGATGAATTCAATTCACAATTCTTGTCACCAAAGACAGACACATCCCAACAATTATAAATAGCCTTCAATTGAAGAAAACTGTGTCCATCTCGTGTGGAGGGGAACACACTGCCACTTTATCAAAGGTACAGTATCATCATTTTATATAATAATAATTATATTCTGATTATTCTGACATACAGTCAGGTCCTTATATATTTGGACACAGGCACAATTTGTATTATTTTAGTTGCTGACCAAACATAATAATATAGTTGCAGTTATATAATGTATACGGGATTAAAGTGCACACTCTGATCTTTAATTTGAGAGTATTCACATCAAAATTGGAGGAAAGGTTAAGGAATTACAGCTCTTTACTATGTACCTCCCCCCTTTTTCAAGGGAACATAAGGACCACCAGTTCAAAAATTCAACATTGAAATGGAAATAACTCTTGAACCCTTAGTTTAAGAAAAATGAAACTTAGTACATCTGATTACTCTCCTCATGCTGATGACATTGAATATCTTATATTAAGCCTGCACCCATTACAGTAGTGGCCATTTTGAAAAGTACAGTGATTTGTTTTTTCGCTACTTCTTCAAATTTTGTCTAATTCTTCCAAAACTTGGCAGAGATAATCTTTGGACTGAGCTGCATAGAAATGACTGAACAGAATTTTACGACCTACTGGTAAAAAAAAAAGTGATGATGCTGTGAACTTAAATTAGGTCGACTTGAAATTGGTTCAAAGGCTGTATCTCGACCAAACTTTGATCAGTCAAAATGAAACTTGGTACATTTCATCAACTGCGTGATATGAGGGTCCATGCCAAAGTTGGGTACAGCGCCACTCATGAGTCGTGAGCAGTGGTGGAAAGAGTACTGAAAAAATATACTCAAGTAAAAGTACCATTGCCTTCCAAAAAATGTAGTGTGAGTAGAGTAAAAGTACTTGTCCAAAAAACTAAAAGAGTAAAAGAGTAGCCTATTTAAAAGTACTCATGAGTATCGAGTAGTGAGCTGTGGATTCTACCCCCTCATAATAAACGCTGTAAACCGCAATAGATACATTTAAAAAACGTTTTACATTCTGTAATTCACATTATCTTGTTTGTCATAAAGAATGAAGAATATCTATCATCCAGCAGTTTTAATTTTGAATGCCAACTCTTTAAAATACATTAAAAAAGCACGGAAACAGTATTCAGTTGAAGAAAAGATTAAAGTTATTCTCAGTACAATCATCCCCATTTAAATCATAAAGTTTGAAAAAAATAGATTTAAAATCATGTGTAAGGCCACTGAGACAGCATGCTGTTGTTGCACATAAAATATTAAAGGGGTCATATGATGCGATTTAAATTTTTCCTTTCTCTTTGAAGTGTTACAAGATCTTGGGCATAAAGAAGATCGTTAAAGTTGCAAAGACTAAAGTCTCAAATCCAAAGAGGATATTCTTTATAAAAGTTAAGAGTTAACCCCACCTACCTAAAACGGCTCGTTCTAAAACACCCCCACATATCTACCTCACTATGCGGAGATTGTTGGGCATACGCTGCCCAAATGTTCATGCTGTAGTATTGTTGTTGCCGCCGCCCTGTCGTGGAGATGCTGTGTGATTCGTTGTGAAATACTTTGTTTGGCCTTCCAAAAGAGGACGATATCTGCTTCGTCATGCCTGGAGCTGATCCGTGCTAGTCGCACGAGGAAATACTACAACTTTGCGCTGTGGATCGCCGGATCGGCTTTCACCGTGGACGAGTCCAGCCCAGGGTTGTCACATGTGATTGCCGCAAGCCCGCCGGCCGCGCCGTTCTTTAGCCCACTGGCCGCCGCTCACTCAAGCCCGCCGGCCTCCGCTCACTCAAGCCCCTTGCCTCTGCTCACTCTAGGCCGCCTTGTGTGACGCTGTGTTTCATTGTGAAAGAGAAACTACTGGTTTGGTCTTCCAAAATGGACACGACTAGAAATCAGTGATCAAGTTGTATTTATAACACTGTTCCAGAAAACACTCAACCCAAATATTCAGATGTGTGCAGCACATTTTATGGAGGACTGTTTACTGATCCTGGAAGAGTAGACTACAATGCCGGCTGTTCTGACTCACAGACTGTAAGTACGTTTTTTATATTTAAAGCATTTTATATTTTATATATTTAAAGCAAGTTTTTTGGGCAGTGTAGAATAGGGCTTTTTGTTTGTCATTTCTCCGATCACAAATGCAGACATGGTTTTATGGTTACGCGGCACGATGCAACGCGCAAACGCAACGCGTAAAAAGGGACAGTATAAGTCATATAAATCAGTAATTATGTCCCCAATGGATGCAACAAATGCTTTGTTTATAATAGGTTTTCATGTTTTTGAATTATCGCTCTGGCCTGACAGGGCATCATTACAGTATGGTAAGGGGCGTAACATTTCCGTCACACTCTTGAGGTATTCGGCCAATCACAACGCAACATGTTTCAGAAAGGCGGGGCATAGAGGAGAAAAAATCATGTACAGTATGTGGAAAATAATGTGTGTTTTAACCTTAAACCGCATAAAATATATTCATTACACCAAATAATGTTCTTTCTTAGCAACATCATATGACCCCTTAATATGGAACGATATTTCGGACAATTTTCAAATAGAATAGCAAATTGTATTATCAATTGCGTTTTCAATATGTGGACGCAAAATTGTGAAAATCCAAATGCAATTGCAAATCCTGCATTACCGTTTGCATTTTCGCTTTCGCGAACGCACAGTGACTGCCAAATTTCAAATGAAAAGCAAAGTCCATTTGCAACTGTATTTCCCATGTCTCAGGAGTTACGAGCCTGTCATATTTAAATAGCAATATTAATTACCACGTCTGCTTTTTCACTCTCGCTGCGTCGCGCATGTAACCTGCCAAAACTCAAATGGAATCGCAATTCCTTTTGCATTGGAATTTCCGACGTCTGCAGGGAAAGCTGTCAATCAAGGTGAGGGGGCGGGGCTATACTAGGGGACGTGTTTGTATTGGGAGGTGACGCCACTCACAGATGACCGTGCCGAATGCTCTGATCAATGGAGGTAATCGGTAAAGGCTCCGCTAAAGGCAGCTACCAATCAGTTTTGTACCTGTGTGAACGAACAGACAGTGCAACCTTCTTGGCACAATACATAATTCTGTCTTATTTACCCCAAATGCAGTGATTATCCCCTGCTAACAGCGGGAGCCACAAAGGTACGCACAATAGGTCAATATTCACTATAAACCAAACGCTTTTCACCTGTCTGCATCTCTCCCTGTTTACTCTCACTTACACTTTTAATCCGTAATAGAGAGTGTGTCACATCTGCCTCAAGACCTTTTACCGTTTGCTCTCCACTTGATGCACTTAAGCAAACAGAGCAAATCTACATGTATTTACCTATTTGCAACCTATATCTTATTCCTATCTAATAGCCTGTGTGCACCTGCCTCAAGATCTCTCAGTCTGTTTACGATCCGATAGATGCATGTGACAAAACAGAAAATGCTGCTACCCTTACTCTGCCTGACCAGACGTAGAAGGTATTTTTGGTGCAAAACAACTGAGTGACCGTGACAGCGGAATTTGTAGTTGTAGAGAACAGCCACACATGTGTATCAGTAAATCTGAAGTCACAGACAAAAGTTGCAAACTTGTAGATATTTTTCTCTCCCACAAACACAACACAACAGTTAAACGTTCTTGAATCCTTCACTGCAGGTGCACAAATCCTAGTATACGAATCACAAATCAAGAAACTCGTACGATCACAAGTTTTGCTACTATGGATGCAGTGAATTTGGTGCAAAACACATTCACACACCTGCATCAAAAATGTGAAGTCACAGACGAATTTTGTACATCCGCAAATCAGTTTGTGAATTCTTGCAATTAGATTTGCACGCTTGTAGAATGTTTTCTTACATACATATTTTTTTCTTGGATGCTTTTTCTAGAACAAACACAAGTGCACAACTACAACGACGTGAATCTGCTGCTACGAGTCTCAAAAACTGTTTTTCGCTTGCAAATGACAAGATTCACGCTCTCTCCCTTATGCACCGCCTAACTGTGTGATAAATGGTGCAAAAGTGATTTGTGCATCTGTAGAGGCAACGGCGCGCACTGTTCAGAGAGCAGAGAATTTCAGCCAATCAGAAGAGCTCATTTGGGCGCCTGAAACACGCCCCCTAGTTTTAGCCACAACCCCGAAAAATCGCGAGCTGCAAGCATCTTGACAGCGACAAGCATCAAAAAAGTTACGAGGCTATTTTTTCTTTCTGAAATCATTTGTTTATAGCTTAAATACAGCTACGTTGGTAAACAGAGTTTCTTAGTTAGGTTAGCAAATCTTATTTCACGAAAGGTAAGCTAACGGTAGCCTACCTGCACTGTTAAATTTGCTATTCAATCGTCTCGTATTAAATTACACCGTCTAATATAACGATTTATTCCTTGTATTCTGTTATGCTTTACCTTAGAAAACTAAAGGTAAACTAAAGGTAATTTACAGCAGGCAATCTATAGTAGGTAAATATCTATAGTAGTAGATATTGAGCCAAATCACAAAACAAGGATTCTCAAAGGAATGAAAACTGAGATAACTAAAGTAATTAGTAATCCTACCCAACACTGAGCGTAGTAATTACTAGACAAATTACCTACTATAGATTGCCTGCTGTAAATTACCTTTAGTTTACTATAGTAGGCTATCCCAATAAAAAATACTATTCACCAAAGAAAAAAAACATGGCACCCTTGGTTTTAACTTACCTGTGAAGATGCACCCTGATCTGTAATTTTTCCATAAGGTAAAGCATAACAGAATACAAGGAATAAATCATATATTAGACAGTGTAATTTAATACGAGACGATTGAATAACACGCTTAACAGTGCAGGTAGGCTACCGTTATCTTACTTTTCGTGAAATAAGATTTGCTAACCTAACTAAGAAACACTGTTTACCAACGTAGCTGTATTTAAGCTATAAACAAATGAGTTCAGAAAGAAAAAATAGCCACGTACCTTTTCTGATACTTGTCGTTGCGGTCAAGGGGTCCTTTTTGCCCTTCGGGCCCCCCCCAAGCTCGCGATTTTTCGGGGTTGTGGCTAAAAATAGGGGGCGTGTTTCAGGCACCCAAATGAGCTCTTCTGATTGGCCGAAATTCTCTGCTCTCTGAACATTGCCCGCCGTTGCCTCTACAGATGCACAAATCACCATATTTCACACAGATATGTGGTTCAAAAGGGAGAGTGCGTGAAACTTGTCATTTGCAAGCAAAAAACAGTGTTTGAGACTCGTAGCAGCAGATTCACGCCGTTGTAGTTATGCACTTGTGTTGGTGCTAGAAAAAGCATCCAAGAAAAAAAATATATATGTAAGAAAACATTCTACAAGAGTGCAAATCTAATTGCAAGAATTCACAAACTGATTTGCGGATGTACAAAATTCGTCTGAGACTTCAACATTTTTGATGCAGGTGTGTGAATGTGTTTTGCACCATATTCACTGCAGCAATGATAGTAGCAAAACATGTGAGCGTACGAGTTTCTTGATTTGTTATTCGTAGACTAGGATTTGTGCACCTGCAGGGAAGGATTCAAGAACGTGTAACTGTTGTGTTGTGTTTGGGGGAGAGAAAAAAATATCTACAAGTTCGCAACTTTTGTCTGTGACTTCAGATTAATGATACACATGTGTGGCTATTCTCTACAAATACAAATTCCGCTGTCACGCTCACTCAGCTGTTTTGCACCAAAAATACCTTCATACAGATGACACTCGCAGTCAGATCTACCCAGTGCAGTGTCACAGAAAACAGGCCACAGTCAAGGCAGATAACATTAAAAATCACGTGCACAATCACGGTGTTCCAGTGCTGTAAATAGCGAGAGATTCTTGCGGCAGCTGCAACGCTTGGTTGCCCGTATTGGACGCAAAACTCCATAAAGGTTAAAACGTTGAAAAAATATAAGTAAGGTGGAAAAATTAATAAGTATAGATTAGTGTGTTTGCTTAAGTGCATCAAGTGGAGGTCTTGAGGCAGGTGTGACACGCTCTCTATTACGGATTAAAAGTGTAAGTGAGAGTAAACAGTGAGAGATGCTGAGACAGGGGAAAGCGTTTGGTTAATAGTGAATATTGACCTATTGTGCGTACCGTTGTGGCTCCCGCTGTTAGCAGGGGATAATCGCTACATTTGGGGTAAAAAAAGACAGAATTATGTATTGTGCCAAGAAGGTTGCACTGTCTGTTCGTTCACAAAGGTGTGAAACTGATTGGTAGCTGCCTTTAGCGGTGCCTTTACCGATTACCTCCATTGTTCAAAGCATTTGGCACAATCGTCTGTGAGTGACGTCACTTCCCAACACAAACACGCCCCCTAGTATAGCTCCGCCCCCTCACATTGATTGACAGCTTTCCATGCAGACGTCGGAAATTCAAATGCAAAAGGAATTGCGATTCCATTTGAGTTTTGGCAGGATACATGCGCGACGCAGCGAGAGTGAAAAAGCAAACTGGTAATTAATATTGCTATTTAAATACGACAGGCTCGTAACTCCTAAGACATGAGAAATACAGTTGCAAATGGACTTTGCATTTTCATTTGAAATTTGGGGCCCCGGGGGTTTTTTTTTCCCCCAAATTAACACTGTGCATTCGCGAAAGCGAAAATGCAAACGGTAATGCAAGATTTGCAATTGTGTTTGGATTATGTCACAATTTATGCGTCCACATATTGAAAACGCAATTGAAAATACAATTTGCTATTCTATTTGAAAATTGTCCGGAATATCGTTCCATACTTTAATGTTTAGAACAGTGCAAATACAAACACCATTAGAAACTCATAGTTCAGCATCACACACCATGATATGGGTTAAAATGAGAGCCCATTTCTCTCCAAAACGGTGCCAGTTTTAGCGTTTTGCAATAAAGAAATAAAAATAACTAAACTTGATCATTTATGTTACAATTTTAACATAAATGCACATTGTTCTAGAAGGATGGCAAATTGTTATGCTGATAATACAATTTGTAAGGGAAATGGATTAAATAGCGAGTTATTTCTGGGGAAACTTTTTCAAAGGAAAACACACACACACGCGCGGTCTCGGTGAATCAGCAGCATCCACAACTGAACGGAACAAAACGTGTTGAACTTGAAAATTGTTTATAAATGCGCGAGTTCACTTGCTAAATGAAGGCGGATAGTATAAAATGGATAAAATAAAATAAAAAACCCTTTTCACAGCGCGCATCACGCGCTCAAACTCATCAAAAGTCAACAAGTTCAACAAGCAACAACGACTTATCCAAGTGACTGCTGCAGAACGCACGCGAGAGAGAGACGAGGCGTCTCATAAGTGAGTGGGGAATTTACCGAACGTGGCACTTGCGGGAGTTAACACTGTACGCAATACCCGCAACCTCACACCAAATTTCAGGCCGTGTAGATAGGCAAGCATATATACAAATCATTTAGTAAGCAGAAAACTGAAATGTACCTTAACATATTAAGTTAGATGAAGATGCGACTGAATTGATGCTTGAAGAATGCACTTCCAGCAGCCATGATAAACGGTTAAAGTTTTCTATGCACAATTTGATTTGACGAAAGTCAAAAGGGGGAAACCAAAAAAGACCTATTACTATCTATCCAATCATGTTGATGGATAAAAATGAAATTAAAATAAGCATGTAACGACCACAAACGGAGGAAAATAGCGGAGTAAAAGTACCGATACATCACTTAAAATGTACTCAAGTAAAAGTACACAATTTTTAAACTACTCAAAAAAGTACAATTACTGATAAAAACTACTTAATTACTGTAACGTGAGTATTTGTAATTCGTTACTTCACACCCCTGGTTGTGAGGCATGAAAAATGGCTCTTTTTGCTTATAACTTTTGAATAGTTCAATCATAATCTTGGCATCTATGGATTCCTTGGGTCATGCCGAATCTAAGGATCGGATGAACCACGTGTCCGCCATTTTGAAATTTGTCATAAATTGCAATATCTTTTGAACCACTTGACATATTAGCATAAAAATTGACAGGGATCATTGACGGCATGTCCCGGAGGTACAAGAGAAGTTTGAACAGACTGCCACCTAGTGTTCCAGAGATATAAAGATTTTTACAAAAATGCTTATAACTTTTGGAAACATTGTCCGAATTTTATTATTTTTATATATCCTTTCATTGCCTGGGTCATGCCAATTCTTTTTCGCTACTCCTCCTACATATTTTGTCCAAAATCTGACCAGATGATCTTTGGACCGAGCCGCACTAAAATGACTGAACAGATTTTTGATATTCGCTTCCATTCCTGAGAAATACGAAATTTGAGCGTCCCTGAGTTTGTTTGAATTGATTCTCGGTTGAACTTCTGAACGTCAGCGTCTGTATGAACACCCGTCTCCCCAGTGGTGCAACAAGATGTGTGACAGGCGCTTGACTTGGAGGTTGTTGGTTTGTGTCCCGTGTTGTGTATTTTAATAAAATTGTGTGTAATGTTGTGCTGATTTGATTCCTTTGTTATCCAGATCAGCAATGTACAAATCATTATTCCTTCTGGATTAGAAATGAATGTTTTTATCCATACTGTGTTCATTTTCATTTGAACTTCTGTTCATTCGGAGTTCATTCTCACCTATAATTCTGAACCGGCTGTATTTCATGTTCATTCAAATTCTGCTGTTTTTGCTCTTCCTGCTCTGCACTGCACTACAGCCCCTTCAGGGCCTTGGCCCCCGTATCGCTGCTTGCAGCTATATTTATGATTATATTTAATTGTCCTATTACATTTGAGCCTCGGAAAATGGGGGGGACTGTGTATAAAAATGATTTGTAATTCCTAAGCATTTTGTGTTATATTTTTTGTTCAACCCCTTGAATTAAAGCTTAAAGTCTACACTACAATTTCATCTGAATTGTTTCATTTTAATTCTATTCTGGTGGCATACAGAGCCACCAGGGAAATTGTGAAAATTGTGTCAGTGTCCAAATATACAGTGGGTAAGTAAAGTATTCAGACCCCCTTAAATTTTAAATTTTTCACTCTTTGTTATATTTGCAGCCATTTGCTAAAATCATTTAAAAAAAATTATTTCCTCATTAATGTACACACAGCACAACATATTGACAGAAAAACACAGAATTATTGAAATTTTTGCAGATTTATTAAAAAGAAAAACTGAAATATCACATGGTCCTAAGTATTCAGGACCCTTTGCTCAGTATTTAGTAGAAGCACCCTTTTGATCTAATACAGCCATGAGTCTTTTTGGGAAAGATGCAACAAGTTTTTCACACCTGGATTTGGGGATCCTCTGCCATTCCTCCTTGCAAATCCTCTCCAGTTCTCTCAGGTTGGATGGTAAACGTTTGTGTACAGCCATTTTTAGGTCTCTCCAGAGTTGCTCAATTGGGTTTAAGTCAGGGCTCGGCTGGGCCATTCAAGAACAGTCCAGAGTTGTTGTGAAGCCACTCCTTAGTTATTTTAGCTGTGTGCGTAGGGTCATTGTCTTGTTGGAAGGTAAACCTGCGGCCCAGTCTGAGGTCCTGAGCACTCTGGAGAAGGTTTTCGTCCAGGATATCCCTGTTCATCTTTCCCTCGATTGCAACCAGTCGTCCTGTCCCTGCAGCTGAAAAACACCCCCACAGCATGATGCTGCCACCACCATGCTTCACTGTTGGGACTGTATTGGACAGTTGATGAGCAGTGCCTGGTTTTCTCCATACATACCGTTTAGAATTAAGGCCAAAATGTTCTATCTTGGTCTCATCGGACCAGATAATCTTATTTCTCACCATATTGGAGTCCTTCAGGTGTTTTTTAGTAAACTCCATGTGGGCTTTCATGTGTCGTGCACTGAGGAGAGGCTTCCATCGGGCCACTCTCCCATAAAGCCCCGACTGGTGGAGGGCCTGCAGTGATGGTTGACTTTCTACAATTTTCTCCCATCTCCCGACTGCATCTCTGGAGCTCAGCCACAGTGATCTTGGGGTTCTTCTTTACCTCTCTCACCAAAACCCGATAGCTCAGTTTGGCCGGATGGCCAGCTCTAGGAAGGGTTCTGGTCGTCCCAAACGTCTTCCATGTAAGGATTATGGAGGCCACTGTGCTCTAGGAACCTTAAGTGCAGCAGAAATTTTTTGTAACCTTGGCCATATCTGTACCTTGCCACAATTCTGTCTCTAAGCTCTTCAGGCAGTTCCTTTTGACCTCATAATTCTCATTTGCTCTGACATGCACTGTGAGCTGTAAGGTCTTATATAGACAGGTGTGTGGCTTTCCTAATCAAGTCCAATCAGTATAATCAAACACAGCTGGACTCAAATGAAGTGTAGAACCATCTCAAGGATGATAAGAAAAATGGACAGCATCTGAGTTAATTATATGAGTGTCACAGCAAAGGATCTGAATACTTAGGACCATGTGATATTTCAGTTTTTTTTTTTAATAAATCTGCAAAAATTTCAATAATTCTGTGTTTTTCTGTCAATTTGGTGTGCTGTGTGTACATTAATGAGGGAACAAAATTAACTTAAATGATTTTAGCAAATGGCTGCAATATAACAAAGAGTGAAAAATTGAAGGGGGTCTGAATACTTTCCGTACCCACTGTATATGGACCTAACTGTACTATTTTTAAATGATAAAATATATCACGCTACACAAATTATGAGATGTCTTGGCAGTGTATGGTAAAGTAACAATATCTGAAATAGATGCTGATCTTATGTCTGTATCATTAGGGCGGCACAGTGTTCACATTTGGATCCGGAGGTTGTGGTCAGCTTGGGCACAACTCATTTAGAGATGAACATCATCCGCGGGTGGTTGCTGAACTGTGGGGATCTGAAGTGTCACAGGTCACATGTGGGAGGTAAAGACATTTCATAAGCAATCGGTGTTCAGAGAAATACTACAGATTTCTTTATGCACCTTTTTTAAATCTCATGAAACCATAACATAATGATAATTCCTCGCAAGATATATATTAGCCCTAATACAAGTCTGTGTATAGTTCAGTTTAGTAATGATTTTTTTTCTTGTATAAAGACATCACACGCTTGTATCAGTCACATCGTCAAAGCTGATCTATTCATTTGGATGTGGGACACAAGGGCAGCTGGGAAACGGAGAAATGATCAAGCAGTCTGTGCCTTTCTCTGTGGATCTGCCAACTGGTAAGTAAATCATCTTTTAGCATTAGGGTATTTTGTTATGAATATTTTTATATTCATGATGATGCTCAAAGATCTAAACTAAGTATTTATTGCACACAGAATGTAATCAAGAATATATGATTGAAAATATCATCGCTGGGGAGAATCATTCCTTTGCCTTGTTTTTCGAAGTAGGACATGGCAGTTTTCATTCATTAGTAGTTTAACATAAATTATTGCTGCACTGTGATTACTCATGTTTTACTTGTATTTTGTAGGAGCTGGAAAGTAATGTCAAATCCAACCCAAGCAGAGGTGCTTTGACATTAAATGACAGAATGATTGACCGATGGCTGTCTGGAACTGATTCATGCTGGGCAACAATAAAACAGTGAGTGTTTTCCTTACAATCTTGATCTTATGTTTGTAGGATTCTTACTATTTTTATAATTAGAAGTGTAATGATACAATTGAGCAATTGTATATATGAAAGTAATGCATATCAATGGATTAGAAAAGAATCGTTAAAAGTATTGTGTTATTTACAGGGAAATAAACACAGTGTTCTCCTCCGCTGCCTCTCTGAACGGGAGTTTTCTCAAAACAAGGTAAAATTAGGTAGTTCTATTTAGTAATTTCTCATTGTTGTGCCTAAAATGACTATTTCCATTACAGATGTTAAAGTAAATGTCTGTTTTTGTAGTTGTGATGATCATTATCAGACGTCTGAGGATCATTGTGGGTTGGATTTTGATCTGGTTAAAACATCCTTTGCAAAGTTATCAGAGAATAAAAGCTTGATATCAGAGGTAATGATAAATCTAACATTTATAACCAATTTTAATTACATTTGAGATGCTGTTCATTTTATTTATTTTTTGTATCTCAGGTAGTGAAGGTGGTTCAGCAGACACTGGTGCCATCCCTGAATCCAAATCCAACTGGTGTTGAATCGCTGAGAGTTTATCTTCTCCTCCCTGAGCTCATCAGACGCCTCAAGAAACAAAAAACTGAACTCACTGAAGCTCTGGCCTCCAAAGTCCTTCAGCTGGATCCTGATGCTCACAAGGTGTTAGGTAAAGCTGGGAGAACTTTCAGCCTTTGACTTGTGTTTTTAGCTTTGTTGTATTTGTCGAAGTATTTTTATGTTATATTCTCAGAGAAGTACTGGTCCAAACTTCCTGATGATTGGCTCAAAAGCCTGGTGAAGTTATTTCACAAAGCATCTGCTGAGCTGATTGGCCAGATTTCTTGTGGTGAAATGGGCTATGACTTAACTAGACGCCTGAAGAAGTTTTTGAATATCCTTCGGATGATCTATCAGGTGCCTTTTTAAACAAAAATGCTTTTTTGGATCAAAGATGTATTTTAATCTATCATTGTATAATAGTTTTTTATACTTTGTTGTGAAGGTCTGCTGCAGTGCCAACAGAGACATCCCAAACAGGGATTTCATCATTCATGAGATCAGTGATCTACTAGATACAGTAAGAACCAAAGCAATAGTGAATTGTGCTGCATAAAGAGATTTTTAGAGGAAAACCAAATCACCACAGAATTCTTTTTTTTACATCAATAGCTGCAAGCCACCTTGAAGAAACTGTCATTGCTATTTTGGGGTTTTGATTTTACTGATGATTGGGAGGATATGGTGAAATTGAAAGATTACTGCTTTGTAAGTATTAAAAGCTGTTGACTTGATACATGATGTATGTCATTTGTATGTTTCTTGTTCAATTACTTTGAGAAACCTTATATTACTTTAATGCATCTTTCTTTCAGGAAACTATTAACATATTGGTCAAGTTCCCTTTTGTGGCTGACACTGTGTCTAAACAGAAAATGTTTTGTGTAAGTCAGACATGTATATACTAAGTCATACATAGGCCAAACATGCATATGAGAAATAACTGATTTTTTTAAGTAGCAGTTCACCTAAAATGAAAATGTTGTCATCATTTATTCACTCTTAAAATGAGGAAAGGTTGCGCCTCTTTTTTTTTTTTGTTACCATTCAATGACTCAAGGGGCACCAAAAACTGTTTGGTTACCATGATCTTTAGAATATTTGTTCTGCAGAAGACAATAGAGCTCATATGAGGGTAAATGATGACATAATTTTTATTTTTGGGTGGACTATCCCATTAAAGCTAACATCATTTTACCCTTTTTAGTATTTGCAGGGACTTTTACAGCGCTTTCCAGACCCAGACAGGATCTTTTTAAATGGCAACATGTTGCACATAAACAGGGAATCGGTGTTGACAGACACGCTAAAGTATCTCAGACAAAAAACCCACGCATTTCATAATCTATTGCAGGTAAAAGAATTACAGAATTGAATTCAGAGTTGAAATGTCTGATATGGTATTTTAATGAAAAGCTCCTGTGCAGGTGACATTCATCGGGGAGAATGGAATAGATATGAGGGGTTTATCGGCAGAATTCTTCTCCCTCCTTTCCCAGTCTCTTCTGAAATGGGAGAAGAAGGTGCTGGAAGTCCATGAGAGTTCACTGGTTTGGTTCAATCCTGATGTAAGTTTTACACCAAACATTCCTTGTTCTTTCTAATGTAGTCTTTCTCATATATCACATACATGTGCTGTGATGCTTGTGTCTTTTCAGGGCATGCAAGCTAATAGAGATTTTTACTATCTTGGCGTTATCTGTGGAATGGCGCTCTACAACCATCATTATATAAACATTGGCTTCCCTCTGGCCTTGTTCAAGAAACTCCTCCAGCAGAGTCCCACTCTGAATGATCTGGAGGAACTATCTCCTGTGGAGGCCAGGTAAACGATTAAAGACTATGAGACATTCGATTTTATACACTGTAGTGTTACAGAGCAGGTCATATTAATTGAATATCAAAAATCTCACATTAGAACTTTGAAAAGCCTTCTTGAGGAGGACGAGGATGAAGTAGTAGATATGTTCAGTTTCGATTTCACGGTAATAAAGTTTCTATGGTTCACATGTATTAGTGTACACAGCTGTTGTTTAAATTGATGCTGTTATTTACCTCCTTCAGGTCAAAGGAAAAAAGCTCATCCCAAACGGAGATCAAATTCGAGTGACCAAAGCTAATAGGTAGAAATAGATCTATCTATCTGTCAACTCTTCAAAATATATTTGAATGTTTCAAATAAGCTTGTCTTGACAAACTGTTCCATTTCTAAATGTCCTCTTGATGTTATAATTTATATAGAGTTATAAAGGAGTTAATGAGGTAGTGACACACAGGTGGAAGTGTCCAAGCAATAGATTATGGGAAATGAAGTTCATCATGATGGGAAAGCAAGGGAGACGGGAGGAGGGCCCTCTGGTGACGATCATAGGGACTCCAAAAAAGGCGCCCAGGGCGGATGCAACAATCACATCACTGCATAGTAAAAACACCTTTTTTTCCAGACAGAAATATGTGGATTTGTATGTCGACTTCGTTTTCAACAAGTCAGTGAAGAAACAGTTCGAGCATTTTTCAAGAGGTTTCTTTAAGGGCTGTCCACTTGATGCCTGGAGCATGTTCCACCCTGAGGAACTCCAGGAGCTTTTCCACGGCTCCCCTGAATACGAGTGGAAGGAGCTTCAGCAGGTAAGCTTCTTCAAGAAACTTGCCAATTTTGTATGTTTTAAATATTTCACAGTACCTGAGTTTTTCTGCTTCGTCTTCAGTGTGCTTCCTATGAAAAGTGTTCTGCCTCTGATGAGCTCATCAAGAACTTCTGGACTGTTTTCTTTGAGCTCTCTGAAGAGAACAAGAGGAAGTTTCTGAGTAGGTTTTGTCTTGAACATGAATGTCTTGATGCATCTACATAAGGAATATCATTATTATTTGCCTCACAACCTCACATTATATATTTTTCTCTAGTTTTCTTGTATGGGACGGACCGTGTACCTGTGGGAGGTTTCTCAAAGCGCTCTCTGAAGATTTTACAGTCAGACTATCCTGATGCAGAAGACCGACTGCCAGAGGCCCAGACCTGTTTTGGCAGATTAATTCTTCCCAAATACAGCGATATCAACACACTTCGTGACAAGCTTATACACGCAATCAGCTTTTGTAAGGTTTTTGGACGAGTGTGAAACTCCCTCCATATTCCAGACCCTATGCAGTCAAGCGTATGCTGCTAAACTTTGCAGCTTATTGGGTATGAAACATTCATATTGGCTAGTTATCATCATTTATATAGGTTAGACATCATAATAACATCAAACATATGTAAATAAACACATTGTGAGAGCTATAGATATTCTATTTCTAGCATTATTTAAAATAATTTTTATTGTTTATGTTTTACTGCTGGTAGAATAACATAACTAAAGCCCTTTGTGATTTTATATAGCCTAATATAATGCATTAATATACAGATATTGTGGTATGTCAACTGAAACTTATTGTATGTTTTGTTATTTAGTGTTTCTTCAAACATATTTATTTGCCTAGATAAATAAAAATACATGTTCTAGAAAATATGTCTTGTATTATCCGTTTTTAAAAATTATATTCATCATATTTTCACATGGAACAAAAGAGGCAACAGAACTGGAATAAAGTAAGTTTAAGTTATCAAGTAATTGTTTGATTTAACACAATGTTTTCACAATTGTGTTTAGTTAGTATGCAATACTAACTGTACTTGTTTTCTTTGTGGCGCTCCTTCATAATCTGGTTTGAGCCAATTATTAGCAGTTGTTTCTTGTCACACTGTTACTACAAATGTCCTTCAAGCAATTTTAGATGGCCCATTTTAACCTAATAAGTTATTATATAATAAAATAAAGTCGGTTTCATTACCATCACCTTCTGGACAAATCTGAATCTCTCAGTCTTTGGCATGGAACAATGGCTGATAAGCTGGATACATGTGGGTTATTTGATGTCTTTGTGTCTGTACTTATCACTTATATATATCACTATATATATATACTGTATATGCATGTATACATATATGGGTAGGAATGGGGACAGATTGTTGAGAGTTTAAAAAATGTTTATAGTTTTTGTACTATTATTGTGAATTGATTGTAATCATTGTCAAAACCTTACTAAATAGAGTTTTCAAAAAATAGATAAAAGCCCATATGTAGTATATATCAGTACAACATGCAAAGAAATGTGTGTGCCGTGCCGAACTGTGAAAACGGCCAGAAGGTGGCGCTATAAGCAATATTAAGTCACACTTTCGAACAAGACGGGAGTAAAGAATTGATATCAATTATCTGCATTTTTAGATGAACTAGGCTATCTCCTTAAGTTTTGGTTTCGTTTTCCAAATAAATAGTAATCCCTCATCCGTATTTTAATTTGTCATCATGGTTTTGTATGGAAGCCAGTTTCCGCCACTGAATAAAAAATAAAAAAGGTAATTGCGACTTTTTATTTTTATTCAGTGGCGCTGAAATAAGGGCTCCCATAGGTTAGCTTATCACTCTCTATTAAAAAAAAAAAACTTAAAAACTATGGTAGATACAGTTTCCAAACGCTTTCATTTTGTGGGCAATCGAAAAAGTTTCGTTTAGCCTGAAATCAGCCTTTCCTTTTTAACTTTCGTGTTTGCTTTCAGTTTAACATGAATGTGTTCGTCAGTCCAGGAAGAAAGAGAGCAGAGAGACTCTTCTGGAGTCTGATCTTCTCGAGCATCAGCTGTGGTCATGTTGTGTTTTTGGGGAGCGCAGGTCAGAGAGGGTTTGGGGCTGGTAAAGCCTGACCAAGCCAAACATGGCAAATGTGGAATACGATCTGTGTGTCCGAAATCAGCAGTTCAGGACATGTCAGCTGGAAGGAGTTTTGCTGGATTTATTCGGGATGGGAAGGTCTCGGTCCTGAGATTGCTCAGTGAAGACCGTAATGATGGGAAACTAAGTATGATGCTCTAAATGTCACTTTATGGCATCGTTTAAAAAGTTAAAAATCTAAGAAAGATGCCAAGTTTGTATGTGAAAGTATATGATTTACTGAAATATAGCCTACTGTACGCGTATTATTAATAACATCATCATAATGAAAGTAGTTTGTTTAATTTTACAGTCTGAACAGAAGTTGAACTGATGAAAGTATTTGATTTACTCCAGAGCAACTACAGCTAAAGAATGACAGAATCAGACTGATCGTCTGTGGAGGAGATGGTGCGGTTCTTCTTGCTAATGGAGGAAATGTTCTCATTATGGACAAATCTACTGTGTGCAAGTATGTTTATGTAGGCAAAACAGTGTAAATGACCATAACAAATATCTGACAGACTGTCTTGTCTCTGCAGGCCTCTCAAAGGTCTGGATAACAAGCAGGTGATTCAGATCGCATGTGGAGACCATCATTCAGTGGCACTAACCAATGGTATTCACAACTGTTCCATCTAACATCTGCTATTTTGCTTTCATCTTTAGACATCTTATGATTGAGATGAATCGATTGAGATTTGAGTGTAGATGTTCAGAGCTGTTGCTCTTTCAGATGGTCAGGTGTTGGTATGGGGTGAGAACTCTCATGGTCAGCTGGGTTTAGAGAAAGATCATCCCGGCTCTCCGTCTGCTCAACATGTTCAGAGTCTGAGTGGGATCCCGCTGGCTCAGATCAGCGCTGGAGGAGACCACAGCTTTGTGTTGTCTCTCTCTGGAGTCGTGTTTGGATGGGGAAAGAACTCTGCTGGACAGCTGGGCCTCGGAGACACTACAGGTCTGATTATGTAAAAACTTAGTATAGTATTAGTATAGTATGAAAGTACATTTAAATGTACAAATTGTTTGCAACACATACAGTGGGGAAAAAACGTATTTAGTCAGCCACCAATTGTGCAAAAGATGAGAAAAAAAGATGAGAGAGGCCTGTAATTTCATCATAGGTATACCTCAACTATGAGAGACAAAATGAGAAAAAAAAAATCTAGAAAATCACATTGTATGATTTTTAAATAATTTATTTGCAAATTATGGTGGAAAATAAGGATTTGGTCAATAACAAAATTTCATCTCAATATTTTTGTTATATACCCTTTGTTGGCAATGGGGTCAAACGTTTTCTGTAAGTCTTCACAAGGTTTTCACACACTGTTGCTGGTATTTTGGCCCATTCCTCCATGCAGATCTCCTCCAGAGCAGTAATGTTTTGGGGCTGTCAATGGGCAACACGGATTTTCAACTCCCTACAAAGATTTTCTATGGGGTTGAGATCAGGAGACTGGCTAGGCCACTCCAGGACACTGAAATGCTTCTTACGAAGCCACTCCATCGTTGCCCGGGCGGTGTGTTTGGGAACATTGTCATGCTGAAAGACCCAGACACATTTCATCTTCAATGCCCTTGCTGATGAAGGAGGTTTTCACTCAAAATCTCACGATACATGGCCCCATTCATTCTTTCAGTCGTCCTGGTCCCTTTGCAGAAATCAGCCCCAAAGCATGATGTTTCCTCCCCCATGCTTCACAGTAGGTATGGTTTTTCTTTGGATGCAACTCAGCATTCTTCTCCTCCAAACACGACAAGTTGATTTTTTTTTACCAAAAAGTTATATTTTGGTTTCATGTGACCATATGACATTTTCCCAGTCCTCTTCTGGATCATCCAAAATGCTCTCTAGCAAACTTCAGATGGGCATGGACATGTACTGGCTTAAGCAGGGGAACACATCTGGAACTGCAGGATTTGAGTCCCTGGCAGCACAGTGTTACTGATGGTAGCCTTTGTTACATTGGTCCCAGCTCTCTGCAGGTCATTAACTAGGTCCCCCCGTGTGGTTCTGGGATTTTTGCTCACAGTTCTTGTGCTCATTTTGACCCCACGGGGTGAGATATTGCGTGGAGCCCCAGATCGAGGGAGATTATCAGTGGTCTTGTATGTCTTCCATTTTCTAATAATTGCGCCCACAGTTGATTTCTTCACACCAAGCTGATTACCTATTGCAGATTCAGTCTTCCCAGCATGGTGCAGGTCTACAATTTTGTTTCTGGTGTCCTTTGACAGCTCTTGGTCTTGGCCATGGTGGAGTTTGGAGTGTGAATGTTTGAGGTTGTGGACAGGTGTCTTTTAGACTGATAACAAGTTCAAACAGATGCCATTAATTCAGGTAAAGAGTGGAGGACAGAGGAGCCTCTTAAAGAAGAAGTAACAGGTCTGTGAGAGCCAGAAATCTTGCTTGTTGTAGGTGACCAAATACTTATTTTACCGAGGAATTTACCAATTAATTCTTTAAAAATCCTACAATGTGAGTTTCTGGATTTTTTTTCCTCATTTTGTCTCTAATAGTTGAGGTCTACTATGATGAAAATTACAGGTCTCTCTCATCTGTTTAAGTGGGAGAACTTGCACAATGTGGTGGCTGACTAAATACTTTTTTTCCCCACTATATATTCAAAGCAGAATATGACATATTGGAAGGAGAATTTTATGCACCATTCTTGTGACCACAGACAGACACGTCCCAACGGTTGTAAATAGCCTGAACTGGAAAAAAACTGTGTCCATCTCATGTGGAGGGGAACACACTGCCACTTTATCAAAGGTAGAGATCATTTTTATTATATACTATTTTCTATAGTAAATGCTATTTCTAGTGAAATAGATGCTGATTCTAGGTCTGTAGCATTTAGGGCGGCACAGTGTTCACATTTGGATCCGGAGGTTGTGGTCAGCTTGGGCACAACTCATTTAGAGATGAACATCATCCGCGGGTGGTTGCTGAACTGTGGGGATCTGAAGTGTCACAGGTCACATGTGGGAGGTAAAGACATTTCATAAGCAATCGGTGTTCAGAGAAATACTACAGATTTCTTTATGCACCTTTTTAAAATCTCATTCTACCATAACAAATATTGATAATTCCTCGCAAGACAAATATTAGCTCAAATACATGTTTTTGTATGGTTTAAGTTCAGTTCAGTATTGAGTCTTTCTTTCAAAGACATCACACGCTTGTATCAGTCACATCGTCAAAGCTGATCTACTCGTTTGGATGTGGGACACAAGGGCAGCTGGGAAACGGAGAAATGATCAAGCAGTCTGTGCCTTTCTCTGTGGATCTGCCAACTGGTAAGTAAATCATCTTTTAGCAGTGGGGTATTTTGTTATGAATATTGTTTTACTCGTGCTGTTGTTCAGAACTAAACAAAGCTAAATGTTTGTTGCACACAGAATGTAATCAAGTATATACGATTGAAAAAATCATCGCTGGGGAGAATCATTCCTTTGCCTTGTTTTTCAAAGTAGGACTTTTTTTTCATTCATTAGTAGTTTAACATAAATTATTGCTGCACTGTGATTACTCATGTTTTACTTGTATTTTGTAGGAACTGGAAAGTAAGGTCAAATCCAATCCAAGCAGAGGTGCTTTGACATTAAATGACAGAATGATTGACCGATGGCTGTCTGCAACTGATTCATGCTGGGCAACAATAAAGCAGTTAAGTGTTTCCATTTACTGATACTGATATAAATCCAGAGTTTATGTATACTATTTCCATGCCATTTTTGAAATACTGGGAAATTGCATGTGGAACTGAGTGTCAGGACCTTAATGCATTTGTCCTTCTTTTTAAACTTACTATTAAATAGAAGAAATACCAGAGAGTAAATAATTGCTTATTTACACAATCCATTAAGTGAATCTCGATCTTATGTAGGATTCTTACTATTATGTATAAAGAGTTGTACCCTAATATAATTGAGCAATCGTATATATTAATGCATATAAATGGACTCAGAAAGAATTTGTAAAAGTATTGTGTTATTTACAGGGAAATAAACACAGTGTTCTCCTCCGCTGCCTCTCTGAATGGGAGTTTTCTCAAAACAAGGTAAAATTAGGTAGTTCTATTTAGTAATTTCTCATTGTTGTGCCTAAAATGACTATTTCCATTACAGATGTTAAAGTAAATGTCTGTTTTTGTAGTTGTGATGATCATTATCAGACGTCTGAGGATCATTGTGCGTTGGATTTTGATCTGGTTAAAACATCCTTTGCAAAGTTATCAAAGAATGAAAGCTTGATATCAGAGGTAATGATGAATCCAACATTTGCCAAAACTGTTCTTTACATTTTAAACAATAAGATGCAGTTAATGGTTTGTGTATCTCAGGTAGAGAAGGTGGTTGAACAGATGCTGCGATCTCTGAATCCAAATCCAACTGGTGTGGAATCGCTGAGAGTTTATCTTCTCCTCCCTGAGCTCATCAGACGTCTCAAGAAACATCGAAGAACTGAACTCACTGAAGCTCTGGCCTCTAAAATCCTTCAGCTGGATCCTGATGCTCACAAGGTGTTAGGTAAAGCTGAGAGAACTTTCAGCCTTTGACTTGTGTTTTTGGCTTTGTTGTATTTGTCTAAGTATTTTTATGTTATATTCTCAGAGAAGTACTGGTCCAAACTTCCTGATGATTGGCTCAAAAGCCTGGTGAAGTTATTTCGCAAAGCATCTGCTGAGCTGATTGGCCAGATGTCTTTTGGTAAAATGGGCTATGACTTAACTAGACGCCTGAAGAAGTTTTTGAATATCCTTCAGATGATCTATCAGGTGCCTTTTTAATACACTGGATCAAAGATGTATTTTAATCTATCATTGTATAATAGTTGTTTATTCTTTGTTGTGAAGGTCTGCTGCAGTGCCAACAGAGACATCCCAAACAGGTATTTCATCATTCATGAGATCAGTGATCTACTAGATACGGTAAGAACCAAAGCAATAGTGAATTCTGCTGCACAAAGAGATTTTTGGAAGGAAACCAAATCACATCAGAATTCTTTTTCTACATCAATAGCTGAAAGCTACCTTGGAGGACCTGTTATGGCAGTTATTGCGGTCTGCTTTTACTGATGATTTTCAGGATATGCTGAAATTGAAAGATTACTACCTTGTAGGTATTAAAGGCTTCGGACATGATACATATCAATACATTTCAAATAGATTTGCATGACATATAGCAATAACTACCAGAAATCTTATATTACTTTACTGCATTTTTCTTTCAGGGAACTATTAACATATTGGTCAAGTTCCCTTTTGCGGCTGACACTGTGTCTAAACGGAGAATGTTTCATGTGAGTGCCAGACATGAGGATGTACTCAGTTATACATACTGTATGTTATACATGAATATGCCAAATAACTATGATTTTAAGCAGAAGTTCACCCAAAATGAAAATTCTGTCATCAGTTTTTTTTTTACGATTTATTTTTGCCTTTATTACAATAGAACAGTATTTAGACTTAAGTGGGAGAGAAAGAAGGGGGGAGGGATGGGGAAAGGTCTGCGAGCCGGGACTCGAACACGGGACGCCCCAAAGCACAACGGTGCTACTGTATGTCATTAGAACTTTATTTTCTACCGTACAATGGAATTCAATGGGCACCAAACTGTTTGGTTGCAAACATTCTTTAGAATATTTGTGTTCCGCAGAAAAAATTGAGCCATACAGGTTTGAGTTTGACAGAATTTGCATTTTTGGGTGGCCTATCCCTTTAAAAGCTAACATTATTTTACTCTTCTTAGTACTTGCAGTGGCAACTCTTCAGACCCAGGGCCAATGGCAACGTGTTGCACATAAAGAGAGAATCAGTGTGGTTGGACACACTTACGTATCTCAAACAAAAAACCCACGCATTTCGTAATCTATTTCGGGTAAAAGAATTACAGAATTGAATTCAGAGTTGAAATGTCTGATATGGTATTTTAATGAAAAGCTCCTGTGCAGGTGACATTCATCGGGGAGAATGGAGTAGATATGAGGGGTTTATCAGCAGAATTCTTCTCCCTCCTTTCCCAGTCTCTTCTGAAATGGGAGAAGAAGGTGCTGGAAGTCCATGAGAGTTCACTGGTTTGGTTCAATCCTGATGTAAGTTTTACACCAAACATTTCTTGTTCTTTCTAATGTGGTCTTTCTCATATATCACATACATGTGCTGTGATGCTTGTGTCTTTTCAGGGCATGCAAGCTAATAGAGATTTTTACTATCTTGGCGTTATCTGTGGAATGGCGCTCTACAACCGTCATTATATAAACATTGGCTTCCCACTGGCCTTGTTCAAGAAACTCCTCCAGCAGAGTCCCACTCTGAATGATCTGGAGGAACTATCTCCTGTGGAGGCCAGGTAAACGATTAAAGACTATGAGACATTCGATTTTATACACTGTAGATGTCACAGTCGTGTTTCAGAGCAAGTCATATTTATAATTGTATTTCAAAAATCTCATTAGAAGTCTGAAAAGCCTTCTTGAGGAGGAAGAAGATGAAGTAGTGGATATGCTCTTTTTGGATTTCACGGTAATACAGTTTCTGTGGTTCATTTGTATAAAAGTGTGCACAGCTGTTGTTTAAATGCTTACATTTGTGCTGTTATTTACCTCCTTCAGGTCAAAGGAAAAAAGCTCATTCCAAACGGAGATCAAATTCAAGTGACCAAAGTTAATAGGTAGAAACTATCTATCATTTTCTAAATGTCCTCTTGATGTTATAATAGACTTCAATTAATTATACATTACTTCTGAAATACATGCATGACAAAACAACATAAAAATGCAAATTAGTCTATAGGTGCTGTAGATCAGGGGTCACAAAACTTGGTGTCCTGCAGAGTTTAGCTACAACCCTAATCAAACACACCTGAACTAGCTAATCAAGGTCTTGCTAGGTATACTTGAAACTTCAAGGCAGGTGTGTTGAGGCAAGTTGGAGCTAAACTCTGCAGGACACCAGCCCTCCAGGACCAAGTCTGGTGACCCCTGCTGTAGATGTTCCTTTTGTGCATTGCAAAGTAATAACTTTTATTTTTCAGACAGAAGTATGTGGATTTGTATGTCAACTTCGTTTTCAACAAGTCAGTGAAGAAACAGTTCAAACATTTTTCAAGAGGTTTCTTTAAGGGCTGTCCACTTGATGCCTGGAGCATGTTCCGCCCTGAGGAACTCCAGGAGCTTCTCCACGGCTCCCCTGAATACGAGTGGAAGGAGCTTCAGCAGGTAAACGTCTTCAAGAAACTTGCCAATTTTTTATGTTTTAAATATTTCACAGTACCTGAGTTTTTCTGCTTCGTCTTCAGTGTGCTTCCTATGAAAAGTGTTCTGCCTCTGATGAGCTCATCAAGAACTTCTGGACTGTTTTCTCTGAGCTCTCTGAAGAGAACAAGAAGTTGTTTCTGAGTAGGTTTTGTCTTGAACATGAATGTCTTGATGCATCTACATAAGCAATATCATTATCATTTGCCTCACATCCTCACATTATTTATTTTTCTCTAGTTTTCTTGTATGGGACGGACCGTGTACCTGTGGGAGGTTTCTCAAAGCGCTCTCTGAAGATTTTACTGTCAGACTGTCCTGATGCAGAAGACCGACTGCCAGAGGCCCAGACCTGTTTTGGCAGATTAATTCTTCCCAAATACAGCGATATCAACACACTTCGCAACAAGCTTATACACGCAATCAGCTTTTGTGAGGTTTTTGGACGAGAGTAAACTTCCCTCGAGGTTCCAAACCCCAAAATATAGGCTATACAGTCACAGATTTGCCACACCGATGTAACACAGATCACTCTTGTTGGGAGCAAAATATTTTGCTTAATGTTGTCACATTATTTATGTAGATTTATATAGGTATCATAAAAAAAATTATATTTGTAAATAAACACAATAGGAGAGCTATATTCTATTTTTAGCACTATTTAGTAATTTGGCACATTGTAATTTTTATCACATTATAAAATATATTTTGGTATGTAAGCTCTTAACCTTATTATATGTTATGTTATTTGGTGTAAAAAAAAAAAAACATTCTCACATTATCTATCTTTTAAATTATATAAATATCATAAGACATGTAACAAAAAAAAAGGCAACAGAACTGGAAAAAGTGTATGTACCAAGTCATTATTTTGATTTTATATGAAGCAATGAGACGAAATTCAAATTCAACCAATTTTTTTTCACAATTAACAAAAGCCCTATTCGCACGGGATTAGTAATACCTGGTGACCTCCAGTCATTTGTAATAATTGCGGAGGGAGGTTGTCTGTGATCTTAATCCCGTGCGAATCAGCCATGTCTTTTATTTGTAAAGTAAAAATTCCCCCGCAAATGACTTAGCATATTTCGCTGAAAACCGACGTCCTGTGATAATATTAGTCCCGTGCGAATCGGCATCTCTGTGATTCGGCCAGCATTTGGTGGGTCGTATATCATTTTTCGAGGTTTTTGTTTACTGTGCGCCTTTTTATCCATCTTCCGCGAAGAATGGAGCTACGTTGGAGTGTTTGATAGTATTTTGGGTGCCAGGGGCGGATTTAGTGACTTGGGGGCCCCAGAAAAAATTTTAAAAAAAAACAGGAAGGGGGCCTATACAAGTCACACATTTACAACCTTGAGGTTCCTTTCACTGTTGCTCGCTGCTGCACGGCCGTGTCCCATAGTTGTGTCTAATCTTTTAGAATGTTCATGTACATGTTATAAATAAAGGATTTATTTAATGTTGTAAATCCCTTGTTCATATTTAAACAGGTTATACTAGTATTAGAGTAGGTTGGACACTAGGTGGTGCGTTGGGGTAATTTTCACTATGCAATTGTCTACACAACGCAAGGCTGTCTAATTCTAAACTTTAAAATATACATTTATTTTTATTGCACATTTAAATTAAACTGAAGGAAATTATAAATTTACATGCTTAAGGATTATTTCAACCAAACATGAAGTGTGCCTGTGAGGAAAGTGTCTTTCACAAAAACGAGTGAGCGCCATTTAAAAAATGAAAATAGGCCCTATATAATATGCACTGTTGCTTAGTATTAAAATTATAGCTTCAGATGCATGATATTTGTAGGGCCCTATGAAATCCGCTTTATTTTCCCCAAATTAGCCTAAGTTTTATTTTTTCCAAAATCTTTTTTTCCGTTTTAATTTCTGGATGATTATATTAAATTTTAACAAAAACATGTATAATTAATTAAAATCACAAAACTTGTTTAATTTAACAGCAATTAGGCCTATTTAAAAAGTGTAAACAAAAAATTCCATTCTTGGGACCCCAAATTCTGCGCGTTCTTTTTTTTTACATTTAATTTTTCAGTGTTCCCTTTAATGGGTTTAATCAAAAAACATATCTAATTGATTAATTAAAAACACCTTAATTTATTAATTTGTATACAATAATAGGGCACTATGAAATGTTAATTTTATTTACTTATTTTTTAGAAATTCTGTGTTGTGTATTTTCATTTTTCTGGTAATCAAATGAAGGCGAAAACATGAATCTATCTTTTATTCCAATGAAAATTAAACAAACCCTTTAATTTTTTGTACATTCAAAATGCTACACAACAGAAGTTTACTGTGTAACGAGCAATGTCATGGAATTAGTCAAATATTGAATGAATAAATAAAATGCAATTCAGTACACTTCAAACAAACCGCGATATGGACTAGTGTATGTGAATATTAAATGGCAAAAATACTATTTAGCTACTACAGACGACAACCGCGAGTGTTGCAGGTGCTTAAATAGCAAACTAGCAAACGAAGCGCGCGCCTGCACCGTTCATTCCGTCACATTCCGTGTTACACAGTAAATTCCGTTTTTATGAATAGATTCCGGGATTCCGTCCCCATTTTCTAAATCGCCCTACTTTTGCTAAGAAGCACGTCTCGCATATAAAAAGCATTTTAGGGGGCCCTTGGCTTTTGGGGGCCCCAGGCGGTCGCCTACCTTTGCCTAATGGTTAAGTCCGCCTCTGTTGGGTGCTGTCATCATATCGCTACACCATACAATTTGCAGAAAGAGGAAGCTGAAAAGGTTTTGAGGTTAATGTGTTACAAATAAATCAAGCATAAAGCTTGAGATATTATTTTAACCAGGTGAAATGTAAATGACACAGCGCACAAAGCTATATTAGTTTCTTAAAACAAATTATATCTAACGTACATAGCACGGACTCTCAAAGCCTTGAATAGGGTATCCGAGAATCCGGGCAAGGAACAGTTTAAAACAGCATATGCTGGTTATGTATGTTTTGATGCTGGGATGCTGGTTTGAGCTGGTCCTTTGCTAGTTTATGCTGGTCCTAAATTGATCCAGAGGGTGAATGGGACTTTAACTTTAACATTAAGCGTAGATGACTATGACAATGATTTGTAAATGCCAAAATTAAAAACGCGCTCAAAATTAAAACCGGCGTCGGTACGAATCCCAGCGGCTGAACTTTACCAAGAACTTTTCACTCCAGAAAAGAGCGGTAAACCGATGCCTCCGCTGGTCAAGCCAATACTTCTGCCCACAGTTTGTGCCGAGAAACCGCGAAATATGTCTCCGGTCCGAAGAAGATGGTGGAGGTTTTGTGTCACCATGTTAGTGAGAGTCCTGAAGAGTTTTTGTACCAGTCACGGCGCGTGGAGACACTTGAAACTGGGAACGTGTGCTATCAATGAAGCCATGGCTTCTCACTACTATTTTCTGTACTATCTGAAAGCATGTGGCATAAAACGAGAGGTGGGTGACAATGGCCACGTACACACTAGCTCAATATTAGGTTATTTAAAATTCACCGCAGTGTGTTCGGAACCGCATGTGGAACCTAACCCTATAGCTGTTAATGATGTAGTGAAACTCTCATCAGAGATGTCAATAAGACGCCTATGTAGACAGTAATTTGGTTTAAATGGCAGAACACAACGAGTCTGTGGGAGATTCGCTCCTGTGGTTCAGTGCTGTGGCACTCCTGAAACTTTACTGTGTGTATGTGGCCTTTTGGTAACATGTTTTATTTCAGGAGGATGACAATCGAGTGACTTACAGGTGCATCTCAATAAGTT
This sequence comes from Sinocyclocheilus anophthalmus, assembly GCA_018155175.1. Taxonomy (NCBI): domain Eukaryota; kingdom Metazoa; phylum Chordata; class Actinopteri; order Cypriniformes; family Cyprinidae; genus Sinocyclocheilus; species Sinocyclocheilus anophthalmus. The sequence goes on from JADLZN010004840.1 coordinate 212,928, forward strand.
AGAATGTCGTGGAAAATCATATTTCAGTAATGCAACTTCAAATTTTGAAACTTGGTATAATAAATTCAGGGCACACAGATGCCGTAGTTTAAGTCTTGGGTTCTGTTAATTATGAGGATTTGGCTCACATTAACAAAAAACCCCCAATTCGAAATCTCAACAAATTAGATACTCATAAAACCAATAATTCTGGTTTCTTTTTAGTGAATTGTTGGCCTTCGGCGAACGTATGTTTCATTTACTGTACATGTACTCCAATACTTGGTAGGGGGATCCTTTTGCTTTAATACTGCCTCACTCGGCGTGCATGGACGGTGATCAGTTGTGGCACTGCTGAGGGGTATGGAAGGCCAGGTTTATGGACAGTGGCCTTCAGCTCATCTGCATTTTTCTTGTTTCTCATTTTCTTTTTGACAATACCCCATAGATTCTCTGGTGTTCAGGTCAGGCGGGTTTGCTGGCCAGTCAAGCACACCAACACGATGTTCATTTAACCAACTTTTGGTGCTTTTGTGGGCAGGTGCCAAATCCTGCTGGAAAATGAAGTATGCATCTTCAAAAAGCTGGTCAGCAGAAAAAAGCATGAAGTGCTCCAAAATTTATTGGAAAACGGGTGCAGTGACGTTGGTTTTCAAAAAAAACACAATGGACCAACACCAGCAGATGAAATTGCACCCCAAATCATCACAGACTGTGGAAACTTAACAATGGACTTCAAGCAACTTGGGCTACGAGCTTCTCCACCCTTCCTACAGACTCTAAGACCTTGGTTTCCAAATGAAATACAAAAACTCTCATCTGAAAAGAGGACTTTGGACACTGGGCAACAGTCCAGTTCTTCTTATCCTTAGCCCAGGTAAGACGCATCTGACATTGTCTGTGGTTCAGGAGTGACTTAACAAGAGGAATTCGACAACTGTAGCCAAATTCCTTGACATGTCTGTTTGTGGTGGCTCTTGATGCCTTGACCCAGCCTCTGTCCATTCCTTGTGAAGTTCACTCAATTCTTGAATCAATTTTGCTTGACAACCCTCATAAGGCTGCAGTTCTCTCGGTCGGTTGATCATCTTTTTCTTCCACACTTTTTCCTACCACTCAACTCTCTGTTAACATGCTTGGATACAGCACTCTGTGAAAAGCCAGCTTCTTTTGGCAATGAATGTTTGTGGCTTACCTCCTTGTGAAGGGTGTCAATGATTGTCTTCCGGACAACTGAAAGATCAGCAGTCTTCCCCATGATTGTGTTTTGAGTTGATTAGCTGATTGTCATGTCACCATATTCTANCTCTATGAAATCAGTTTTATTTTTCCCAAATTAGCCTAAGTTTTTTTTTTTCCAAAATCTTTTTTTCCGTTTTAATTTCTGGATGATTATATTATTATTCATTTTAACAAAAAAAAAAAGTCTAATTCATTTAAAATCATGAAACGTGTTGTAATTTAACCCGCAATTTTAGGCCTATAAAATTAAAAGTTAACAAAAAAAAATTACATTCGTAGGGACCCAAATTTGCGATTGCTTTCTTTTTTTTTGTCATTTTAATTTTTCAGTGTTCCAGTTTGAATTGTATTAATCAAAAAGCATGTCTAATTAATTGAATTCATAAAAACAATTTAATTTATTAATTTGTATACAATAATAGTATACAAATTTTTAATTTTGTTTACTTATTTTTTTAGAAATTCTGTGAAAATTTTTCATTTTTCTGGTAATCAAATGAAGGCGAACACATTAATATATCTTTTATTCCAATGAAAATTAAACAAACACTTTAATTTTTGTACATTCAAAATGCTAAACAACAGAAGTTTACTGTGTAACGAGCAATGTCACAGAATTCGTCAAATATTGAATTAATAAATAAAATGCAATTCAGTACACTTCAATCAAACCGCGATATGAACTAGTGTATGTGAATATTAAAATGCAAAAGTACATTTTAGCCTACTACGACGGGACAACGCGAGTTGGTTGCAGCGTGTTAAATAGCAAATAGCAACGAAGCGCGCTGAGCCTGCACCGTTCATTCCCGTCACATTCCGTGGTTACACAGTGTAGTTAAATCCGTTTTTTATGAAAGATTCCGGGGATTCGTCCCAGTTCTACATAACCATACTTTTGTAAGAAGCATTATACTATTTTTATAAAAAGCATTTTAGGGGGCCTGGGCTTCGTTTGGGAGGGCCCTTGGCGTTTTGGGGGCCCAATGGCGGTCGCCACCTTGCCTAATGGTTAAGTCCGACTCTGTTGGGTGCTGTCATATATCGCTACACCATACAATTGCAGGAAGAGAAGCTGAAACGGTTTTTTGTTTGGAGGTTAATTGTGTTACAAATAAATAAGCAATAAAGTTGAGAGATTATTTAACCTGAGTGAAAGTAATGACACGAAACTTATTTTAGTTTCTTTAAAAAAGTTATATCTAACCGTACCATAAACGGGACTCTCAAAGCCTTGACATACGGGTATCCGAGAGGGAATCTGGCAGTGCAGTAACAGTTAAAAACCAGCATAAGCTGGTTAGGTATGTTTTGAAGCTGGGCTGCTGGGATGAGGTTTTGAGCTGCTGGTCCTTTGCTAGTTTATGCTGGTCCTAAATTGATCCAGAGGGTGAATGGGACTTTAACTTTAACATTAAGCGTAGATGACTATGACAATGATTTGTAAATGCCAAAATTAAAAACGCGCTCAAAATTAAAACCGGCGTCGGTACGAATCCCAGCGGCTGAACTTTACCAAGAACTTTTCACTCCAGAAAAGAGCGGTAAACCGATGCCTCCGCTGGTCAAGCCAATACTTCTGCCCACAGTTTGTGCCGAGAAACCGCGAAATATGTCTCCGGTCCGAAGAAGATGGTGGAGGTTTTGTGTCACCATGTTAGTGAGAGTCCTGAAGAGTTTTTGTACCAGTCACGGCGCGTGGAGACACTTGAAACTGGGAACGTGTGCTATCAATGAAGCCATGGCTTCTCACTACTATTTTCTGTACTATCTGAAAGCATGTGGCATAAAACGAGAGGTGGGTGACAATGGCCACGTACACACTAGCTCAATATTAGGTTATTTAAAATTCACCGCAGTGTGTTCGGAACCGCATGTGGAACCTAACCCTATAGCTGTTAATGATGTAGTGAAACTCTCATCAGAGATGTCAATAAGACGCCTATGTAGACAGTAATTTGGTTTAAATGGCAGAACACAACGAGTCTGTGGGAGATTCGCTCCTGTGGTTCAGTGCTGTGGCACTCCTGAAACTTTACTGTGTGTATGTGGACTTTTTTGGTATAACAGTTGTATTTCAGGAGGGATGACCATAGCGCGGACTTTCAGGTGAATCTCAAATAAGTTTGAAGTCGTGGAAGGAAAAGTAAAAGTTCATTTATTTCAGAATTCAACTCAAATTGTGAAACTCATTAACTGTATTAAATAAATTCAATGCACACAGAATGAAGTAGTTTAAGTCTTTGGTTCTTTAATTGTTATTTTGGCTCACATTTAACAAAAAACCCACCAATTTACTATCTCAACAAATTAGAATACTTCATAAAAACAATTAATTCTGGTTTATTTTAGTGAATTGTTGGCCTTCGGGAAAGTATGTTCAGTTATTGTACATGTACGCAATACTTGGTAGGGGGCTCCTTTTGCTTTAATTACTGCCACAATTCGGCGTGGCATGGAGGGTGATCAGTTTGTGGCACTGCTGAGGTGGTATGGAAGTCCAGGTTTATTTGACAGTGGCCTTCAGCTCATATGCATTTTTTCGTCTCGTTTCTCATTTTCCTCTTGACAAAAGATTCTCTATGGGGTTCAGGTCAGGTGAGTTTGCTGGCCAGTCAAGCACAACAACACCATGGTCATTTAACCAACTTTTGGTGCTTTTGTGGGCAGGTGCCAAATCCTGCTGGGAAAATGAAATCAGCATCTTCAAAAAAACTGGTCAGCAGAAGGAAGCATAAAGTACTCCAAAATTTCTTGGTAAATGGGTTCAATGACGTTGGTTTTCAAAAAACACAATAAACCAACACCAGCAGATGACATTGCACACCAAATCATCACAGACTGTGGAAACTAACACTGGACTTCAAGCAACTTGGGCAATAAGCTTCTCCACCCTTCCTCCAGACTCTAGGACCATGGTTTCCAAGGAAATACAAAAAACTTGCTCTCATCTGAAAAGAGGACTTTGGGACCACTGGGCAACAGTCCAGTTCTGCTTCTCCTTAGCCCAGGTAAGACACCACTGACATTGTCTGTGGTTCAGGAGTGACTTAAAAAGAGGAATACGACAACTGTAGCCAAAACACGTCTGTGTGTGGTTGCTCTTGATGCCTTGACACCAGCCTCAGTCCATTCCGTGTGAAGTTCACTCAAATTCTTGAATCAATTTGGCTTGACAATCCTCATAAGGCTACGGTTCTCTCGGTTGGTTGTGCATCTTTTTCTTCCACACTTTTTCTTCCACTCAACTTTCTGTTAACATGCTGGGATACAGCACTCTGTGAACAGCCAGCTTCTTGTCAATGAATATGTTTGTGGCTACCCTCCTTGTGTGAAGGGTTTTTCTGGTTTTGTCAATGGATTGTTCTTTCCGGAAAACGTCAGAGCAGCAAAAACTTATTGTACAGGTGTTTTTTTGAGGTTGAATGAGCTGATTGGCCATGGCCCCATATTATGCTAATTTGTTTGAGATGTGATTGGTGGGTTTTTGGTTAAATGTGAGCCAACCAATCATCACATTAAAAGAACACCAAAGACCGTAAAACACCGTAAACACTTCAGTCTGTTTGTGGCATTGTTGTTATTTAAGACCATGGTTTCACAATTTGAGTTGAATTACTGAATAAATGAACTTTTCCACAACATTCAAATTTATTGAGATGCACCTATATAGTGATATCCATATAAGTAATAAAAGTACAGCCACAAAAGACTCAAAATAAACCCACATTTACCATTCTTATCAGCAATTGTTCATGTTTGCCAAAGACTGAGAGATTTCAGTTCAGATTTGTCCCAGCAGGCGGGTGATTTGATGGTAATGCAACTGAAAGTTGTAGAAGACGATGACCGACTTTATTTTATTATATAATAACTTATTAGGTTAAAATGGGCCATCTAAAATTGCTTGAAGGACATTTGTAGTAACAGTGTGACAAGAAACAACTGCTAATAATTGGCTCAAACCAGATTATGAAGGAGCGCCACAAAGAAAACAAGTACAGTTAGTATTGCATACTAACTAAACACAATTGTGAAAACATTGTGTTAAATCAAACAATTACTTGGTAACTTAAACTTACTTTATTCCAGTTCCGTTGCCTCTTTTGTTCCATGTGTAAATATGATGAATATAATTTTAAAAAACGGATAATACAAGACATATTTTCTAGAACATGTATTTTTATTTATCTAGGCAAATAAATATGTTTGAAGAAACACTAAATAACAAAACATACAATAAGTTTGAGCTGACATACCACAATATCTGTATATTAATGCATTATATTAGGCTATATAAAATCACAAAGGGCTTTAGTTATGTTATTCTACCAGCAGTAAAACATAAACAATAAAAATTATTTTAAATAATGCTAGAAATAGAATATCTATAGCTCTCACAATGTGTTTATTTACATATGTTTGATGTTATTATGATGTCTAACCTATATAAATGATGATAACTAGCCAATATGAATGTTCCATACCCAATAAGCTGCAAAGTTTAGCAGCATACGCTTGACTGCATACGGTCTGGATAGGGCTGGCTGGCTGGATTATGTGGCAAAAATTGATTATCACGATTATTTCTTATTCCTGGCGTTTCGATACGATATAATTCATTATCGATGATGAAACACTATTTATCTGAATAGAAATCTTTTGTAACAATGTAAAAGTCATTACTGTCACTTTTGATCAATTTTAAGCATCCTTGCTAAATAAAAGTATTAATTTCTATAATTTCTTTTCCAAAAAAATTATAAAAATTATACTGAATGGAATAGTGTATAATGTTACAAAAGCTTTATTAGATATAAATGCTGTTCTTTCAAATTTTCTATTCATCAAAGCATCCTGAAAAAAAATGTATCACGGTTTTAATATTGATAAATCAGCAAATCAGCATGTTAGAATGATGGAGTAATGATGCAGAAAATTTACCTAGTATGATCACAGAATAAATTACATTTTAAAAAATTATTTAAATAGAAAAGTTATTTTCAATTGTAAAATATTTCACAAAATTAAAATTAATTGGTACAAGTTTTGCCTGTACTTTGGATCAAATATAATGCAGCCTGGTTGAGCAAATAGAATTCTTAAAAAAACCAACATTAAAAACTTACTGTTTTCAAAACTTTTGAATGGTAGTGTAGGCTGATTATTCTTATAGATTGAAACAATGTGCTTCAGCAAGGAAAAAACAAAAAAAAAAAGAAAAAAAAAAAAAAAAGGGTTGATGAAAAGTTGCTCCGAGTCGCTCGATGCAGAAAACAAAAAAATTTGAACAACAACAAAAAATGGAAATGTTGCTGGAGAAGGGCTATTGAAAATGCAAAACTCATTTCTCTGCCAGCAGGGAAGCGCTTTACTTTTAGAGTGGATTTAAAACTAGCGGTTTACTCCAGTGAATGGCTGTAATTCAAAGCAGAGATCCGCTCATGAACGCAACTTTATCAGATCAAATGAAAATGCCATCTAAACTATTCTGAAGACAGTCGGTTCCCTTCAGAGATACATTCATATAAAACACCCGCGCCACGTTTTGATTTTGAAACGTGCAGTGCTCATGTTTATTCAACGAAGTCAAACGCCACAAATAAATCAATGTATGGGAAACTGGTAATGTATATCGAAATATCGGAAATGTGTTTAAAACTCATATCACCGTTATTGAAAAAAATTATATCGCGATACATATTGATATTAAATTATTGTCCAGCCCTAGGTCTGGAATATGGAGGGAAGTTCACGCGCGTCCAAAAAACATTACAAAAGTGACTGCGTGTATAAGCTTGTCACGAAGTGTGTTGATATCGCTGTATTTGGGAAGAATGAATCTGCCAAAACAGGTCTGGGCCTCTGGCAGTCGGTCTTCTGCATCAGGACAGTCTGACAGTAAAATCTTCAGAGAGCGCTTTGAGAAACCTCCCACAGGTACACGGTCCGTCCCATACAAGAAAACTAGAGAAAAATAAATAATATGAGGCAAATAATAATGATATTCCTTATGTAGATGCATCAAGACATTCATGTTCAAGACAAAACCTACTCAGAAACTTCCTCTTGTTCTCTTCAGAGAGCTCAAAGAAAACAGTCCAGAAGTTCTTGATGAGCTCATCAGAGGCAGAACACTTTTCATAGGAAGCACACTGAAGACGAAGCAGAAAAACTCAGGTACTGTGAAATATTTAAAACATGCAAAATTGGCAAGTTTCTTGAAGAAGCTTACCTGCTGAAGCTCCTTCCACTCGTATTCAGGGGAGCCGTGGAGAAGCTCCTGGAGTTCCTCAGGGTGGAACATGCTCCAGGCATCAAGTGGACAGCCCTTAAAGAAACCTTCTGAAAAATGCTCGAACTGTTTCTTCACTGACTTGTTGAAAACGAAGTCGACATACAAATCCACATATTTCTGTCTGGAAAAAAAGGTGTTTTTACTATGCAGTGATGTGATTGTTGCATCCTCCTGCTGGAGTCCCTATGATCGTCACCAGAGGGCCCTCCTCCCGTCTCCCTTGCTTTCCCATCATGATGAACTTCATTTCCCATAATCTATTGCTTGGACACTTCCACCTGTGTGTCACTACCTCATTAACTCCTTTATAACTCTATATAAATTATAACATCAAGAGGACATTTAGAAATGGAACGGTTTGTCAAGACAAGCTTGTTTGAAACATTCAAAGATATTTTGAAGAGTTGACAGATAGATAGATCTATTTCTACCTATTAGCTTTGGTCACTCGAATTTGATCTCCGTTTGGGATGAGCTTTTTTCCTTTGACCTGAAGGAGGTAAATAACAGCATCAATTTAAACAACAGCTGTGTACACTAATACATGTGAACCATAGAAACTTTATTACCGTGAAATCGAAACTGAACATATCTACTACTTCATCCTCGTCCTCCTCAAGAAGGCTTTTCAAAGTTCTAATGTGAGATTTTTGATATTCAATTAATATGACCTGCTCTGTAACACTACAGTGTATAAAATCGAATGTCTCATAGTCTTTAATCGTTTACCTGGCCTCCACAGGAGATAGTTCCTCCAGATCATTCAGAGTGGGACTCTGTTGGAGGAGTTTCTTGAACAAGGCCAGAGGGAAGCCAATGTTTATATAATGACGGTTGTAGAACGCCATTCCACAGATAACGCCAAGATAGTAAAAATCTCTATTAGCTTGCATGCCCTGAAAAGACACAAGCATCACAGCACATGTATGTGATATATGAGAAAGACTACATTAGAAAGAACAAGGAATGTTTGGTGTAAAACTTACATCAGGATTGAACCAAACCAGCGAACTCTCATGGACTTCCAGCACCTTCTTCTCCCATTTCAGAAGAGACTGGGAAAGGAGGGAGAAGAATTCTGCCGATAAACCCCTCATATCGATTCCATTCTCCCCGATGAATGTCACCTGCACAGGAGCTTTTCATTAAAATACCATATCAGACATTTCAACTCTGAATTCAATTCTGTAATTCTTTTACCTGCAATAGATTATGAAATGCGTGGGTTTTTTGTCTGAGATACTTTAGCGTGTCTGTCAACACTGATTCCCTGTTTATGTGCAACATGTTGCCATTTAAAAAGATACTGTCTGGCTCTGAAAAGCTCTGTAAAAGTCCCTGCAAATACTAAAAAGAGTAAAATGATGTTAGCTTTAATGGGATAGTCCACCCAAAAATAAAAATTATGTCATCATTTTTTACTCATATGACTTTATTTTCTGCAGCCCAGAACACAAAATTCTAAAGAATATTGGTAACCAAAACAGTTTGGTGCCCAGTGATTTCCAGTGACTGGTAAAAAAGAAGCATTCTCAGTTTAAGAGGGTTGAATAAATGATGACAAACATTTTCCGTTTAGCGTGAAATGCTAATTAAAAAAAAAATCAGTTATTTCTATTATTTTTGCATGTTTGGCCTAATATGTATGACTTAGTATATAAAGGTTGACTTACACAAAACATTCTCCATTTAGATACAGTGTCAGCCGCAAAAGGGAACTTGACCAATATGTTAATAGTTTCCTGAAAGAAAGATGCATTAAAGTAATATAAGGTTTCTCAAAGTAATTGAACAAGAAACATACAAATGACATACATCATGTATCAAGTCAACAGCTTTTAATACTTACAAAGCAGTAATCTTTCAATTTCACCATATCCTCCCAATCATCAGTAAAATCAAAACCCCAAAATAGCAATGACAGTTTCTTCAAGGTGGCTTGCAGCTATTGATGTAAAAAAAAGAATTCTGTGGTGATTTGGTTTCCCTCTAAAAATCTCTTTGTGCAGCAGAATTCACTATTGATGGGTCGGGCTTTCTGGGATGGTAATAAAATGGTTCAGGTCATACTTAGAAGGAAGAGGTCATTATGTGAGTATAGGAGAGCATAAGACTAAGTGGACGTCCATGACATGCGGAATCCCACAAGGCTCAATTCTTGCACCGCTCCTGTTTAGCCTGTATATGCTCCACAAGTCAAAATTAATGAGAAAAGAACCCAAATTGCCTATCACAGATATGCTGGCATGATACCCAGATTACCTAGCCTTATCTCCAAATGACTACAGCCCCATTGACTCCCTCTGCTAATGAATTGATGAAATTAACAGTTGGACGTGCCAGAACTTTCTTCAGTTAAACAAGGGAAAAAAAACTGAAGTCATTGCATTTGAAAACAAATATGAAGTTCTCAAGGTGAATGCATACATTGACTATAGGGGTCAAACAACTAAAAATCAAGTCAGGAATCTTGGTGTGATTCTGGAGCCAGACCTTAGTTTCAGTAGTCATGTCAAGCAGTAACTAAATCAGCATACTATAATCTAAAAAACATTGCAATAATTAGGTGTTTTGTTTCCAGTCAAGACTTGGAAAAACTTGTTCATGCCTTTATCACCAGAAGGGTTGACTATTGTAATGGTCTCCTCACCGGCCTTCCCAAGAAGACCATTAGACAGCTGCAGCTCATCCAGAACGCTGCTGCCAGAATTCTGACTAGAACCAGAAAATCTGAGCATATCACACCAGTCCTAAGGTCCTTACACTGGCTTCCAGTTACATAAAGGATAGTTTTTAAAGCACTATTACTTGTTTATAAATCACTCAATGGACTAGGACCTAAATACATAGCAGATATGCTCACTGAATATAAACCAAACAGAGCACTCAGATCATTAGGATCGAGTCAGTTAGAAATACCATGGGTTCACACAAAACAAGGGGAGTCCGTTTTTAGTTATTATGCCACCCGCAGTTTGGAATCAGCTTCCAGAAGAGATCAGAGGTGCTAAAACATTAGTCACATTTGAATGCAGACTCAAAACTCATCTGTTAGCTGTGCATTTATTGAATGAGCACTGTGCGATGTCCGAACTGACTGCACTATATTATATGTATAATCGTTTTCTATTCTTAACCGTTTTAAATTAATTTTAAACCTCTTAAAAATCAATTTTTTTTATCAATTTCAAAGTTTTTAAATTCCTTGTTTTATTGTTGGGGTTTTTTTTTTTCTATGTAAAGCACTTTGAATTACCATTGTGTATGAATGTGCTATATAAATAAACTTGCCTGCCTTGCCATTGCTTTGGTTTTACCGTATCGGGCTAGTAGATCACTGATCTCATGAATGATGAAATACCTGTTTGGGATGTCTCTGTTGGCACTGCAGCAGACCTTCACAACAAAGTATAAAAAACTATTATACAATGATAGATTAAAATACATCTTTGATCCAAAAAAGCATTTTTGTTTAAAAAGGCACCTGATAGATCATCCGAAGGATATTCAAAAACTTCTTCAGGCGTCTAGTTAAGTCATAGCCCATTTCACCACAAGAAATCTGGCCAATCAGCTCAGCAGAAGCTTTGTGAAATAACTTCACCAGGCTTTTGAGCCAATCATCAGGAAGTTTGGACCAGTACTTCTCTGAGAATATAACATAAAAATACTTAGACAAATACAACAAAGCCAAAAACACAAGTCAAAGGCTGAAAGTTCTCCCAGCTTTACCTAACACCTTGTGAGCATCAGGATCCAGCTGAAGGACTTTGGAGGCCAGAGCTTCAGTGAGTTCAGTTCTTTGATGTTTCTTGAGGCGTCTGATGAGCTCAGGGAGGAGAAGATAAACTCTCAGCGATTCAACACCAGTTGGATTTGGATTCAGGGATGGCACCAGTGTCTGCTGAACCACCTTCACTACCTGAGATACAAAAAATAAATAAAATTAACAGCATCTCAAATGTAATTAAAATTGGTTATAAATGTTAGATTTATCATTACCTCTGATATCAAGCTTTTATTCTCTGATAACTTTGCAAAGGATGTTTTAACCAGATCAAAATCCAACGCACAATGATCCTCAGACGTCTGATAATGATCATCACAACTACAAAAACAGACATTTACTTTAACATCTGTAATGGAAATAGTCATTTTAGGCACAACAATGAGAAATTACTAAATACAACTACCTAATTTTACCTTGTTTTGAGAAAACTCCCGTTCAGAGAGGCAGCGGAGCAGGCGCGCGCGGACTGACAAAAAACAAGACGCGCCCCAAACAAGACCAGACACACAAACACCCAACCACAGAGACTGTTCCACCATACCCGACATAAACAAACACCCAATAACAAAAAAAACACACCACACAAACATACATCTTACCGAACACTTACCACCAGAAAATATTGAATCACACACCCAACATCCCACCCCCCCACCCCTTGACTCCCCCTGCCTTCCTTCACTTCTAATACCCTGGCCCCCCCCCCACAACACAAATCCAATGTAACCAAACATAAAGACCACACCTCCCCAACCTCCATTCTCCCACACAATAAACACACCAAATAGTAACCACCACACAACAAGCCACCCAGTACCCTCCCCTACCACCACAAACACACTAACCCACAAACACCCACACACACAGAACTCCCACACGCAAGCCGAGATCCCCGGACACCCCAAACACCACCCACCCCAAAAAACCCTAAACTGTTTTATTGTTGCCCCAAGCAAAACCCAATGCCTCAGAAAGTTATGAGCACGACCGAAAAACAACAAATCGGCGTCACACATCATTAAACTGACATTTCATGGCCAAAACACAACCAAACCGCTTGACTTCAACCTCCCTGAGACCAAATGAAAGACTATTTGAACAGTACAACCACAAAAAAGATACACAACTAAAACAAAAAAAACCTAACACGACAAAGCCTGAAAACCCACCTGCCCACTACTAAAGTTGCACAAACAAAATTAGCATAATAGTCGACCAATAAAAAATAACTTGTTTAGATCTATTCACAAAAGAAACCACAAAACACAATTACACCACAGAAACACAAAACCACACTGCCTTGTATGTCCCAATCCCCTGCTACACCAGGGTAGTGATGTCTTTATACAAGAAAACAAAAAATAATTACTCAAAATGACAACTATACCACAAAGACATGGTAAAATCTAGGCCTTCAATATAAAAAATATCTTGCGAGGGAGGACATTATCATTTATGTTATTGTAACATGCATATGAAAGATTTAAAACAAAGGCAAACCCGCAAATAAAGAAATAGGTAGTATTTCATCTGAACACCAGAAGCTTATGAAATGTCTTACCTCCCACATCAACGTTGACCTGTGACAAACAAATAACAAGCAAATCAAACAAACACACAGATTACACACAGAAACACCAACAACACCCCCGCCGAAAGATGATGTGATCTCTAACACAATCCACCCCCCAATGAGTTCACCCAAAGCACTCCACAATAACCCCGTGCACCCCACAAACACACAACACCGACCAAAAAAAAACAGCATGACACACACCCAAACTACCCCCCCAACCCACACCGCCCCCGCCAGAATCCAAATGTGAACACACTGTGCCCGACCAACCAACACAAACAACCCCACCACATAAGGATACAGACACACCCCATCCACGAACACACAACCACATCCACCACCACGCAATACCTAATTTCAGATATGTTACAGAACAAAAATCCACTGCCAACAACGAAACATAACAACGTACACTACACACGATAATTATTTTTCATCTTAAACAATAGTACAGAACACTAGGTCCATAATATATTTGGACAACTGCACATTTTAGAACAACACACCTTTCCCCCAACCCCTCGGTGAGCAGCTGTAACTGACACCACCAGCACAAATTAATTAAAATGAAACATTTCAGAGAAATTGTAGTGTAGACGTTAAGCGTTAATATAACAATAAAAAAAAAACAAATGCTAAAAAAAACAAAAAACGAAAAAAAAAAAAAAGGAATTACAACCATTTTTATACACAGCCCCCCATTTTCAGAGGCTCAAATGTAATTGGACAATTAAATATAATCATAAATATAGCTGCAAGCAGTGATACGGGGGCCAAGGCCCTGAAGGGGCTGTAGTGCAGTGCAGAGCAGGAAGATCAAAAACAGCATAAATTTAATGAACATGAAAATCAGCCAGTTCAGATTTATAGTTGAGAATGAACTTAGAATGAACAGTTCAAGTGAAGTTCAAATGAAAATGAACACAGCATGGATAAAAACATTCATTTCTAATCCAGAAGGAATAATGATTTGTACATTGCTGATCTGGATAACAAAGGAATCAAATCAGCACAACATTACACACAATTTTATTAAAATACACAACACGGGACACAAACCAACAACCTCCAAGTCAAGCGCCTGTCACACATCCTGTTGCACCACTGGGGAGACGGGTGTTCATACAGATGCTGAAGTTCAGAAGTTCAACCGAGAATCAATTCAAACAAACTCAGGGACGCTCAAATTTCGAGAGGTATTTCTCAGGAATGGAAGCGAATATCAAAAATCTGTTCAGTCATTCCTGTGCGGCTTGGTCCAAAGATCACATGGTCGATTTTGGAAACAAAATATGTCTACGCAGGAGGAAGTACGCGGACAAACGCATTGGCATGACCCAGCCCTGAAAAGGATATATACAAACTAATAAAATTGGACAATGTTTCCAACACGTTATAAGCCATTTTTGTAAAACCTTTTTAATCTCTGGAAAACTAACCAAACACGGTGGCAGTCTGTCCAAAACTTCTCCCTGTACCTCCGGGCCAGGCTCGTCCAGCTCCCTCATGTCCATTTTTCTGCTCCTCTGTCCCGTGAGTTCCCAAACGCTAATTGCCCCGGTACGTGACCCTTTCCCCCCCCCCCACACCTGAGGTGGCCCAGCACGAGCCTCCAAAACACCCCTGCTACCCCCTTGCCCCTTGCGCTTCGGCAGCCCCCCGCGGCCTCCCCTAAGAAACCCCGGCTCTGCTTTTGACAACTCTCCCAACGCTTCTCCAAAGCAAACCACGCGCCCTTTGAATCCTGCCTAGAACGCCTCCCACCCATGAGTGGCGATGTCACAACACAAAAACCCACACCCTTTGGCCTGGACCCTCCATCTATGCCGTTGATGACACGAAGAATGCTACCAACGGTTTCATTTTGAACTGAAAGTCAAGTTAAACAAGTGGTCTCGAGATACAGCCTTTGAACCAATTCAAGTCGACTAATTTACGTTCACAGCCTCATCACTTTTTTTTTGACCAGTCGTTCATAAACTCTGTTCATCATTTCTAGCAAGAATCACAGCGTGCAACCAAGATTATCTCTGCAAACGTTTGCGAAGAATTAAGAACTCCAAAGCCATTAATTTTAGACAAAAAACATGAAGCAGACAAAACCCCCCACCCCCCCCCCCACCCCCCCACCACACAGATTACGCGACAGGACAAACAACAAAAAAAAAAAAATGAAAAAAATGAAAACACTGTTCACTTTTCAAAATTGGAACACTACTTGTAATGGGCGGTTTTGCAGGCTCCTTAATATAAGATAGTCAATGTCATCAGCATTGAGGAGGAGTAATCAGACTGATACTAAGTTTCATTTTTCTCCTAAACAACAGAACGGGCCGAACGGTGGTTTACAAGACGTCAGAACATTTCCATTTTCAAAGGTGAACTTTGTGAATGCGTCACCGGTTAAAGATGAAGCGTTGCTATAGAGTGGTCCCAGAGACGCCAAATGTGGTCCAAGTCAACTATCATTGGAGCATCAACTTACAAGTGTGTCCCACAATTTCATCTTTTCCCTCATGTTCATTTCATAGGGCTGCATGGACTCCCTTTGGGGAACAAGAACAGAAGAAACCTGAAGAACCCCGAAGAAGAAGAAGAAAGAGAAAACACGAAACGAAAAAAAAAAGACAAGACGAAGAACACCCAGACGACCCACACAGAAGACACAAAGAAGAAAGGAAAAAGAAGAAGAAAGAATTTAAGAAGAAGAAAAAGCCACCCCAGAAGAAGCTGTACAGATACAACCACTAGGAGCCAGCAACAGAAAATTTTAATTTCATATGGTTGTTGAGAATCTTTGCAGGCAATTACTGCCTTAAGTCTGGAACTCATTGACATCAGTGATGCTTTGCCAGGCCTTTACTGCAGATGACTTTATTTGTTGTTTGTTTGTGGGACTTTCTGCCTTTAGTTTTGCCTTCAGCAAATTAAATGCATGGTCAATCGGGTTGAGATCAGGAGATTGACACGGCCATTGCAGAATATTCCACTTTTCACTTCAAAAACACCTGGGTTGGCTTTTGTAGTATGTTGTGGGTCAGTTCATGGTTACTGTGATCGTCTGTCAAGCAAGTGTTGTGCATTTGGTTGAATATGGGCAGAGTATAATACTGTAACCTGTACAAAAATTCAAGAATTCATCGGTGCTTCTGTCCTACTGTCACAGCCAACCCATACACACTAAACACCGCCAACCCGAGCCACACTGAAGAACATAGGCTCATGCCACACAATTGCTCCACCGTGTTTCACAGAGATGTTATGCTTGACTCTGCGATCACGAGCTGCCGGTTCCAAACCTTCTCCTACTTGTTCTTCCATTCATTCTTATGGTACAGTTGATCTTAATTTCAGCCGTCCAAATAATTTTTTTCCAGAAGTGGTCTGGCTTTTTTAAGATGTTTTTTTTTGGCAAAGTCTTATCTGGCCTTGTTTGCGCCTTGTGGTGAACCCTCTGTATTTGCACTCGTGAAGTCTTCTCTTGATTCTAGACTTTGACCCCCCCCCAGTGGACATGTTATACTCCAGGAGAGTGTTCTTACTTGACGCCGGGATGTTGTGAAAGGGTGCTTTACCATGAGAGGATCCTCAGGACACCGACATCCCACCACCTGTTGGTCTCCGTCGAACGTCCAGCCTTTTTATGTTGCTGAGTCACCATGTGTTCTTTTTTTCTCAGAAGCACCAAACTGTTGATTGGGCCATCCTACTGTTATGGACACACCCTAATATATCTACTCTCTGATGGATTGTTTTGTTTTTGCAGACACACTAAACCATGGTCTGTTTCCCTGCATGGGAAGCTCCTTTGACTGCAATGATGTGGGTTCACAGCAAAATAGCTCCAAATTTTCCAAATTGCAAATGGCACCCCACTTCACCGAACATCAACTCCTGACCTTTTACCGCTTACTTGTGTTCGACATAACGCAGGAATCGCCCACCTCTGTCCCTGCACAGATTTTGACCGTGAAACTGTCCAATTTGCAAATGTGATTCCTTATGGCCTTGCAAAGGGGGGAGGTCCTCTAAAGCGCTGTAACTCCTTACCCTTTCCTCCCTTGTGCCCCACCAACCCGTGCCCCCTGACCAAATAATACACCCAGTCACTGTTTGGTCCGCACCTCCCCTCCTTCCCCATCGCCCACCTGCCTGTGTCCCCCCTTTTCCTGGCCCTCCCTCCGATCCTGTCCTCCTCCTCCTTCTTCTTCTTCTTTTCTTAACACTGCTGCGCCTGTCCTAAATTGCTCCGTGGCCGTGTGTTCCCTGCCCCCGCGATGGCCCCCGTTTTCTTCCAGATTGCCGGTCTTTCTCCTAGTTAAAAATATAACAAAAACAACAACACAAACACAAAAAAAACAAAAACACAAAAGGACGAAAAATAAGAAAACGATAAAAACCAAAAAGTACCAAGGGTTGAAAGTCGACACGAATTGTGCCAAAAAAAAAAAGAAAAAAGAAAAAAAACAAAAAAACACAGTTCACACACTTCCAAATGCCCCCCGTCATTTTCATGCTTTGATATAGATTTGACACGGTATTGCGCAATTTAGTACCTTTACATGTAATTTCATACTGTTATTGATTTAGCTTTTACATGAAGAAACAAGAAGACCTGTAGTGTCTCCGAGGCCCAGCTGTCCAGCAGAGTTCTTTCCCCATCCAAACACGACTCCAGAGAGAGACAACACAAAGCTGTGGTCTCCTCCAGCGCTGATCTGAGCCAGCGGGATCCCACTCAGACTCTGAACATGTTGAACAGACGGAGAGCCGGGATGATCTTTCCTCAAACCCAGCTGACCATGAGAGTTCTCACCCCATACCAACACCTGACCATCTGAAAGAGCAACAGCTCGGAACATCTACACTCCCCTCTCCCTCGCTTCCTCTCACTCCTCAGATGTCTCAGTGCCAGCACCTAGCCGCATTGACTATGGTAATTACCGTGGTCGTTGCCCCTGACTGCTGGTTCCCATGCGATTCTGTCCTGCCTGTTATCCCGAACTTGGAAGCGAGCCAGGAAAAAAAAAACAAACCAAACGAAAAAAACCCCGCCACTCTGTCGATATCTATTGTATATCATTTATGTCATTTATACTTGTCAGTCTCCATAAACATACGTGAACACAGTAAAGTTTGCCATGATGAGCAAATTTTCCTGACTTCAAGAAAGACGCCACCGCACCATCTCCTCCACCAGGACGATCAGTCGCTTCTGTCATTCTTTAGCTGTAGGTGCTCTGGAGTAAATCAAATATTCATCAGTTCAACCTTTCTGTCAGACGGTCAAAATTAAACCAACTACTTCATTATGATGCGTCTTATACTACGCTTACAGTGGCTTCTATTTCAGTCCATCCTCTCTTTCACTCCAACTTGGCATCTTCTTAGATTTTTTACTTTTTAACCGATGGCATAAAGTGACATTTAGGAGCATCATATTAGTTCCATCCTTCCGGTCATCCCTGATCCTCGCCGGACCGAGCCCCTTCCCATCCGCTAAATCCGCAACACCTCCTTCCCCGCTGACATGTCCTGCCTGCTGTTTCGGCACACCGATCGTTATTCCCTTTGCCTGTTTGCCTGGTCCGGCTTCCCCAGCCCCAACACCCTCTCTGCCCTGCTCTCCCCCCCCCCCCCCCTCCCCAGCTGCTTGCTCGCAGCCGATTCCGCCTCCCAGGCGCAAGCGTCTCTCCGCTCTCTTTCTTCCTGCCTTCCGCCCCCATCCGGTCACCCCCCTGTCCCCTGGGCCCGCCACCCCCATTCTCCCACGACTGCCACAACCAAAAGGAAAGGCTGATTTCAGGCTAAACGAAACTTGTTCAATTTCCCACAAAATGAAAGTATCTGGGAATGATATCTTAGGATGTCACTGGAAAACGAAACCAAAATTTAAAGGGACCCACCACCCTGTACTCGCCCACCCCCAAAATCTAAGATTCTGTTGGCAAATTTTTACTCTGTATGTTGTCAAATCAGTATACGTACGAGTCTAGAAATGCCGGCACGGATCACAAAAAGAGGTGTTTGGCTAAATGTAATGGACTGAAAACTCACTAAAGTCTCCATTATTCATCTGTTTTCCATACAGAAAAAGTGGATGGTGAAGCTTGTAATTCTGTATATGTTCTGCGTAACTCCTGTATATTTTAGAACGCAAAATCATTTTAATAATTTGCTATTCTAACTTATAACTGATACAAATCGACCTAGGAGGGTATGTCGTTCAGTTTTTTTTAACAAACTGAAATGGCCAATGAAGAAAATAATACAAATCTGATGTACTCTTGTTTAAAAAGAAGAATTTCTGCTGTTTCGTGTGAACGTTTAGAAGCTACTTTTCTGAGGCCGTCCAGCCACCTCAGTGAGGGAAATGTGCTGGGAGGACATAAGTAGTAACAGTGTGACAAGAAATATCTGCTGATAACTGGCTCAACCCTGTCAAAGCCCACACCCCGTTTCATCAGACATGCCGCCCACAGCCAACAGTGTTCCTCACCATGTCTTTTCTTAAGGCCTTCATATGTTTGCCGCGCGCCCCATACCATGTCTCGTTGCCTCCCCGCTCCCCTCTCTTCTTCCTCTCCCTCTTCCCCGTCGCTTTCGTTCCGTCTTTCTGGCGCTGTCCGCTCCCCCCCCTTGCCCGGTCCCTTCTTTTCTGTCTCTCTCCCCTGCTCTGTCTCGCTCTTTGTGCTCTTTTCGCTCCCCTCTTTGTTTTTTTCTGCCCTCTCCCCTTTCCCCCCCCTCCTGTGCCCCCCCCCCCCTTCCGCCCCCCGGTCCTTCTCTTTCCCTTTTGCTCCCCCCTGCCTCCCCTTTTTTCTGTCCCTTTTCCCTCCTCGCCCCCTACAGACCCTCGGTCACCCGACTCTTCTCCACATCCCCCCCCTTCACCCCCAACCCACCACCCCCTCCACAACCCCCCCCAACACCCATTTTTCCCTCCACACGTCCCTTCTACTGCCCTTCCTCCCTCCCCTCCCCCCCCCAGGCTAAACGAAACTTGTTCAATTTCCCACAAAATGAAAGTATCTGGGAATGATATCTTAGGATGTCACTGGAAAACGAAACCAAAATTTAAAGGGACAGTTCGCCCAAAATTAAGATTCTGTTGGCAATTTTTACTCCTGTATTGTTTCAAATCAGTAGTCCTATTCTATACATTCCTTCACGGATCACAAAAAGAGGTGTTTGGCTAAATGTAATGGACTGAAAACTCACTAAAGTCTCCAT
The DNA here is from genome assembly GCA_018155175.1 of Sinocyclocheilus anophthalmus. NCBI lineage: Eukaryota > Metazoa > Chordata > Actinopteri > Cypriniformes > Cyprinidae > Sinocyclocheilus > Sinocyclocheilus anophthalmus. The sequence goes on from JADLZN010004840.1 coordinate 233,043, forward strand.
TATTCATCTGTTTTCCATACAGAAAAAGTGGATGGTGAAGCTTGTAATTCTGTATATGTTCTGCGTAACTCCTGTATATTTTAGAACGCAAAATCATTTTAATAATTTGCTATTCTAACTTATAACTGATACAAATCGACCTAGGAGGGTATGTCGTTCAGTTTTTTTTAACAAACTGAAATGGCCAATGAAGAAAATAATACAAATCTGATGTACTCTTGTTTAAAAAGAAGAATTTCTGCTGTTTCGTGTGAACGTTTAGAAGCTACTTTTCTGAGGCCGTCCAGCCACCTCAGTGAGGGAAATGTGCTGGGAGGACATAAGTAGTAACAGTGTGACAAGAAATATCTGCTGATAACTGGCTCAACCCTGTCAACCAAACAGTTTATAAATGAGCGCCAACAGTGTTTACTAAAACATGTATTTTTATTTAAGCAATTCAATATGTTTGAAGAAACAATAACATGTTATAAGTTGACATACCAGAATAAACACATATATTATATAATATAAATATTCCAAAGTGCTTTAGTTAAGTTATTCTGCCAGCTGTAAAGCATAAACAATGAAAGGTCATTATTTTTATGCTATATATAAAATAGAATATGTATAGCTCTCATATTGTGATTATTTTAGCCTACAAATATTTAGTTTTTTATGACAACTATACATTTACAAAAAATAATGTGACCACATTAAGCAAAAGAGTAACATCTATATTGCAAATTTATGACTGCAAAACTGAATAACAGTTCATGTAACATTTAAAACTAATAAGCTACAAAGTTTAGCAACATATGCTTGACTCGAGGAAAGTTTACTCTCGTCCAAAAACCTCACAAAAGCTGATTGCGTGTATAAGCTTGTCACGAAGTGTGTTGATATCGCTGTATTTGGGAAGAATGAATTTGCCAAAACAGGTCTGGGCCTCTGGCAGTCGGTCTTCTGCATCAGGACAGTCTGACAGTAAAATCTTCAGAGAGCGCTTTGAGAAACCTCCCACAGGTACACGGTCCGTCCCATACAAGAAAACTAGAGAAAAATATATAATGTGAGGATGTGAAGGAATAATAATGATATTCCCTAAATGTGCATGTGACGTAGATGCTTCAGGATGCTCATATGTGACCCTGGACCACAAAAAACAGTCACAAGGGTCAATTGTTTGAAATGGAATTTATCAATCCATCATGAAATCTGAAGAATAAGCTTCCACAGAGGTATTTGTTAGTAGACAATATTTGGCCGATCCACATTTGAACAATCTGGAATCTGAGGTGCAAACAATCAAAATAGTGAGAAATTCGCCTTTAAAGTTGTCTAAATGAAGTTCTTAGCAATGCCTATTACTTATCAAATATTAAGTTTTGATATATTTACTGTAGGAATTTTACAAAATATCTTCATGAAACATGATTTTTTTACTTAATATCCTAATGATTTTTTTTGGCATGAAAGAGAAATGTATAATGTTGACCCATACAATGTATTTTGGCTATTGCTACAAAATATACCCCAGCGACTTAACACTGGTTTTGTGTGGTCCAGGGTCACATATGTTAAAGACAACACTTACTCAGAAACTTCCTCTTGTTCTCTTCAGAGAGCTCAGAGAAAACAGTCCAGAAGTTCTTGATGAGCTCATCAGAGGCAGAACACTTTTCATAGGAAGCACACTGAAGACGAAGCAGAAAAACTCAGGTACTGTGAAATATTTAAAACATAAAAAATTGGCAAGTTTCTTGAAGACGTTTACCTGCTGAAGCTCCTTCCACTTGTATTCAGGGGAGCCATGGAGAAGCTCCTGGAGTTCCTCAGGGTGGAACATGCTCCAGGCATCGAACGGACAGCCCTTAAAGAAACCTTCTGAAAAATGCTCGAACTGACTGTTTACTGACTTGTTGAAAACGAAGTCGACATACAAATCCACATATTTCTGTCTGCAAATGAAATGAAACTTTGCAATGAAACATAAGGAAATCCAGCACTGCAAAAACAGGGAACATATACACAGCATCTATAGGCTAATTCTCTTTTATGCTTCCGTGTCATGTATATCCAGTCAGAAGCAGTGGATATTAATTTAGTATTTTTACAGTTTTTCTCAGTTGCTTTGGTACATTTCTTGAATCATTCTTAATATCGGCAAACCAATATGTGCATTTTTCAAAACAATTTGTACAAACAGTACAGTACAATGGATTACTTTCGAAAGCCTGCAACAATTAATCAATTCAGAACACATTCACAAAAAAAAGTATAATAGAAATGTATGAATAATATGCTTGACCGATTATGACAACTAGCTTAACCATTTTGCATTGAAAGGCTTAAGCAATGAACTAATGATTCGATGTTTTGGGGGTAAGACTATTCAACAGAGAACCAGTATAAAATATTTTGATCAACATATAAGCAACTGTAGGAAACTGCAGACAATTGTACATAATCAATTGGATGAACATACAAAATCATTCGTAACTTGAATGAGAAATTGCTTCTGATGTGCACAAGTGACTACATGATGTAGAGGTTGAACGATAGATAGCTAGATAAACAGATATATAGGATAGATAGATAGATAGATAGATAGATCGATAATCAGACAGACAGATAGATAGTATATAGTCAATTACATGTAGAGCAAACAGATTCTACCTATTAGCTCTGGTCACTGGAATCTGATTTCCATTTGGAATGAGCTCTTGCCCTTTGACCTGAAGGAGGTAAATAACAGCACAAAGTAAGTTTTAAAATAACAGTTGTGTACAATTATACAAGCGAACCACAGAAACTGTATTACCGTGAAATCCAAAAAGAGCATATCCACTACCTCGTCCTCATCCTCCTCAAGAAGGCTTTTCAGACTTCTAATGAGATTTTTGAAATACAATTATAAATATGACTTGCTCTGAAACACTAATGTGAAGCCTACAGAGTAAAAAGTCTAATGTCTCGTAGTCTTTAATCGTTTACCTGGCCTCCACAGGAGATAGTTCCTCCAGATCATTCAGAGTGGGACTCTGTTGGAGGAGTTTCTTGAACAAGGCCAGAGGGAAGCCAATGTTTATATAATGATGGTTGTAGAGCGCCATTCCACAGATAACGCCAAGATAGTAAAAATCTCTATTAGCTTGCATGCCCTGAAAAGACACAAGCACCACAGCACATGTATGTGATATATGAGAAAGACTACATTAGAAAGAACAAGGAATGTTTGGTGTAAAACTTACATCAGGATTGAACCAAACCAGTGAACTCTCATGGACTTCCAGCACCTTCTTCTCCCATTTCAGAAGAGACTGGGAAAGGAGGGAGAAGAATTCTGCCGATAAACCCCTCATATCTCTTCCATTCTCCCCAATGAACGTCACCTGGACAGGAGAATTTTTTACCAAAAAATACAAATCATAAACCGAGGCCTTACAATATGGTAAAATGGCATATCAGATGTTTCAAATTGACAACTTTTGAATTTTAGTGCTATTCCATTTACCTCCAATCGATGGAAAAATGAGTGGATGTTTTGTCTGAGATACTCAAGTGTGTCCGTCAACAATGATTCCCTGTTTATGCGTAGCATGTTGGTATTGTCATTATATATGACATGAATGCTCTGTATCCATTCGTCCCGCAGGTACTTAAAAAAGTACAATAATGTTAGCTGGGTATTTGCATACAATAATTACATTCACGGGGTGTTTACATGACACTGTTTTCTAAAACTAAAAAGCGTTTTGGCTGTTCATGTACATGACAAAAGCATTTTGGGGGCCTGAAAATGCAAACTTTTGAAAACAGGTTTGAAAGTGCAAGTTTTTGAAAACGATACTGTTATTGTATTGGTTTAAACTACAAAAACGTGAATTTGTGAAAACTGTGACGTCATGCGCATGCGTATTATGTGATCAGTCTCAGATCTCAGATCTGTGTTTCAGGATTGTTTTGCCAATGTTGCCGTTTTCAAAAACTCCATGGAAAAACTTCTCAGTTTTTAGTACATCATTGTCGTGTAAACATGCCCTCAGATTAGCATGGCATATGTCACTTACACGAAACATTCTCCATTTAGATGCAGTATCAGCCGCAAAAGGGAACTTGAATAATATTTTAATAGTTCTCTGAAAGAAAGATGCATGGGAGAAATATAGGGTTTCTTATAGTTATTAAATAAAAAACATAAAAAGTTCATGCAAATATTCATATGTATCATGTTAGAAGCCTTCAATACGCACAATGTAGTAACTTTTCAAAACTAGATCACAGAACTCAATGCACTCTTCCAGGTATTCCATGGTGGCTTGCAGCTATTGATGTAGAAAAAGAGAATTTTCTTAGTATTCCTCAAAGAAAAAAAGATTCTGTGCAGCAGAATTCACTATTGCTTTGGTTCTTACCGTATCTAGTAGATCACTGATCTCATGAATGATGAAATCCCTGTTTGGGATGTCTCTGTTGGCACTGCAGCAGACCTTCACAAAAAAGTATAAACTACTATTATACTATGATAGGTTAAATTACATCCTTGATCCAATGCTTAAAAAGGCACCTGATAGATCATCTGAAGGATATTCAAAAACTTCTTCAGGCGTCTAGTTAAGTCATAGCCCATTTCACCACAAGAAATCTGGCCAATCAGCTCAGCAGAAGCTTTGTGAAATAACTTCACCAGGTTTTTGAGCCAATCATCAGGAAGTTTGGACCAGTACTTCTCTGAGAATATAACATAAAAATACTTAGACAAATGCAACAAATCCAAAAACACAAGTCAAAGGCTGAAAGTTCTCCCAGCTTTACCTAACACCTTGTGAGCATCAGGATCCAGCTGAAGAGCTTTGGAGGCCAGAGCTTCAGTGAGTTCAGTTCTTCGTTGTTTCTGGAGATGTCTGATGAGCTCAGGGAGGAGAATGTAAAGTCTCAGCGATTCCTCACCAACTGGATTTGGATTCAGAGATCGCAGCATCTGTTCAACCACCTTCACTACCTGAGATACACAAATTAAAGGAATTTCAGGTTGTATACAGTTTAGTTCCCTCAGTTTGTGAAAGTAAACAAAAAAAGTAAATATAGACACTACACAGATGATAGAAAACCCCTTTAAGTCGTATTAAATGTTATTGCATCTTTTTATGTTAAACAAACTGAATATTTTGGATTTACTATTACCTTTGGCATCACCTTTTCATTCCCTGATAACTTTGAAAAAGCTTTTTCAGCCAGCTCAAAATCCTGTTCATCATGACTGCAAAAACAAAAACGTACATAAATGTTTGTGATGCTTTCAGCAGATTCGTTTTGGCTTCAAAAATTGCTAGACATATCTACTTCTGAATTACCTTGCTTTGAGAAAACTTCCATTCAAACAGGCAGCAGAGGAGAACACTTTTGTTATTTCCCTGTAAATATAATCCATTTATATGCATTACCTTACCATATATAAATTACAGGCCACATAAATACTAGTAAGACTTCTAACATACTCTACTTATAAGTCAAGTCTATTTGCTGAATCCTTCAGCAAAACTCAGACAAGAACTGACAAACAATATTTTCTTAATTACACATAAATGAAAACAGAAGCTCTGTCTATAGAACTGAGTCAAACACTCACCTCTTTATCGTTACCCATGAGTCTCTTTCAGACACCCAGCGGTCAATCATTCTCTCATTTAATGTCAAAATCCCTCTACTAAGATTGGGCTTAGACATTGCAGACTCATTCCCAAGTTCCTACAGAAAACACAAAAAAAACACAAGTAATCACATTGCAGCAATAATTTAAATAATTTATGAATGAAAACTGCCATGTCTTACTTTGAAAAACAAGGCAAAGGAATTATTCTCCCCAGCAACGAGTTTTTCAATCGCATATTCTTGATTACATTCTGTGTGCAACAAATACTTAATTTAGATCTCTGAGCATCATCATGAATATTATAAAAAATATTGATAATAAAATGGACCATTGCTATAAAATGATTTTTAATTACTAGTTGACAGATCCAAAGGGAAAGGCACAAATTTCTTGATCATTTTGCCATTTCCCAGCTTCCCTTGGATCCAACATCCAAATGAGTAGATCAGCTTTGACGATGCGATTGATACAAGTGTGTGATGTCTTGAAAAAAGAATCAAAAGCCTAATTACCGAGCAGAACTCAAACAGCAGACATGTTAAACATGCAAGGAATTTTGTATGAGAGTTAAAAAATAAAAAATCTGTACTATTGCTCTGAGATGCTGATTACTAATAAAGCTTATGAACAGTCTTTACCTCCCACATGTGACCTGTGACACTTCAGATCCCCACAGTTCAGCAACCACCCGCGGATGATGTTCATCTCTAAATGAGTTGTGCCCAAGCTGACCACAACCTCCGTATCATCCGATCCAAATGTGAACACTGTGCCGCCCTGAAACATGAAACATTTACTACTTATTTTCTGTCCAGCTTGCTTTTATGCTAAATACAGCTTAAAATCTATAACATATTCAGACCATAGTACTTTTGATAAAGTGGCAGTGTGTTCCCCTCCACATGAGATGGACACAGTTTTCTTCCGGTTCAGACTATTTACAACCGTTGGGACGTGTCTGTCTGTGGTAGAAAAACAGTACATTTGTCACTTCTAAATACATCATATTCATGCTTTGATGTAGATTTGACACAGTATTGCACAAATTTAGTACATTTATATGTAGTGTTATACTGTTACAATTTAGCTTTTACATGATGAAATAATCAGACCTGTAGTGTCTCCGAGGCCCAGCTGTCCAGCAGAGTTCTTTCCCCATCCAAACACGACTCCAGAGAGAGACAACACAAAGCTGTGGTCTCCTCCAGCGCTGATCTGAGCCAGCGGGATCCCACTCAGACTCTGAACATGTTGAGCAGACGGAGAGCCGGGATGATCTTTCTCTAAACCCAGCTGACCATGAGAGTTCTCACCCCATACCAACAACTGACCATCTGAAAGAGCAACAGATCTGAATATCTCAAATGTCAAACAATTCATGTCAGTCATAAGATCTCAAAAGATGAAAGCAAAACGTTAGATGTTAGATGGAATAGTTGTTAATACCATTGGTTAGTGCCATTGAATGATGGTCTCCACATGCGATCTGAATCACCTGCCTGTTATCCAGACCTTTGAGAGGCCTGCAGAGACAAGACAATGTGTATATAGTAATATATGATCAGTGTTGGGGAAAGTTACTTTTAAAAGTAATGCATTACAATATTGCGTTACTCCATAAAAAAGTAACTAATTACGTTACTTAGTTATTTTTTTATGGAAAGTAATGCGTTACGTTTGCGTTACTTTTTAAATCTGGACAAGACTTGCTTGTTTGTTTTTAAAATAAAAAAAAAAAGTTATATTTTTGGCAAACATAAAAGCCTTTTCACACCAAAAGTGAAAAATGAAAGCCTCAGGCTGAAGGGAAAGTAAATTTACGTCCGTACAGTAGAATGCAGAAGAAGACATTTCAACACACTTCAGCAATAAAAAAAGACACACGAATGTTCGTCTAGAGTAATTTTTGCTTATTAGTATGGTTGAACTGGATCATCGAAGGTCAGAAGCAAAGACATTGTTTTATAGAATGGGATTAAATACATAAAGTATTTTTGTGTTGTTTAACATTTAATTATTGCATGTTTGCATCATATTCTGAGTTGCATTTCATGTTTTTTATTCATTTTGAGGAATACTGAATCAGTTTTTTTGTTTTTTGTGAGTGAGATGAATTAATGCATATTCATATTTATTTTAGAACTACAGTAACATCTTCTGATTTCTCTCAACATGGGGACAGGAGAGCTGTCAGTTAATAAATTGGGGAAAAAAAGTAACTTGCGTTACTTATTTGAAAAAGTTACTCAGATATTCTCTTGTAAATTAAAAAGTAATGCGTTACTTTACTAGTTACTTGAAAAAAGTAATTTGATTTCATAACTTGCGTTACTTTTAATATATTACCCCCAACACTGTATACTATCATTTATGCTGTTAAGCCTACATAAACACACCTGCACACAGTAGATTTGTCCATAATGAGAACATTTCCTCCATTAGCAAGAAGCACCGCACCATCTCCTCCACAGACGATCAGTCTGATTTTGTTATTCTTTAGCTGTAGTTCCTCTGTAGTCAATAAAATACTTTCATCAGTTCAACTTCTCTTAAAAAGAATAATAATAAGACTATAAAAATAAACATACTTTCATTATGATGTCATTAATAAACATACAGTATCAGTAGATCATGTACTCTCAAATATAAATATATGGCATTTATCTTACATTTATAACTTTCAATTATGACAATGTGTCATTAGAGCATCATACTCAGTTTACCATCATGATCATAGTCTTCACTGAGCAATCTCAGGACCGAGCCCTTCCCATCCCGAATAAATCCAGCAAAACTCCTTCCAGCTGACATGTCCTGAACTGCTGTTTTCGGACACACAGATCGTATTCCACATTTGCCATGTTTGACTTGGTCAGGCTTTACCAGCCCCAAACCCTCTCTGACCTGCGCTCCCCAAAAACACAACATGACCACAGCTGATGCTCGAGAAGATCAGACTCCAGAAGAGTCTCTCTGCAGTGCATCCTGGTCTGAGGAACACACTCTCGTTAAACTGCAAACACGAAAGTTAAACAGGAAAGGCTGGTTTCAGGCTAAACGATACTTACATCGACTTCCCACAAAATGAAAGTATTGAATCTTCTATATCTATTGTTTTTAACACCGAGTGAAAGAAAATGTTTTAGATGTGGGATAGGACAACCTGTCTACAATAACTTCCAGTTTTTCCACAGAACATAAAGGTGATGTTAGGTAAAATACCAGGGAATGAAAACTCGGAAGTCACCATTCAAACTCATGTTTTCCATACAAAAGCGTGAACCGTGTCTGCCATTCTGCAGAACATGACATCCCTCTTCAAGCTTTTTATGCCAATAGTTCTCTGTATGATTAAATTCAGATATATATTGAATCGCTATGAGACATTTTATAAAGGCAATTAAAACATAAACAATATCCACAAGCTCCTGAGTTCAGAACGCCTACTACTACAGTTTCGCTAAACTCATTGGTTTAGATCCATGTCAATCACATTAGTCTGGCCAATCAACTGATTGAACCCCACCGACGAAACGGAGGGATCTGATTGGCTCACATGTACTTTCCTTCATAGGCGGATTGTGTGCAGCTAAAAAAAACGACGCTAAGAAGAAATGACCTACTGTACGATATATTAACCCGTTAAGTTAAACAAATACATACCACATATCGCTGTTATCATACAAATGAAAGGTAAGTAGCAAATCAAGTCTGGAAATTATACAATATTCGCGTTTTGCTGTTGCGAAAATCCGTTTGCTAGCAGCGCCAGCTCCGAAAGCTCGAGGAGTCATCTCCATTTTGCTTGCTGTGATGAATGTTTACGCTCAACAATCCGCTTATTCTATAATTTATATCTGCTTCAGCTATTTTGCGTTATCATTTTTCTTTAAAGCTTGAATAAAGAGTGGTTTGAAGGGTTTGCTAGCATGTTGTTATGTAAACGGAGTGTTGCGTCATGTTTATTTACCCTCTGTTCATATTTAACTTGTTGTTTCTTCGCCCATGTATCTATAATTTGGTTATTGCCGTTAGAAATTAATGTAGTGATGTTGTTTTTGCAGGGTATGTGTTTATAATGTATGAATTAAATAGGGGGTGGGGCACAGTTGTAGTGTTACTTAATGCCTCCATTGGGACAGGCAGTAAACACGCTGTTTAGTGTTTAAACAAAGACTGTCTTATAACCTAACCAGCTGACTACATATGCAGCATTTTTAGGCATGTATTATATACATGTGTCTCATGTTTTTAATCAGTGACTTCAGTGGGAGGGCTGTAAGCATCTTATTAGTGTTCAAACAAAGGGTTTGTTTTAAAACCCAGTGAGCTGACTACCTAATTAGCTATATTTGGAAATCATAGGTGACTAAAACGTGCTGTCTGTGTAGGCATCTCGCTACGTTTTGAGACGGCTGAAAGCTACGTGCTTCATGTTGCATAGTATGTACACTCTAGGGATTAACAAGCTTCAGGGCAAGTCATTAATTTGTTCTTTTCCTTGTTTTTCAGAGAACTCCTGGTCAAGACTGAATATTTACAAAGACCAGTGTACTTACGTTCTGCACTGATTTTTGAAGCATATTTAAGGGCCATTTGTTTCAGACTCTTACTGCCTGTTCAGAGAGTTTGGTATCCTGCCACTGAGTATGTCAGTGGCTCTTCTCGTGCGATATGCCACGCTTAGCGGATCCCGTGTCTGCTGCAGGGCTGCCCTCGGCTTAACCGGCATCCACCAGGAAGACCCAAAACGTGCTCTACACACGCCATCATCTCCTCGGTGCAGCAACTCTCGCTTTGATCCGGACAGCAGTGGCCTTCCAACTACCTGGGACTCCTTTGGTATCTGGGACAACCGCATTGATGAGCCCATCTTGCTTCCGTCGAGCATCCGATATGGTAAACCCATTCCCAAAGTTAGCCTAGCCAAGGTGGGCTGCGCATCGCAGATTGGCCAGCGGAAGGTGAACGAAGACCACTATCAGCTATCGCAGATGACGGACAACATCATGTACTTTGCAGTGTTTGATGGGCACGGAGGTGCAGAGGCTGCTGAATTCTGCCACAGAAACATGGAGAAGCATATTAAGTAAGGATCAGTGGTTCTAAAGGAATAGTTCAACTACAGTGGTGGCCAAAATGATTAGAGCACTAGTATTTTCTCCAGCTAAAGAAATGGTTTTAAGTCAGTTAGTGTGTCAGTAGGAAATATCAGTTTACATTTCTAAACATTCATTTTGCCTACTGACACACTGCAGCAAAAGATAGATATAACTGACTTAAAACCATTTTTAGCTGGTGAAAATACTAGTGTTCTAATAATTTTGGTCACCACTGTAAAAATAAAAATGTGCTGAGATTTTACACGCCCTTAGGCCATTCAAGACATAGAGGAGTTTGTTTCTTTATCGGAACAGATTTGGAGAAATTCAGCATTACATAACTTGCTCACCAATGAATCCTCTGCAGTTGGGAAAAACAAAAATGGGTGCCGTCAGAGCAAGAGTTGAAACAGCTGATAAAAACATTACAATAATCCACATGACTCCAGTTCATCAGTTAAAGTCTTGTGAAATGAAAAGCTCCATGCAGAAAAGTGAATGGTGAAACAAATTTATTTTCATCTCACATCAAAACCCACCAGTATATTTCTCTCCTCTCTTTATAAAGGGAAAAAAAAAAAAAAAAGGGAAAAAAAAAAAAAAAAAAAAAAAGAAAAAAAAAAAAAAAAAAAAAAACAATCTATAAGTTAAGAATGTCTTGATGCAAACGCAGATTTTTGCTTCAAGTTTTTAATTGATGGACTGGAGTCGTGTGGATTACTTGAGGATTATTGTAATGTTTTTATCAGCTGTTTGGACTCTAATTCTGACGGCACCCATTCACTGCAAAACATCCATTGGTGAGCAAGTGATGCAAAATTTCTCCAAAACCGTGTAGATGAAGAAACAAAATTTTCATCAAGTTTAATTTTTGGGTGAAATATTTAATTAGTGGGCTTGTATTTAATTTTTTTTATATCTCTGTTTTCTGAATTTTGCAAGAATATGCAAGATGTTTCATATACAACAAATGCTCATGATTTTACTCACGTAGAGCTTTGTCGTGACGCAAGCTCTGTATTTACTAACTATGAGACTAGTTCTTGGAGTTCCTTCAAGAGGACTGAGTATCTAAACCTGTTTAAACCATTCTATTACGGGCTTCTGAATCGGGGCATGTGGTGTTTCAGAATAACGACAGCAGGGTGTTATATACGTAATAGGGGGTAAACATTTGTTGTATGTGTGTCGTAGTTCAAGAGACATTGCAGAAGAGAGAATACTGTGTATGTAATTAACAAAACAAATAAATGAACCAACAGGCGACGGTGATCGGGTTGAAGGTGGCAACAAAGACAGTTTATGAGCTAACCATCTGATCACAAGTTCCGGTCCGGAGGGTAAAAGGACGATGCAGAGTTTAAACGGAATATAAGGAACGTAATGTCTGTTTTCCATGCATAAGACGTAAAGTCGCTCCATGTATGTTTAGAGGGTCTTAAAGAAGTATAGTGAGCATTTGCATCCATAAACATGTAACATGAATGCCGCGGAGTGTGGACATGATCGGACCAACATGGACAATGGGCCACACTATGCTGTGAATTTTGACAGTGATCCCTGTAGACAGAAAACATGAAGACCAGGATAAGCATGTACTGGGAATTATTCACAGATATCCATCGGGGAGCTCATGTAACATGAACAACCGAGGGGAAAAAACGACCCAACCTAAAAATGGCTCAATTAACATAGACCGTGGTTAGTACTCCAATAGGGGGTAGAGTGTGACAAGGAGGCATCGTCCAGTCGCGTCAACTATGGATGAATACAGAATGCAGATAATACAAGCAAACCGTGTGTCGAAACATAAAATAACAACCCACTTGGGACAGAGAGTGTTACGAGATCTAATTTTAAATTTGTGTTATAAATGTATTGTTTTAGAATGATTATTTTTGTTATGGAACACGCTTGATTCTTAATTTTAAGTTGTACATTAGGAGTCGATATCTTATCGGCTGTGATGAGTAAGAATAGGGCCTAAGTTGGCGCTGATGACGAAGAATATACTCAGACGGGGATACACCCATGTAAATTTTCAAAGTAGATTCTTACGGAGAACTGTGACTGCGCTCGGAGGCTGGCACGAGGATCACGGAGACAGTTGGTTTGGATAAACATGCGAGAGGCGTGCGGGCGGGGCCCCGGACTTCGCTTGATGGAGAAAGGAAATAGGGTTGTTATGTTTGTTTACTGTGAGGTATGGGCGATTGAAGGGTGAGAGCAGACAAAGAGAGCCCGAAGGAGAGAACAACTTGACTGATAGGTACCGCAGCAGAGGACACATTGCATGGCGGGCTCACCCAGGATTAGAAAGCCCGAATACCGAGAGGAGAAGAAGTAGCACCGCTGGCTGTGCTGAAAAGAAAGATAGGCAAAGAGATGCGCGTAGGATGGTCGCAAGCAGAGTAGAAACGAGGAGGCCAAAAAGGGCCATTGGGGTCACCCACGGTGTGATATAGTGAATGCTCGGATTTATGAAAAAAGGAAGGAATTGTAGGTAGTGAAAAAGTTTCTCGCATGTCACGACGTGTGGGGGATGGGGAACAGAGAAGGTCGAAATAGCGAGAAAGTATAGGAAAGAAAAGCCTGAATGCACTGGGAGCCGAGGCATAGACAAACAAAAACTGATAAGGTAAGCCACAATAAGAGAACATAGCTGCGGACGGTCCGGAAACGGGCTTCCGGGGCGTGATAGGCAACATCCCGGACACCGCTACTAAAGAGCTCAGCTCCGGACGTGAGGAGCCGAGGTGATGGCGCCAGCGGTCCTTGCGTGGACTGTGGGAAGGTTCCGGACCGTCGCTTGCTTCCTGCGGTCTGCCGGAGCCTCTTACGGGGGCTCTGCCTGCTTCACATGGGTTGCTGGAAATGGAGGATTATTGTTCAACAAACGTGTTTGGGGGGTATAGGAGAACACGATTGGATGGGAGTCAAGAAAGAACATTGTAAAGAGTGACGTGGCGTCTTTGCAGGAAGAAGCATTTGCGAAAAATAAGGTACCTCTTCAAATCAAGTGCGTGGAGCGGTTGTGAATGCATGGGGTGTTGCGATGCAAGCAGAAGGGGGTGGCTAAACAAGGTGGGGTACGTTTCTAACGCGCGTCCTATTTGCCTTGAGCTAAACATATAAAAAGGTACAATGCCTACCTTGCTCATTGACCACTTCGTACTCATCTCTTTTGGAAACTCCCTTTGTTGTTTTGTTTGTTTACAATTGTTTAATATCAGACCCGTTGGATGACCAAAAGCAGTGTGTACCTAGCTCAAAATATGCACACGTAGTAAGGGGGAATGGGGGGGGGGGAGGGGAGATAAGACTGTAGTTGGAACAATGCACAGATCAATCGTACAAAAAGCATAAGAAGCACTATTAGCTGGGACAGGTAAATACTGTAGTGGGGGGCGGTGTTGGTGATTGGTGCAAAAAACACGGAACTCCAGGGGAAAGTCTAGATTATCATAGACGATTTACTGGCGGTCGATGACCATTAAAAACGTGTCAACAAAAGGCTGGAGTGCATGCTCCACCACGAAGTACGACGGGCAGAAAAAAGACAAAAAAACGGCAGGGCAGAAAATAATGGGGCGGGGGCAGCCGATCGCGAAGGTGGTGCTGGCAAGAAAACAGAGAAGCCGAAAAAAACTACAATGGGCATGAAGATGTAAAAGCAAAGGCGAAAGGAAGTCAACAAAATCCAGTGTAAAACAAACACGACTTGTGGGCAACCAAAAACAAACAAAAACCCATACCCGAACTGGTATACAAAAAGAGAAGAACAAAAAGGTACAATGCTGTCAACGCTTGAACCAGACGAACCAAGCGCATGTGCACCCATTTTGTTGGAACACGTAGATATTGTTTTCTGAAGGATACGGACGACTGGATGTGTTGTATTACAGGGACGGAAAAAAACAAAGACGGGTGGGTCATCCACGACCATAATCAATCTGCAGGCACGGTTCCATAAAAGACGCGTAGCACATGGGAGGACTTGGTGCTGTTGCCAGGGGTGCAAAAACAACGGGAGTGTCCGAAACAAAACCGACTGAGGAAAACGGGGCTCTTGACGACACTAATTTGTGGTAATCACATCACATCTTCAAAAATGCGGAATAATACACTAGATAAGTAAATTCTTTACATTATCAATATATATAGATAAAGATATTGTAATTACTATTTTGTGTGTGTGTCAATTGTTAACTAATCACAGCCACAGTTAACACCCTGGCCCTGCCCCCAGCCCTGTACGAATCTTCATTTCATACAGTTGACTGTTGACAAATATGATGGAGGGCAACAGCTCCATAAAGCAGTTATGCCCTAAAATGCAGATATTTTGGGCAAAATGCCCTGTATGCGTTTTTGTCAATTTTATGCATATGATAAGCGACTATACACATTGCTTGTTTGTCCCGAGTGCAACATTGATTTATACAACTGTTTAGTAAACAAGAAGTTAATATTGTGTTATATTTTTGTGACCAGCTTTGCCAACAAAAATATTACCTATAAAGCCACAGCAGAATCGTTATGCATGTTTATTTTCTGAATGAATCCGCGCTTTGAACGAATCGGGTGAATCAGTGATTCAAAGGCCCATTCATAAAGTGAGCCATTTACTGAATTATTGAATGAATCAGCCGTTTGAATGAATCAAATGAAATTTTGACTCATAAAGACATTTACCGCCACCTACTGGCAGTTTTAATTTCTTTTTAGAGTATTTTTCATAAAAAAAACATGTTAGGGATGTTCACCCAGGAACCTTAGAATTTCTTTACTCAAACTTGAATTACTTACTTACTTTTGTGCAACATAAAAGAAGGTATTTTGAAGACTGTTGGTAATGAAGCTGTTTTGGTTACCAGTGACTTCCTTTGCATGAACACAAAAATCTGAAATGTTTCTCAAATTATCATCTTTTATGTTCCATAGTTTATGTTAGGCCATTGTAGCCTAAACATTTATATGTAATAAACTTTGTCGAATCAAATAAAATCTTTCTTTCTAAAGCTACAATTTGTATTGTCTCATTTAAAAACAACAATAATGGCTTAATCATTCTTTTGAGGGTATTTCACAGCCAAATGTGTTGCAATTCATTAGATTAATCAACACATCATGTAATTAATTAGGTTAAAAAAATGTATCGACTTGCAGCCCTAATATGTGTGCATACAATGCATACAATTTTATATTGAGTACTTTTGAGTAAATATTTTTTACATTATAAAATATTTTAAAATAAATAATTATCTTTGAAATGAAATAATTTAAACAAATATTCAAATGCAATTTATATTTCGAGTTGTATTGATGTAAGTCTACCTGTATTGTCAGTTGCATCACGTCCACGACTCCTTTCTGGCACTCACCACTGATGGCATCAACTTCATCATGAACAGTCAGGAGATCTGTAACATCATTAACCAATGTAACGACCCTAAAGAGGCTGCGCAATGCATATCTGAGCAGGTGAGTCATAGAATCCAACATCCACCATTATTATTATTTTTTTTTAGAATATGTTCTAGTTATTACCACCTTCAGCCCTTTATGGGAACATGAAATTGTTCGATGATTGCTAATTTTGCCCTCAGATATTTACATGATGTCTTTTGTTTTTTTTAGTGTGTATCAAGAGTTCTAAAAAAAAAAAATGAAAGTAATCAACTGAGAAATTCTTTTGTAAAGTGCTGATTCAGTAGATTTACAAAAAGGACACAAATAAAATTGACTCCTGGTTATTTTGATTTCTAAACCTTTTTTGAATGTCCAGCAAGAACAACTATATACTGTGATATTATGTACTGTTACCATGATGTGAGAGTACTCCTACAGCTTCATTGATTCTTGTATTTATAGTGAATGCGGCAGGTTTAAACATGCATAAGATTTGCATAATAACTTCATAGGTTTTTTCCTTGTCATACTCTTCTGTCCCTCTCAGGCTCTTCAATACGGATCTGAAGACAACAGCACTATCATTGTGGTGCCGTTCGGTGCCTGGGGCAAACACAAAAGCTCTGAGGTGAGCTTCTCCTTCAGTCGCAGTTTCGTCTCCAGTGGCCGTTGGGCCTAATCAAAAATAAGTAGAGTGAGTAGAGTGATGGTTTAAATGTTACACAGAAGTGACTCCCTAGTCTGAATTTACCAATGTGCAATATTCTCCTAATCCATCCTGTGAGGATCACCTCAAAAAAGACCATTACAGCCAGAATCCACATTTAATGTGGTTTTGGAATTTATATTGACTCTGTTTTGCCTAGAGAAGCGGTTTTCTGAACCACTGGAGTTAAAGTTCCTCTGAGGTTCGAGTTTATCCTTGTCTTGAAAATGGTTCTTTCCCGCTTTTAGCTCCTAACCTGTGGTGCTATCTTTAATTTGGTTACCTCGGTTCTGGTTTTCACTTTCGCAGATACTATACTTTAGAATAGTGTGCTATAGTGGAATCAACAATTATTCTCCGTACTGTTTTTGTGAATCTCATTTCATTTTCAGAACAGGAATTTTAAGCACTTTCAGATTTTGGGAGGTTCCATATTTTTGGAATCCTCATAACTCTAGTCTTTGAGTGTTAAATGACACGCAGAAGCACATTTCAGTGGTCTACATGCTTTGTCTGATGGCTGTGCACATTCATAAGCTCATATTTACAGAGTTAGACCACTGTACATACTGAAGTATGGACACCTATTCCTTGTGCAAGCACATATTTCTATAACTTTGTCTCCTATTCGTAGTGTGAATATTCATTCATGCTTTATTCCAGCTTAACAACCAGCAATTTTAAAGCTACTCTAAGAAAAATTCCTACTTGAGTGAATTTGCTACCTATCTTGAGGACCATTTCGCAAATGAATCAATGATTTTTGCTGTGCCTTTTACATAAACATTGTTCTTTTCCGAGTCTTTCTGGTAAGGAACTCAACTTTAGGTTTATAACTGAAGTTTTAAACTGTGACTTGTGCTTGTTTAGTGTTACTAAACTATTTTTGTTCAGATTGTACGGTTCAGTGGTATTCCCTACAATGCATAGAGCAAAGTCCAGATATTTGTTTTATGTTATTTATATAATGTACATGATGGACAGTTAACTCTATGGTATATGTGATTGTATATTATATTTAAATACATCTTTTCTTTTAAGTCTCCTTGTTAAAGCAGAAATGTGAAATTTCATTCATTCATCCACAGATATGATTGTAATTGCAGGCATTCTGCTGTAACTTTAAAACCTAAAGCTTTTAATTGGAAAGGCTTCTGTCGTAATCTCTGATTTCCAGTGATTTTTATTTGTAGAGCCATACACATGTGACCTCAACTAGTCGGTATCTTTGTTCACGTCTGCAGGACTGGTTCATATTTTGATGCTGTTTATTGATTTCTGCATTAACTCTCATGGCATTCTCATTCAGCATTTACTCTCATTTTAGACTTTGAACAGCCTTTTTCCTTTAATGTCTTCCACTTTAAGGTCCAAAAGCTCATCCAGTACGATAGGGGTCTTGTTTTCGAATGTACTGTTCTTCAATTAATGTGTTTCTGTCAGAATGTATTATATTCAGTGTTAATACAACTGTGCATGAATCTTGCCCAGAACAATCTGTAAAACAACTGCAAGTGTTTCCTGCTTTATATATGGACCTAACTTTGCTTTATTGATATGCAGTTTATTGTGAAGTATAATGCAGCTGTGAATAAAGTTTCACCAGAAAGATCTCTGTTGGATAAACATGATTTATGTTTGCCTGTTTATTTGTTGTCTGATCTACTTTATATGATATTCAAGGGGTCATCAAAAGGCTCGTCTCAACAAACTTCTCTTTATTTCATTATTAAAAATGTATTTTGTTCCAGTAAATGTAATACAGGAAAATGTTCAATGGAGGTTTAAACCCTGATTCCGGTCCCCAAATCCCTCCCTCCGCTCCATCTATATAAGATCTCTGCTTCCCTGCCTCAAGCAGTCAGATTAGATTCCCCCCCCCCCATCTGATACCCTGAGTAGAATCTTAGAACCCCACCATACTTCCAGCGTATCACTGCAGGAGCAGGGGGGGAGGGGGGGGGGGGGGGGGGGAGCGGCGCGAGGAGGTAAGCATCTTTCTCTAATGTTTCACCTATGTTGTACTAATACTGTAAATTGAAGCTTGAGCTATATTTATTTTAGTGCAACACTAAAATTTTTGTTGTTTTTGCACCTACATACAAACTATGCACATTTCTTCTCTTTTTCATATTGCGTATGTCTTCTAAGGGAGAAAACCTGTCAGAAGATGACTGATAATGCTGTCTTTGAGCATGATCAAATCCTTGAGGAGACGGGCAGAAATGGGATGTCTGGGTCAAATGTCATTGCCATGGAGCTCATAAAGAAGCAACATGGAGCTACTGTCAGTTTCCACAGCATCCGTTATAGAGTGGAGCAGAAGAGCGGACCCATCTGCAGGAAGACAACAGTCCATAAAGAGATTCTGGTGGACCTCAAGTGAGTCAATATCACAGACTAAAAGGTCAAATGAATAATGATTAGAGCTCATTTACACTCTTCAATATGTTAAAGGTTCATAAAGCTTTTCAGCATCTTTTTCAGATGAGCTTCTGATGTTCTTACAACCTTTTTTTCCGTTGTATTAGTTCTATTCATGTATTCAATAACATAGGAATATTCAAATATTCTCTTTTTGCATCATTGAAATAAAAAAAAAAAAGGTTCTCCTATGACATCAAAAGACCTTCTATGGCAACATAGAAATGTATAAAGGTTCTATGGCAGTAGTAGCATTGTCCTGCTTTCAAATCATTAAACTCATTGTAGCTATTTTATTGACAACCTAGTTCATAAATAAATTTGCATCATTTTGTGAAGTATTTTCTCTTTCTTTGCCATGTACACGTGTTCAAGAACATGTTACTTATATACTATATTTTATATAAATAATACTGCAAATATATTTGCCTCGCAATGTGATTAGGGGTCATTGGCATAAAAAAATAAATCAATAAAAAAACATTGAACTTTGTACAGTGGCATCTATGGATCTTAAAACTTTTCTTATGGCCTCACAGAAACCGAGAAAATTCTCCTCTGTCATATGAAGCATACAAAAGGTCTCTTGTGACATCAAAGAAACATCAGTAGATTCTCCTGTGGCATGAGGCTGTATAAAACCCTTTTACCTTTACATGTGTTCACCAGAACAATGGAGAGTAGAAAACCAAAATGCTGCTTCTAAAGGCATTAAACGAGCTTGATATTTCCCAGAGCCAAGCGCATAGTTTCTTTGGACATTCTTCTCTGTAGTGTTAGTGTCAATTATATGATATTATGAATGGGTTTGTGAGTCTAATCTCTTGATCTCTTGGCTTACAAACCACCAGGGTTAAATGCAGTCAAGTGTGATCTTGACCTAATAAAAGACTTTGTTAAACTGAGGGTCTCAGCAACACCTAGATGACCTAGTTTTAACAGTGTTATAGTTTGATAAGCATTTCAAATCTAATAAGTGTTTCGTCAGCCATGCAGTGACATTCAGATTCATTGCTTAGATGAGCAGCATTTGCTCATGGCCCTCTACTTTTAGACTAAGTGTGCCTCATTTTTTCCACAGTGCCTGATAAATTCCTTAGCTAGTGGCATGAACATAATCTCATTTTTATCTCCCTTTTCAGTGGGATCATGAGACCTGGTTTAAATGCTATTTTGGGTCCTACGGGAAGTGGCAAATCTTCGTGAGTACCTATTTGACTTCTACATATCTTAATAAGAGATCAGTGCCAAATGGATTCTGGATTTGTTTTAACAAGCTTTTGGAGTATCTCTCCCGACAGTGATGTGGAATCAATTAGATGAATGCTAATGAAACATTATTATCATCCTCAAATGGAGTCCTCTTCCTTCTCTCTCTCTCAGTTTTTTGGATGTACTCGCAGCCCGAAAGGATCCTGCAGGACTTTCTGGTGAAGTTCTCATCAACGGAGCCCTACAGCCACCTAATTTCAAATGTCTTTCTGGTTATGTTGTCCAGGTACAATGCATGATCACTATATTGAGATGCGAGATCTTTTTGATGCTTAAATGCTTGTGTATGACAGTATATTGGGATTCTGAATTAAGTTTTCTTGCTGACCAAATCAATCCATTATCTACAACATTTGTGGTTATGTGTTAAGGATGACATAGTGATGGGGACTCTGACGGTGAGAGAAAACCTCTGTTTCTCAGCCGCGCTACGTTTGTCCTCCCAAATCAGTCCAGGAGAGAAAGAGGCGAGAGTGAACCACCTCATCTCAGAGCTGGCCCTCAACAAAGTTGCTGATGCAAAGGTGAAATAGTATATATAATATATTTAGTATATATAAAATTTTGTAATTGGCCTCCATATTATTTGCCATTTTTAATCATCCTTTTGGAATGAATTCTAGCATGTAAGAAACTGCTTTATATTTCATGTCAAGTATTACACAGAACCTCACTAGTATCCCAAAGGATATGTACTGTATATTTACATTTACATTTAGCAGACGCTTTTTTTTATCCAAAGCGACTTACAATTGGGGGCTACATAAAGCGATTCTTCTTAAAAAGGCAAACAGAAACAGGAAGTGCTTGTAATACCAAATTCTTAGACATTTGTTCAAATAAGTAGAAGCTAGAAAGAGAAGGAATAAATAAGAGATAATTTTTTTTTTTATGATGAAGTCAAGTAGCTTCGAAAGAGATGAGTTTTCAGCTGTCGCTTGAAAATTGTCAGGGATTCAGCATTCCGGATGGGGTGGGAAGATCATTCCACCAGCCTGGAACGGTGAACGAGAATGTTCTGGAAAATTATTTTGAGCCTCTCTGTGATTGTACCACGAGGCGTCGCTCACTAGCGGATCTCAGACTTCTGAAGGGGAAGTAAATTCGTAGTAGTGAGTGGAAGTAGGCGGGTGCTGAGCCTGTGTCTGTTCTATATGCAAGCATCAATGACTTGAACTTGATTCGAGCCACAACCGGCAGCCAGTGAAGGGAGATAAAGAGAGGTGTAACATGGACTCTTTTGGGCTCATTGAAGACCAGTCAAGCTGCTGCGTTCTGAATCATTTGTAGAGGTTTGATTGTACTTGATGGGAGTCCAGCCAGAAGAGCATAGCAGTAGTCCAGCCTAGAGATGACAAAGGCCTGGACAAGAAGTTATGCAGCATGCTCCGTAGAAAGGGCCTGTCTTTCGATGTTGTGCAATGCAAACTGCAAGATCGAGCGGTTTGAATGTGGTCTTTGAAGTTCAGCTGGTCATCAAAGGTTACATCAAGATTTCTGACCGAAGTTGATGGGTAATTGTAGAAGAACCTAGCTGGAAGGAAAAATCATACTGTAGAGTTGGAGAGGCAGGGAAGACAAGAAGCTCAGTCTTTTCCAGGTTGAGCTGTAAGTGATATTCTTCCATCCATGCCGAGATGTCCCGCCACGCAGCCTGAGATCTGTGCAACTACTGTTGGATCGTCTGGTTGAAATTAAAGATAAGAGCTGTGTGTCATCAGCATAGCAATGGTAGTAGAAGCCATGTGCCTGTATGATGGGACTCAGTGATGTTGTGTATATGGAGAAGACGAGGGGTCCAAGAACTGATCATTGAGGAACCCCAGTGACCAGTTGATGAGTTTTGGAGACCGCCCCTCCCCAGGCCACCCTTAAAGACCTACCAGTGAGATAGGATTCCAACCAGCGAAGTGGAATCCCTGTGATGCCCATTGACGAGAGGGCAGACAGGAGGATCTGATGATTGACAGTGTCAAAAGCAGCAGAGAGATCCAGAAGAATAAGGACTGATGATTTGGAATCGGCTTTTGCAATCCGCAAGGCTTCTGTTACTGACAGTAGCGCAGTCTCAGTTGAATGGCCACTCCTGAAACCTGACTGGTTAGGATCCAGTTTGTTGTTCTGTGAAAGAAACAATGATATCTGGTTGAAAACAACTCTTTCGAGGGTTTTCGCTATGAATGGAATGAGAGAGACAGGTCTGTAGCTATCTGTAAGTGAAGTGTTTAATGTAGGTTTTTTTGAGCAGTGGGGTTACCCGAGCCTGCTTGAATGCAGTGGGGAACGTGCCTGTGAGGAGAGATGTGTTGATGTGTGTGAGTGCTGGTAAGAGTGTGGGAGAGATTGCTTGGAAAATGTGTGAGATGTATTGGGTCTAGAGGGCATGTTGTAGGGTGGCTGGAGAGCAGAAGTTTTGATACTTCTGTCTCAGTGAGGGAACAGAAGGAGAAGATGGGAGTTTTTGCAGTGGGTGGGGTTGGTTTGAAGTCCTGTGCGTGTGGGCTGAGAATTGGCTACTGATTGTTCTGGTTTTGTCTGTGAAGAATGTGGCAAAATCATCAGCTGTTATAGAAGTGGTGGGAGGTGGTGGAGGGGGACAGAGGAGAGACTTGAAAGTTTGAAGGCTTACGTGTGCTGGAGCGCTGTTGATCTTGTTGTTGAAGTATGAAGATTTGGCAGTATGGAATTCAGCAGAGAAAGATGAAAGCAAAGACTGATACATACTTAGGTCTGACGGATCTTTTGATTTGCACCATTTTCTCTCAGCTGCCCGATGTTCACGAAGAACATCGGATAACCAGGAGTTCGAGGGGGCTGCCCGTGCTGGCCTGGAGGAGAGAGGACAAATATCATCTAGACAAGAGGTTAAAGTAGAGCATAAAGTGTCAGTTGCTGCATTCACATCCAGAGATGATAAATGGGTAGGTGAGGGAAGAGAGGATGATACTACAGAGGAAATATGGGAGGGTGAAAGGGAGCATAGGTTTCGTCTAAACGTAACCGGTATATGGGGTTGGTGGCACACAGGTAGCAAAATGTAGTTGAAATGTAATGAAGAAATGATCAGAGATATGTAGGGGTTTGACCAGAATGTTGTCTGCAATACAATTGCGTGTGTAAATTAAGTCGAGTTGGTTGCCTGATTTGTGCGTGCTTGTGGTGGTAAGTCGTTTGAGATCAAATGAAGAAAGGAGTGAATGGAAGTCTGTAGCATATGGCTTGTCCAGATGAATGTTGAAGTCTCCAAAGACTAAAAGTGGACTGCCATCTTCCGGGAATGAGGACAGCAGCCCATCATCTCTTCTAGGAAGGCGGATAGAAATTGCCCAGGAGGGCGGTAAATTACCACAACCTGGAGTTTTATAGGAGCTGTTACAGTAATCGCATAAGATTCAAAAGAGTTTTAATTGCATAGGGGAGAGTGGGTTGAGTGTTTCCAATTGTTAGAAATGAGCATACCAGTGCCCCCACCCCGGCCAACCTGGCGGGGGGTATGAGAGAAAGAGAAATTTTTCGAAAGAGCAGCTGGGGTTGCTGAGTTTTCTGGATGAATCCAGGTCTCAGTCAAGCCCAATATGCTTAGTGTGGAGTTTAAAGAAAAAGAAGAGATGAAGTCTGCTTTGTTGACAGCTGATTGACAATTCCAGAGACCCATAGAGAAAGAAAGAGGTGTAGCAGAGGATGTAGAGATAGGATGCAGGTTAACAAGACTGCATTGCTGTCTGCGTCCTGCTGGACCGTAGAGCGCGTCGGAGGACAACCGAATGGTTTTGGAACACATGATATGGTGGAAGAAGGACATAAAGGAAGGTGTAATGAAGAGCAAAAATAATCTTAGTGGCCTTGCGTTTCGTGTGCTCGGTGAAGTCGCGCCAGTTAAAGTCGCAGTCTGTTACCCTCGTTGGTCTTCCACGAGAGGCTGAACTCTTCCGCTGAGCTTCCGCGTCAGCGCACAGACTCAATAATACACGATTCTAGAGCACTACAGTGAAACATCTTGTGGCCGCCTTCTAATTATCACAGCCAATAGTCTATAGCAGGGCAATTCCTCCAATCGAAACTACAGTTCGCACTTCAACGCAGGAAGGGAGCAATTAAATTACACGCGCTCCTTCTTAGCCGAGGGCAGTTATTATAATTACCAGAAAGTGCAATCAAAAATACAAACGCAAACAAAAATATAACGTAGAAATAGGCAGAAAACGAAATATTCCTTCTTAGCAGCAAGTAATAATTCCAACAGCAGATCTATAACCAAGTATTACGCAGGACACTCACGTGCAGCCGTCTGTCTCTTCTGTTGACTAATCGCTTGACCCAAGTTATGACAGTGACCAAGCAGTTTAAATACTCTACGGTCGCTGTGGCCGCCTTCTAATTAGCACAGCCAATAGTCTATAGCAGGGCAATTCCTCCAATCGAAACTACAGTTCGCACTTCAACGCAGGAAGGGAGCAATTAAATTACACGCGCTCCTTCTTAGCCGAGGGCAGTTATTATAATTACCAGAAAGTGCAATCAAAAATACAAACGCAAACAAAAATATAACGTAGAAATAGGCAGAAAACGAAATATTCCTTCTTAGCAGCAAGTAATAATTCCAACAGCAGATCTATAACCAAGTATTACGCAGGACACTCACGTGCAGCCGTCTGTCTCTTCTGTTGACTAATCGCTTGACCGGATATAAACCAGAAGTGTATGTCTGTACAGGTGGGCACGCAGCTGATCCGAGGTATCTCCGGAGGCGAGAGGAAGAGGACCAGCATTGGGATGGAGCTGATCATAGAACCCTCTGTGCTGTTTCTGGACGAGCCCACCACTGGTCTGGACGCTAGTACGGCTTATTCTGTGCTCCTGCTGCTGAAGAGGTCTGTATATTCATATGCAGACATTGTAAAAATACATTTGTAAAATGAAGCAGCCATTGGTTAAGCTTCAGTTCTCAGCAAGTTATCATATAAACTACCATTCAAAAGTTTGGAGTCAATTTTTGGATTGAGAATTTTTTTTTTTTAAATAATGTTTTAGAAAAAAGTATATTCTGCTCACCAAGGCTTAATTTGTTCCAAAATACAGTAAAAACTTTATTACAATTTAAAAAAAATATTTTCAAACTTATTTTCATATATTTAAAGGGGTCATATGATGCGATTTCAAGTTTTCCTTTCTCTTTGGAGTGTTACAAGCTGATTGTGCATAGATAAGATCCCTGAAGTTGCAAAGACTAAAGTCTCAAAACCAAAGAGATATTCTTTATCAAAGTTAAGACTCTGCCACGCCCCCCTAAAACGGCTCGTTCTAACACGCCCCCACATATCTACCTCACTATGTGGGAATATTTGCATAATGCTCCCAAATGTTCACGCAAAGAAAGAAGGCGTGGTTTCAGTAACCGCAGTTAGTGTTGAAGCAGTCATGTCAGGGAGACGCTGTGTGTTTCTAGGCGAAAGCAAATCACTTTATTTGGCCTTCCGGAAGTAGATGTATTTAGGAATCTTTAAGATTACTTACTAAAGAACAGCAGTGCATTTTATGGACGATCGTTTCGTGAAGCTAGGAGAGGAGGTTATTCTGACTTTGCTATGACAATTTGGTGCTTTTGAATCAGCTACTGTTTTGTTATTATTTAAGTATTTGCTATTGACTGTTCAAATGCGGAGTTTTGCGCATCGTGTGTGTGTGTGTGTGTGTGTGGTTGGTGTGTGTGTGTGGGTGTGTGTGTGTGTGTGTAGAGAGAGGAGAGAGAAACAATGGTCACATAACAGTGGAGTCAGCTGTCTTAACCGTGTCTTGTGTACTGCAAACACATACCAGCTTCATCACTGTGTCTGTCACGCGACTCTGTTCCCCTTTCAGGCTCAGTCTTTACATTTATTTTGAAAGATGAAGCTCGCGATTATGGTAAGGGGCGTTACATTTCCGACGAGTGCTTTCGGTGTTCGGCCAATCACAATGCACTAGATCACTGGCCAATCAGAGCAGACTGCGCTCTGCCGCAGTAGGGTTTTGTAGAGATGCAGCTTTGATGAGAGGCGGGCCTAGAGGAAAGCTACATTAATGTACAGTAGTTGCAAAATCATGTTGTGTTTTTTGAACATTAAAGCATGTCAACATATTCTGTTACACCAAATACACAAAATAATGATCTTTAAAAAAGCATCATATGATCCCTTTAAGATGATTCTAGATATATTGGTTTTCACATCATTACGCCATCTTCAGTGTCACATGATCCTTCAGAAATCACTCTAATATGCTGATATTATTAATGCTCAGCTGAGATGCTTAATATTTTTGTGACAACCATGATGCATAAAGTCCAAAAGAACAGCATTTATTTGAAATTAAGGTTACACTTTATTTTAGGGTGTCCTTGTTACAGTGTAATTATACATTTAAGTACTGATTAATATTAACTACTTACTATATAGTTAGGATTTGGGTTTGGCTTAGGGTTACTTGCATGTAATTAATTATGCATAATTTAGGAGTTGTTTAGAATAATATAAATAATTATACATTGTAACAAGGACACCTTAAAATAAAGTGTTACCGAAATTAATTATAATTAAGTGTTAATTTCCTTAAAAAAAGTAATGTTGTTTTAACATCTCAACCCTGTGTCTGTTTGTTTTCAGAATGGCCGGTCAGGGACGCACCATCATCATGTCTATTCATCAGCCGCGATACTCCATTTACCGGCTCTTTGACAGCCTCACGCTGTTGGTCAACGGCAAACAAGTTTATCACGGACCCACTCAAGATGCTCTAGACTACTTTGCCAACATTGGTAGAATAATCTACAGATAAAATGACTTCAATCTCTAAAAGTTTCTAATCTGTTTAAAATATTATTAGTTGAAAGAGCTGAATGTTTTACAGAAATACAATATTTTAAATACTAACATTTCTTACCTTAATGGTGTTTTTTTCAAATGATATCGAAGGATATGCTTGTGAAGCTCATAATAACCCGGCTGATTTCTTCTTGGACATCATTAATGGCAGCTCTACAGCTGTCAACATGACAAAGATTCAGAATAATGGAGGTACTTGGTTATTTCTTTCTATTAAAATGAATTTTGAGGAGCCAGATTGACTTGTTAAGTGATTTCCTCATCAGATATGTAATGGAAAACATGCCAACAAATGCCAATAACATGTCTTGTTTCTAGTTAAAAAGGCATTTACAAAGCATTTGGCCATAAATAATAAAAGACATAAGCTGTTGGGTTCATATATTATTAGTGTTGTCAACAATTTGTCTTCAGCAGTGTAGATTATGAATTGTGTATCACTTAAATGAACTTGTGTGTAATGCTGTTGGCAGATTTCGAGTTTGAAGTGGCTGCTGTCAGCCAGCAGTCTATTGAGGATCAGCTGGTGGAGAAGTACAAAAACTGCAGTTATGCGCGGAGCATCAAAGCTGAGCTAATATGAACACGACATTCAGCGCGGCAGGGGGAAGGGGGGCAGAGAGGGCTCAAGAACGTGGACAACAAGCATTGTGAGACTCTCTGGGGGATCCCGGTGTCACGCTTAAGCGAAAAAGAGGGAAAGAGGGACCAAATCCGTGCTAGACAAACAGCAGTATCCGTGTCTTAAAAATTATAGTCAACCACTGGGGAACCTGGAGTATTGGGTATGAACCATTCTTGAGTCTAAGTGCGGTAGCCCTCAGGAAACGTCGGTCACCGGTAGCGCACGCGGTGGATTCTTATGGGCTGGTGATGGATTTGCGTCCGTCTTCGACCTTCCCCTACATTTTCATAGATAGCCATAGATGAGCGAGGAAAGATTCGAGGTAGCCAACGATGTACATAAGATATAAATCGGAGAGTAAATATGATTCTAAAAATTATCTGTAAACAATGTACCGCCAACCAAAAGAGTTAGAAGCATTTAAGAGAGTACAAGCAAAATCGATGGTGCACAAAGGTTCTAATGGTGGACTAGTGCTAAGGTCCCATCTCACAGCCCCAAATGGTTTTTGTTCGGGTGTATACGATAGGACATTATAGGTTTCATAAAAAAAAGCCTTTAGGCAAATGTCCGGTGGGGAGGTTCTAAATTGTAGCTGCTCCCAATTCGGGGACGAATGCCGAAAATTAACATATGTCATAAAGGACGGCCGTGGAGGGTGGGGTCTCTGGGGAGTCCATGAATAGTGCTAGAGACATGATTTGCTCTTCTGTACAAGGAGGCTTGGCTAGTGACGGATGCTGTATCGCTACGAGAATTGTATATGAATTGAGATGATTAAGTACACCAACAATGAAATCTTGGAATCTTAATAGAAAATAATCATCTAAATCTAATGGTCTAATATAACTTAAGCTTTGCAATGAAAACACAAGCGGGACCACTGAAGTATAGACCAATCGCACATGAACGAGTTGCCGTATTAAGCCATTAGTAAATATTGGCGGTTTAGTAGGACGTATAAAGCACATATTGTGCATATCCCTAATCCTACGCAATACCAACTTGACAACGACCGACGAACGATAAAACAAGCGCAATTAGGAGGAATTGAGCGAGTGGTCGTGAAGCGGTGGTGATGTGAATAGCGAGAACGGGACCTGAAATAACGACAAGATCCGTCTTGGTTTAAGGGAACCCGCATGGGTTCAGGAATTGCAAGCATGCATTGAAAGAAGTAGACAGATTACCCAACAAAGATGTTGTGCCCATGGGGGAGATCTATTCCGCCCGCTCCAAGGGTCCGCAAAAGAGCGTGAGAAGATTTAGATGCTCATTAACCACCAAATACCAGACCCTCGAGTTCCAAGTATAACAGCGGAGTAGCGCAAGCAGGCGTGCGACTAATTTCTCGAAGTCAAAGCTAAGCGGATTTGGTGACTGTTGTGATCTGGGTCTCACCATGCAGTGTGGAGAAACGTCTTCCAAGCGTAACAGAATGGTGTCTATCAGACCATCACCTGACTGGAGTTAGTTGAGCGCTGGCGCCTCGACATCAGGATTGAAGAGTGGTTTATCATCGTCAGCTCTGCTGTATTTGCTTAGCCTTTTACCCTGGGAACGACTTTCACACTGCTCAGACACTCATAAGCTGTCAAGAGATTATTGTCAAACTCGCTTCCTGTCACTCCTCCTGCCTATTACCTTTAGTGAGTCAATGATCATGCTCAGCCGTTTGTGTGCGGATGCCAAGATGTTCAATTTGTGTAACTGGTTCATTTGATTTGCTAGTAGTTATTTCCTATGCATTTTCTTTACGTATTTCTATATTTACCTTCAGAGTAATATCTTAATGAAAGCATGTTCATGTGTCAGTTACATTGAAATCATAGAGCACGCTGCTTGAATTATGATCTTTATTTTTGGCAGCTGGCTGTCACGACCCTCATGGCTGCCATTGTTGGTGCAATCTTCTATGGAGTTAAAGATGACCAGAGTGGCATACAAAACAGGTGAGAGAATCGTTCTCAAGTAAATGGAATTGAGTGACTTTATTTTAATGCCTTTATTAAAGCTGTGTGTCTGCGTATAAAGCTTCACATTATTCTGGACAAAGTACACAAATCCTGTACTATTTCTATATATCCTGTACTTAGCGTAAAACCTATGATATTATCCTTAAAAATGCAGTGAAATAAATGTGAAGACTTCCAATGAAAATATTCTGATAAAGAACATACTTGTAAAATGTACTTGCATACTTTGCACATAAACAGTTTGAGTACACTGAGAAGAAGAAGAAGCAAGATTTACTATTAAATGCAAATGTCACCATTTTCGTTTCAGGTTTGGTGTTTTGTTCTTCATTACAACGAATCAGTGTTTCAGCACACTCTCGGCTGCCGAACTCTTCATCACCGAGCGCAAACTGTTTATGTGAGTGCTTCAACACCTGTTTGACATTTAGAAAAGCTCAAGAAATATCTGATTTGCTACTACGGAGTATAGTTTCAAGCAAATAAGCACCCATACATGATGAGAAACTGAAAAGAAGTTCTTGCGAGTGATTTTATTTCTGTTTCTGCATATCCTGGGGTCTCTAAATGATCTGTAATAATGCAGTGCTGCATAAAAAACTGGCTCAGTCCCTAATATCAAAAAGCTGCTTTGATGCAGTTTTGGTTCTGCATCTACTTTTGGTTCAGCCTTGTTTTGAAATATGCCGTTAGAGAGTATGTTTTCATTATTATTGATATTTTAACTATTTTATTAGAATGAAATGTTTATTACAATTATAATTAAAATTTAAAAAAATTTAAAAATGAAAAATATAATCAAATAAATGAAAATATAATTATAATTTAAATACTAATTTAACCGTTTCTTCTTACAGTTTATTTATAATTAACATTATTTCTCTACTTAATCTCTGTGATTCAATCTGTGTAAACACCTTTTTTTTTTAGATGCAGATTCAGATGCATCTTCTGTTCCACCTCTACAGTGTAAATTGGCATGTTATTTATTTACTTTTTTTTTTGTAGTCATGAATACACAAGTGGATACTACAGAGTGTCTGTCTACTTCCTGTCTAAGATCCTGTCTGACATCATCACTCAGCGCACAGTTCCCAACATACTCTTCACCTGTGTTGTTTATTTCATGATTGGTATGTTGTAAATGATTATACCTTAAAGAGGTCCTATTATGCTATTTTTGGGGGTGTACTAGAACAGGCTCTCATACTAGTTTGTTCGAAAAACACATTATTTTTCAATTTTTTTTTACATTATTACAACACCTCTCTCTCCCCAGTCTGGCATGAACGGCTCGAATAGTTCCTGTATCAAATGAAGGTCCGCCTTCTGAAATACGAAATGTGCTGTGATTGGTTAGCTGGGCCAGTGTGTGTTGTGATTGGTTAGCTGGGCCAGTGTGTGTTGTGATTGGCAGCACTAACTGGGCTCCTGGTCGGAAAGTGGCATGGGGGTGGCCCCTTACCATAGCGGCCGCCTGCGAGCTTCAGTGTAAATATTGCGTCAAAATCAAATCAATTTGAGCGCGATTTAAACCCGGATGATTGTAACCACTCTAAGTTCGTCTGCGTTGGGAAAGCTAGCACGTCTCCGACATAGTGATAACACTCGTTGCCTTCTCTAGTGCAGCTCAACCAGGTCTCGTCCCATTCGTCGATATTTGTGATATCACAAATCCCGGAAAATATGCGTTGTAGTCCAAACGAGTCGTTCGTTGTAGTTTTTGAAAAGTGATTTCTGTTAAATAAAATGCGGACTTTGAGCTTTGTAACTTTGCAGATCTTTTTTTATGCTCAAACAGCAACATTACAGACTAACTAAAGTTGAAAAAGTGAAAAAGCATAATAGGGCCCCTTTAAAGAAACGGCGCATCATTTCTTAATTGCTTACTTGAATTGCAAGATCCACTAGTTTTCTGTAAACATTAATTTACAGTTTTAATTGAATGTATCTTTGCATGCATGTTTGCAGTGTTCTAAGATGTTGAAATCTTTGTTTTGCAGGGTTAAAACCCACAGTGGCAGCATTCTTTATCTTCATGTTGACAGTGATTCTGGTTTCTTGTGCGGCTGTGTCCATGACCATGGCCATCTCGGCTGACCAATCAGTGGTGGCCGTGGCCAACATCTTCATGACCATCAGCTTCATCTTCATGATGGCAAGTTCACACAATCACAAGTCTTTTTTACTGCAGAGAAGGCCTGTTCTTCTAACTTGAATCGCATGTGTGTCCAGATCTTCTCTGGTCTGCTGGTTAACCTGAAGAGCATCATGGACTGGCTGTCCTGGCTGAAGTATCTCAGCATCCCTCGCTATGGACTCGAGGTATGAACTTCCGCTTCTGTCACTACATCTGAGTGACTAAAAGACTTTCTGTTGAGATAATATTTTAATGATGGTTGAGGAATGTCTAATCCTTCCAACAGGCATTGGAGATAAATGAGTTTGTGGGGCTGAAGTTTTGTGGGAATGTCTCTGCCGTGATGAGCAGCCCTGCAGCTGACATCCTCATGTATGTAAAAATATATGTATATATTAAGATATAGATGGCATATGAACTCCAAGTCTTCTAATAAGTTTGGATTTGCACTTAGAAATATTTATAATTGTATATATTGTGTGGGGATCCACTTCATATTCACATTATCATAATTAGTTAAATCTCCAAAATTTCATTCAAATGTTTTGGTGTCAGTATGATGGTAGTGCATGTATACAATAGATCTTTTAGCGTAATCTTCTACTACATTATATTTTACAGGTGCACAGGAGAACAGCATCTGACGTTCCAAGGAATCGATTACTCATCCTGGGGTTTCTGGCACAACCACATAGCACTTACGGTCATGACTTTGATTTTTCTCATCATCGCTTACATCAAGCTCAGATTCATTCCCAAGTTCTCGTAAATGTTCTGATTATTGTTTGCTTTATGAATCATCACACATTACCACACTCGATTCTGCTGTCTTACAATATCATTTTGGCCTTTACAGTAAGGATGAATGTAGATGGGATAGTTGCGCTTTCTTTCAATACTGATTTCATCCCAAATTCAAGACTGAAATAGTCTTATTATATTAAAATTGGCGCTATTTACTTTACGAATACACATTACTGGTCTTACTGTGAAGAGTTAATCAGTTCACATAATTTTTCTTGTAATCAATGTGTCCCTACATTTACATTCTTTCTTATTCTGTTCAAACGTATCGCATTAGAG
The DNA here is from genome assembly GCA_018155175.1 of Sinocyclocheilus anophthalmus. Classification (NCBI taxonomy): domain Eukaryota; kingdom Metazoa; phylum Chordata; class Actinopteri; order Cypriniformes; family Cyprinidae; genus Sinocyclocheilus; species Sinocyclocheilus anophthalmus. Next base: position 266,278 of record JADLZN010004840.1, read on the forward strand.
GAATAAAATGGGCTGTGAATGTTTCATGTTGACTTGTTAGTGTACTAATACATCGTAACATTATTCGAATATTGTAAGAGATAAATAAGAAATCCTAAATGAGAGTATTTCATAAGGTTATATTATGTTACATTTACTGAAATGATTTATTAATCAAGTTAAATGTAAATATTTTGTCATCTCTCTTTCATTGTTCCTGGTACGGCTCGCTCCTTCATAATCTGTGTAACTGGTCTTAATGTGGCCTAATTCACAGCCAGCAAACATCAATGAGAGAACTGAAGAACATTGTTTGCTGTGTTAAAACCACGGATATAAAGCCAGTAAACTCTGTGACTCTGCTGATAACTAAACAATATCCTTATTGTACAGATCTTACAGTCGCTTTGTTAGAGGACATTATGACTGGGATCAAGCCAAATAATGAGCACATGATGAGTCTGAATGGATTTTATTTTGAATGACTGTCATATTAAACTGTAATAGAATCTGCCAACTACAGAGTACCGTAAAGAGTTACAAAGGAAAGTGCACAAAAAAAAGTAAAAATTTTTGACATTTTTATTAAGCTTTCAGAAGAAGTGTGTAATTTCTGCTTCTCTAGCAGCACCAAACACTGATTGGTTTAAGCGACCCAACATAACACATCTGCCACATTTGGCACAAGTGACTACCTGTTTGACCGTATATTTATACAACCTCTGAAAACAATTATCTTTGCAGTTTGTTGATGCTAGTTGTGCAGAAACTATACACTTTACATTTAGGGAATCATGAAAAGCTCTGTAAATCCTACCTTAAGACAAATACTACATGGGTTTCCCATGAAATCAGATGCACTCCAAATCGAAGTTTGTTTAAAAATGCAAAAAGTATCAAAATGATTTAAGAATCATAATTATTCAAAATAAATGTAAGTATATATGTTTAACAAAACATGCCACACTTGTACTAAAATGAGATGTGAACTGCAAAATAATATGCAAAGCAAACCACAAACTGAGGGAAAATTGCATCAAAGCTCATTACCAAGTGCATAGTTTATATATATATATAAAGCATTGTGTGACCACCTTCATTGTTTGAAAATATGAATGTTTACTTTTCATATGAGAGATGCATTGTAAGGTATAATTTTGTGTAAGAATAGCTATTTTCATACATTTCTTCCGTTCCATCATATATATATATATATAAGATACTGATCCTTGTTGAACATTATTTCCTTCATTACATTCATTACTGTAAGCTTTCCATCTGTTTTCTTCATTACGGATGAAAATGGACTTTAATACTGTAGGTTAGTGAAAGCATAATGCATATCTATACTGCGTTTCATCCACACTGTAAGCAGTGCATTTAACCATAGCAGGATACAGTACAAAAAATGTGATATAAAAAATATTTATAATATACTTTCCCAAGCCATTTTTACAATGACTTCTAACAAAATGGTGACACGGTAATTTTTTGTGACTATTCGGTTCACATAGATGTATTAATTGTATTAAATTTTTTGCTTATATGCCGTTACTAATTTAGTCAAAATGGTTTAAGAGAAATTTTGGGATCAATGCATACAGTAAATTAGTTATAGCTTGATGGGAAAATAATATACTGAATAGAAGTAATCATAGCTAAGATTGCTGGAAAAAGCTAAATGCACCTCAATTTTAAAATGCATGTAAATGTACCTGGTTAATACAGGCAAAGCAAAGCTAAGCTGCCACTGACTGACCTTAAAATCTAATTTGTTTCATTAGCATTTCCACAAAAATGTGTTTTTATTAAGTAATAATGAAACTGTGTTTTAGAACTTCCTTGTCGCATAAAAAACCATTTATCTTAATTTTTGCATTATAAAGCCCCATTTAACTTTAATATAAAGTTTAATACCCAAATAAATAGCTTTTTGCAGGACTATTTAACTCTACTGCAGTGGCTTTAGGGCAGACCTTTAACACTGTTTAAGTAAATTTTGCCCAGTGTACTGCACCAAATAAATTGTGGACTTCATTGATCTGTAGGAATGTTTTTACAATCAAAACCCTTCACATGTGGGCGGCCCCACTGGCCGCACCATCTGGGCCCTCGTTGGACAGTGAGGATGGTGAGCGGGAACTGCGTGGGCGGAGCTGAGCAGATGGGATGATGGGAGTGGTCTGATAGTGGCTCACCTGTGACATGGTGTCATCAGACTCCCAGCGCTCCAGTTCTTCTCTCACCAGCCCATCCATTTGCTCTCGGTGCAGCTCTGGATCTCGGCCCATCCTCTCGTCCTGAGAGAATCAAATTATACTTCTTAATGTACGCTACAATATTTTGGTCTAATCCACAATTAAATATAAAAATGACTAAAGCTGTGTCTCAAAACCTACTGTCTTAAAAGCATTTTTTGGGAATCATAAAGCACAGTCCCAACACAATTTATCTCCATGTCCTGACAAATAATTTGTCTAAAAGCAAAAATGCAACTCAACAGTAATATTTTTTTTTTATATATATATATATATATGATTACAATTCTATTTAGTAGTAAATTATGTTGGAAAGTTTCTAAATTTTTTTAAAATCAATTACTTTTAGTAATTAACCTAATAAAGTAATATATTTAAACCTATATAATAGTACACAAAAGTACACTAAAAAGCAAGGGGGGAAATTAGATTTTTTTACATTTCCTACTTTGAATTTTTTAAACACTTATTCAACACGTTGAAATTAAATCAAAAGTGACCGTACATACATTTAAAATGCCTTACAAAAAGATTTTCATTTCATGATGTTTAAAATGCGTTCTTTAACATCTATTCATCAAAGAATGCTAAAAAATCTAATTTACCAAAAAATAAGCAGCAAACACTGATAATAATAAGAACCATTAATAATAACTGAGCACCAAATCAGCATATCAGAATGAATTCTGAAGGATCATGTGACACTGGCGTAATGATGCTCTAAAATCTTGGGAATAACCTACATTTTAAATATATTAAAATAGAAAGTTATTTTAAAATGTAATAATATTCACACCTACTACTATTTGTCCCGTATTGCTAATCAAATCGTGGTGTGAAAAAGTGTTGGTTGATTTCTTATTTTTTTTGCATGTTTGCCACACTTTAATGTTTCCGATCATCAAACAAATTTAAATATTAGTAAAAGAAAACACAAGTAAACACAACATGCAGTTTTTAAATGAAGTTTTTATTTATTGAGGGAAAACAAAATCCAAAACTACATGCCCCTGTGTGAAAAAGTGTTTGCCCCCTAAACCTAATAACTGGTTGTGCCACCCTTTGCAGCAACAACTGCATTCAAGCGTTTGCGATAACTTGCAATGATTCTTTTACAGCGCTGTGGAGGAATTTTGGTCACTCATCTATGCAGAATTGTTGTAATTCAGCCACATTGGGTTTTCGAGCATGAACCGCCTTTTTAAGGTCATGCCACAGCATCTCAATAGGATTCAGTTCAGGACTTTGACTAGGCCACTCCAAATTCTTCATTTTGTTTTTCTTCAGCCATTGTGGACTTGCTGGTGTGTTTTGGATCCTTGTCCTGCTGCAGAACCCAAGTTCGCTTCCGCTTGAGGTCACGAACAGATGGCCGGACATTCTCCTTCTGGATTTTTTGGTAAACAGCAGAATTCATGGTTCCTCAGCAAGTCTTCCAGGTCCTGAAGCATCAAAACAGCCCCAGACCATCACACAACCACCACCATATTTTACTGTTGGTATGATGTTCTTTTTCTGAAATGCAGTGTTACTTTTACGCCAGACGTAATGGGACACACACCTTCCAAAGATTTCAACTTTTGTCTCGTCAGTCCACAGGGTATTTTCCCAAAATTCTTGGGGATCATCAAGATGTTTTCTTGCAAACTGGACGGCCCCCCCCCCCCCCTTTTTTTTTTATGTTTTCTTTGCTCCAAAAAATATATATCACGGTTTTCGTCTTGGAACTCTGCCATGCAGACCATTTTGCCCAGTCTCTTTCTTATGGTGTAGTCATGAACACTGACCTTAACTGAGGCCTGCAGTTCTTTGGATGTTGTTGTGGGTTTTTTTGTGACCTCTTGGATGAGTCGTCGCTTTTCTCTTGGGGTAATTTTGGTCGGCCGGCCACTCCTGGGAAGGTTCTCCACTGTTCCATGTTTTTGCCATTTGTGAATAATGGCTCTCACTGTGGTTCGCTGGAGTCCCAGATCTTTAGAAATGGCTTTATAACCTTTTTTTCCAGACTGATAGATCTCAATTAATTACTTTCTTTCTCATTTGTTTTTGAATTTCTTTGCATCTCGGCATGATGTCTAGCTTTTGAAAATATTTTGGTCTACTTCACTTTGTCAAGCAGGTCCTATTTAATAGATTTCTTGATTGCGAACAGGTGTGGCAGTAATCAGGCTCGGGTGTGGCTAGAGAAATTGAACTCAGGTGTGATAAACCACAGTTTTAACAGGGGGGCAAACACTTCTTCACAGGGCCATGTAGTTTTGGATTTTTTTTCCCCTTAATAATAAAAACCTTCATTTAAAAACTGCATGTTGTGTTTACTTGTGTTATCTTTGACTAATATTTAAATTTGTTTGATGATCTGAAACATTAAAGTGTGACAAACATGCAAAAAAACTAAAAATCAGGAAGGGGGCCAACACTTTTTCACACTACTGTAAATGCTGCCTTGGTGAACATAAGTGACTTCTTTCAAAAACATTGAATAATTGTAATTATTCAAGATTTTGACTGGTGTGTATAATATATAAAAAAAAAAAATACATAATGCACACATATTTGTAAAGTGAAACTTTTTTTTTATCATCACCTCCATGACTCCATCCAGGATCCGTCCAAGCACATCTCTCCTCTTCATCTTGGCTCTCTCCATGGCCTCTAACTTCACGATAACGGCGTCAATCTTTGACACGATGCTGCCGATGGAGTGCTCCATGCGGTCCACTCGACGCACAAGCCTGTTGGGCCACAACAAATACAAAAAACTTTTTATTTAGAGCTCAAACATTCAATATATTGTGAAAATGTAATCCTAGCTAAAAGCTATTGAGTGACAGGCGATGTTTACACTTGGAACTCCTCGTATGACACGCCCCCTGAGCTGCTGCCACGGCGACGAGAGCTGTGTCCACTGTCCTCATCATCGTCCTCCTCGGAGTCGTCCTGGCTGCGCGAGAAGCTCCGCCCACTCCCTGGCCTGGGCAGCGAACTGTGCTCCAGATCCAAGTCCTCCTGGCGAGTGTTCAAGATATACTAAGCAACCGTTCCAGTGTAATTTAGCAATTTGCTTCTTTATTTTACATGTTTTAACTATGCTCAGAAGGTCATGGGTTCAATTCCCAACAAGAACTGATCATATGTGTTCCTTGAATGCCATGTTAATTGCTTTGGATAAAAGTGCTTGCCACATGCAAAAACAAAACCGTTTATACAACATCCTCTAGCATTGGTTTTTCACTCACTCTCTCTTTCTCCAAGTCATCTCTCATTTGCTGGTGCTCGTGTTCGGACAGTTCCTGATCTCCGTCAAGGTCATACTTGGCAAAAATGGCTTCAATCTCAGCATCCGAATGGCCCTTTCTGTGCACAAACGCATATAAAACAGTTCACACTGACAGTTATATCCATCTTGGGAGGGGTTGAATTTGTATCATACGGTAGAGGTAAATGTTTCTCACCCTCTGAGGTCCTGCCGGAGCTCATCACAGCTGAGTTTGCCCGCAGCCTGGTGTAAACTGTCTGGAATGTCACTGATGGAGGTCTTCTTCAGCTTGAGTTTGACCATCGCCCTGTTGTAGCCCTTCTTGATGAGGTCTGTGATCTCCATCTCTGACCTCTGCTGGGCCATGTCAGCTTTCACCTCAGAGTAAGTGTCATTGATGATGGCCAAGAACATATTCTGAACAGAACAAAAGGCCCAGTATAACACAAGCATTTTTAAATTTAGGATTGATTTCATGTGATTTATGTTGTGTTTACCAGTAGAATCATGAAGATGAAGAACACAAAGGTGGTGAAGTAAATCGGCCCCAACACGCTATCAGCCGCCTCGATTTCTGAGAAGTCAAAATCTCCCAGAATGATCCGGAACTGTGTGAAACTGTGAGCAACAGAAACCACCAGCATTAGAGATATTTTGAAGAATGTGGATAATCAAACCGTTGCTGTTCCTCATTGACTTCTATAGTATTTTTTCCGTATTAAAAGCTTGAAGGTGAGTAAATGATGACAGCATTTTCATTTTGGGTGGATTTTATTTAAACAAAAAAAAAAGAAAAGAAAATGTAAAAGTAAAAATCTAAAAGTAAGAAAATTAAAAAATTAAACATACAAGGATAAATCATACACAATAAGATCTATAGCATGCATTTAGAATGTATGCATGATGAATTCAATCTCGTATACAATTTTTCAAAATAGCTAACAGCTAATTATTGTCATGTTTTTGTGTATTATTATTTATATAGTACTATATTCCAGGGATGCCCAAACTCGGTCCTGGAGGGCCGGTGTCCTGCAGAGTTTAGCTCCAACTTGCCTCAACACACCTGCTGGTAAGTTTCTAGTATGCCTAAAAGTGCTTGATTAGCTGGTTCATGTGTGTTTAATTGGGGTTGGAGCTAAACTTTGCAGGACACCGCCCTCCAGGACCGAGTTTGGGCACCCTGCTCTGCTAATTATATGTTTGTTATTTAGGATTTGCCTCCAAACTCACATGCTGGCCTGGAAAGGCTGAAGTCTTTGACTTGAGTTCCAAAACACTAAATACGCCAATCCTGAGCGTAGGCCAGGAACACGATTAAAAACATGAAGCGAAGCCCATCGTCCTTGGCAGCGCGTGACAGGGGTTGACAGCTGATTCATGTTCTTGTTGAAATATAACTTAAAAAGCTTTGGGAAAAAGCAAGAAGGGCTGTATGAGACACACCAATTATTTTTTTACCCATGCCAGACTAATGTGAGACTACACTCACCTCACCAGAGAGGAGACAATGACGTCAGCCAGGTTGTTGCAGTGAACTGAAGTGCGACAAGCGCTCAAAGTTGGGGTACGTGCCATGTTTGTCTCTCCAGCAGGAAAAAGTGAAGTCTGTGACTGACCGCTGATGTTCTGACAATATGTTCATTATGAGTGGCTGGAAGGCTGAGCTGTGACGTGATGAACAAAGACCAAGGTGTCATAGTCAGCACAAATTACATTGGCTGGAGTAAAGCCAGACATATGCAGTGTCTAAAAATCTTTCAATTATGCCCTTTGACCTACTGCGAAGCAATGAGAACATCCAAGCTTTTTCACATGCTCTGAAGTAACGCAAAAACGATGGCATGCTGATCTCTAGAACTTCTCCACCAGTAATACATCACAAAGGAGGCAAGAAGGGCCACTTCACAATCCCCACAAAGTAGTCCCACTGACACGTACCGGATGAAGACGCACCGTCTGGCACTGCCAGGAGGTCACAGCGCCCCCTGTGGCTGGAAACTCCACCAGTACCTACAGCACAAAGCAGTCAAGACAAGATCTTTGAGGAACATTGTATATTAAGTCAGCATGGATGCTAAAGCTATGCTATATTTTATTACATAATAAACCCCCCCCATTTGGGGGGGGAAAAAAAATTTTATGCGTAAAAAAAAAAAAAAAACTAAATCATGTGCCACAACTGAAGAATTGTTCCCACAATTTAATAATTTGCTCTTTTGTTTTAAGTAAAATGCATAGTCATGTACTAATTCGTTCCCATAATTTGCTAATTTGTTCCCTCTTTTCAGTTAAATTGTAGCCTGGATTTAACAAATTAATAAGTTGTGGGAACAAATTCTTAATTCGTGGCACCAAAATCTTTTGTTTTAAAAAATCTTGTGAGTTTGTGAATCTTTAGTTTTAATGTTTTACACTTAAATAGTCGTTTAAATTATTTAATATATTTAAATTAAATAAATGCAAGAAAGAGTGTTCAAATGGTGGGCAAATTACACCATCACAAATGCTAAACTTTAATCCTAAAAAAGTTCTTAAACTTAATTTCTTTAAAAAAATATATAAAAAGTTATACTTTATAAGTAAAAAGTAGAGAAAAACCTACGCTATATTTTATTATATATAATACTTACGTTCATTTTCATTTAAAATAGGTATTTAACTATGAGATTATATCCAGTGGCAATAAGTAGTGATACACTGCTGATATTTTAAGTTTTCCCACTTTTTTTTTTTTACAAAGAATGGAGAGATCTTTAATTTTCATCGTAGGTACACCTCAACTGTGAGAGACAGAATAAAAAAAAAATAATCCAGAAAATCACATTGCAGGATTTTTAAAGAATTAATAGGTAAATTCCTCTGTAAAATAAGTATATGGTCACCTACAAACAAGCAAGATTTCTAGCTCTCACAGACCTGTTAGTTTGCCTTAAGTAGCCCTCCTATCCTCCACTCATTACCTGTATTATTTGCACCTGTTTGAACTTGTTACCTGTAAGACACCGGTCCACACACTCAATCAATCGGACTCCAACCTCTCCACTATGGGCAAGCCCAAAGAGCTGTCTAAGGACACCAGGGACAAAATTGTATACCTGCACAAGGCTGGGATGGGCTACAGGAAAATAGGCAAACAGCTTGGTGAGAAGGCAACATTTGTTGGCGCAATTATTAGAAAATGGAAGAAATTCAAGATTACTGTCAATCTCCCTCGGATTGGGGCTCCATGCAAGATCTCGCCTCGTTGAGTATCAATGATCCTGAGAAAGGTGATGGATCAGCCTAGAACTACACGGGAGGACTTGGTCAATGACCTGAAGAGAGCTGGGACCACAGTCGCAACTTTTACCTTAGTAACACCTACACCGTCAGGATTAAAATCCTGCGCGTGGGGGCACGGTCCCCCTGCTCAAGCCAGCACATGTCCAGGCCCGTCTGAAGTTTGCCAAAGACCATCTGGATGACCCAGAGGAGGCATGGGAGAAGGTCATGTGGTCAGAGGAGACCAAAATAGAAGTTTTCGGTATAAACTCCACTCGCCGTGTGTTTGGAGGAAGAAGAAGAATGAGAATAATCCCAAGAACACCATCCCAACCGGGAAGCATGGGGGTGGAAACATCATGATTTGAGGCTGTTTTTCTGCAAAGGGACCAGGAAAACTGATCCGTGTAAACGAAAGAATGAATGGGGCCATGTATCGCGAGATTTTGGGCAACAACCTCCTTCCCTCAGTAAGAGCATTGAAGATGGGTCGTGGCTGGGTCTTCCAGCATGACAATGACCCCAAACACACAGCCAGGGCAACTAAGGAGCGGCTCCGCATGAAGCATTTCAAGGTCCTGGAGTGGCTTAGCCAGTCTCCAGATCTCAACCTCATTGAAAATCTTTGGAGGGAGTTGAAAATTCTTGTTGCCCAGCGACAGCCCCAAAACCTGAAAGCTCTGGAGAACAACGCTGTATGGAGGAGTTGGCCAAAATCCCTGCTGCAGTGTGTGCAAACCTGGTAAAGAACTACAGGAGGCGTCTGACCTCTGTAATTGTAAACAAAGGTTTCTGTACCAAATATTAAGTTCTATTTTTCTATTGTATCAAATACTTATTTCATGCAATAAAATGGAAATTAATTATTAAAAAATCATACAATGTTATTTTCTGGATTTTTTTTTTTTGATTCGGTCTCTCACAGTTGAGGTATACCTACGATGAAAATTACAGATCTGTCCATTCTTTGTAAGTGGGAAAACTTGAAAAATCGGCAGTGTATCAAATACTTATTTGCCCCACTGTATATATTAACATTAAACAAATGCAAGCAAGAAAACAATCACAATTCCGTATGTAATCCATCATAAAACTTAGACTATTAATGAATAACTTTAATTGTAATTTTTTTTTATTTAAATACAAGTACAAAAAGTTTACAAAAAAGCTTGATAGTTTAAATGGAGTCTGTATGTTAAAGGTTTGGGCAGAATTAATTGCAAAAATGTATTAAATCTAATGCACTTGTAACACAGTTTCAGTTCATTACCTGACAATACAAAACAGGTTAACGTTCCCATTGTAGACGGAGAAGTCCAGGAACACTGCTCTAGTGCCACGGTCCAACCAGAGGTTGTTTTTTAACTCCTGCAGCTGATTGGCTGACTTCTCTCGAGTGCGTGACAGGTCCTGGTAGTATCCTCCACCGCCATAGGTCGACACCTGACCCCAGTAGCTGCTCTCACCCAGCCTGCTCTCCTCGGAGTACCTCCACCTGACAAATAAACGGAATGACAAACCTGTTTAAGACCAAAGATCAGCCAATATTTTACCATTCAAAATATACGTGTATTTTTACATACGCTGTCCCATTCTTCGGTCCGAATGCTGACTTGTCCTCAGTGGCGGGAGAATAGACACTGTAGCAGTCGTAAACCTCATCCCGCAGGTCCTCATGGACAGAACAGGACTCATTGCGTACTTTGAGTTGCCGGAGACGTGGAACGCCCAACAGGAGGTTCTCGTAGTAGATCAGACTCTGGTTTTCTGGGAGGCTCTTGTTGTTGTACCAGAACTCCCAGTACATGCCATTAAGAAAAGGGCCTTCTGTGAACTACACAGATAATGTTTTCATTAACATCTGTGATGCAATTGGAACTAATGTGCATTTTCATACTGTAAAAGAGCATTCAAGTCAGTGGAATAATTACTTTCCAGAAGTCCTCCATGGTTGAAAGAGTCTTGAAGGTCATCGGTTCTCCGCTTGTCAGCGGTGTCTCCAAGAATAGTTGGGACATGACTTTGGTGTAGTAGTACATGTTGGTGCTCACCATTCCGTAGGTTACTAAAAGAAATATCAATAATGTGTTTTAAACAGAATAACATGTTGTGTTTCTGTAGATGGTAGAGCATATTGGAGAGCAGACAGATGCTCCTAAAATGTTCACTGTATAAAATGTTGTGCACTTTTAATATGGATTCATTTATTTGTGTTCCTGTAGCTCAAGCTGTAAAGCATGGTACAAGCCAATGTCATGGGTTCAATTCCCAAACGATGCATTAACTGATCAAATGTACTGTATATGCAATGTAAGTTGTTTAAAAATCTGAAAAGTCTGAAATGCATAAATGTAAAATGAAAATGCATTTGAGCAGACTCTAAATACTCAAAAATGTAAATTGTTGCTGTGGTTGTTACGAGGATTAAAGTGACGGTTATACCAGAAAAAAGACTGCCAGAGCTGGAGCAGACCAGGGAAACTGACAATTTGAGCAATATTTTTTCCATTATGACATCTGATTCTTTATGCTGAATGGCAACTCATACTATAGCAATTAAAATAAAAAATAAAAACTGTTATACTTTTTAAGTATCATTACGTTTTGTGCTCTAATTAAACAGATTCTTAATCTGATGAATATTTTTAAGGCCTATTCCTCTAACATATAAGGAAAGGACATGTAAAAGAATGTAACATGGTATGCATTAACATATTCAAGCATGAAACTGTCCCGATATTCAACTTACAAATGCAGAGGGTGACCAGAAAGAGAATGTAGGTGATCATTTCTCGTAGGACAGTTTTCAGGTACATCTCTCTGTTACTGTTGCTCTCACCCAAAAGACAGGTATCCCACAGCACTGAAAAAGATAAAGAAATAAATCTTCCATTAATTCACAAAATCATGTTTACCTAGCTATATAATTAGGCACTTTTTACTTACAAATTAAGGTTAAGTCATAATTAATACAGACTAACTATTAACCCTGAAATACAACTAATATTTGAACCCTTATTTCATAGTGAGGTACTTTAGAAGTTACAAGGAAAACAGTCATATTGTGAAACATTATTGCAAATTAAAATAACTTTTCTATTTGAATATATATTTTTAAATGTAATTTATTCAAAGCTGAATTTTCAGCATAATTACTACTTCAGTGTTCGTAAATCCAACGATCCTTCATTAAATCGTCTAATATGCTGATTTGCTGCTCAAGAAACACTTCTTCTTACTGTCACAGCTGAATACCGTGTGCTGCTTAATATTTTTGTGGAAACCATGATACATATTTTTGGGATGCTTGAGTTAAGTAAATTATAAATAGGGCCCCTTTTACATTTTACTTAAGACATTATCTTGGCCCTTTATGAAAAGGCAACTTTATCAGAAGTGTAACCCATCCAGCAAGGCTATTACAAGTTTATAACCTATAATGTGACCCTGGAGCACAAAAGCAGTCTTAAGTCGCTGGGATATATTTGTAGCAATAGCCAACAATACACTATGGGTCAAAATTATTGATTTTTCTTTTGTGCCAAAAATCATTAGGATATTAAGTAAAGATCATGTTCCATGAAGATATTTTGTAAATTTCCTACCGTAAATATATCAAAACTTAATTTTTGATTAGTAATATGCATTGCTAAGAACTTCATTTGGACAACTTTAAAGGCGATTTTCTCAATATTTAGACTTTTTTGCACCCTCAGATTCCAGATTTTCAAATAGTTGTATCTCAGCCAAATATTGTCCTATCCTATCAAACCATACATCAATGGAAAGCTTATTTATTCAGATGATGTATAAAACTCAATTAAAAAAAAATTGACGCTTATGATTGGATTTGTGGTTCAGGGTCACATAATTGTGTTTACATTTTCAGTGTAGTGAAACATAACCACAATAATCCTAGCAACAGTTTGACCTCTCATTTTCTCCAGTATCCTCTTCCCACAGCTGCTGTGTTCTTGTGCTGGTGGAGTTGGATACAGTCCTCTGTTGATCCGCGCACTGATGCTGGTGCTGGACGCCGTGGACACAGACCTCCGGCCGGGGCTCGCCGGGGGCCAGTCCGCTTCCATCATCCCCTCCTCCGGCTCGAACCCTGGGTTATCCCGGCTCCATGCCTGTCTGGAGCTGGAGGTGGGTGGAGAGGGGGTCTCATCGGGCACTCCGAGGCCCACTTCTTCATGATGCACTTTTTCCATCTCGATCCCTTCATAAGGCGGAGAGGACGCGGATGCCGCCTGGGCCTGCGGTGCTTGGGGACGGACGCGACTGGAGCTCATCGAGTCATTCACAGTAACCTAACATAAACACATGTCTTCATTTTAGTCGCTCTTTAACGCTGGGTTATTGGGAAGCTGCCAAAACTCAAAACACTACCGTTCATTCAAAACGTCTCGAATTTGAGACAGAGTTATTGAATAGCTATCGTTTCAGCTTTTTAAATCTCTCAATATCCAATTTTACGATGTTATGTAATAGAAATACGCGAGAAACTCCGAGTGAAAACTTCATACAACAACAAAAACCGCAGAAAGGTATTTTTGTCAGGGAAAATAGACGCTTCGAAAAATACGAAGAGTTTATACTTGCATGTTTTTCTCTGGGGGGCTTCAGTCCAGCTTTTGTGAGAGTTTGGAAAAGCAGTTTTCCAGTCCACCCTCAGCCATCTTGTTCCCAGTTATTCCCAGACTGGAGGAATCCAGTTACACTGACATCAACCTCTGGAAACTTCAACATTAGCCTTATTTAGTGCGGCTCCTCCCTTTCTGTCCACCACACTCTCACTGACACTCACAACATCATTCAAACGCGCGTTTAATAAAAACATAATCTTTAAATTAATATGCGAATCGGTTAAAAAAAGTTTTTAAATAATGGCCATACATTTGTATCATTAGGTCTAAAAGAGTGAGTACACATTTGTAACTGCTTTACAACTAAGTTACGCGAATGTACACATTACTGGGTTGTTGTTGTTTGCGACTCTTGCTGCCAGGCAACAAGATGTCGCCCCCTCTCTAGGATTGTAGTGTAATACTGTAATGGCAATCAGGGAAAGCAAAATAATAATGGATCAGGGGTGGTTAAGCCAATAGAGGGCAGGCCTGCAATGGCTATTCAGGTGTCCAAAAGTGGAAGTTCCTCCTTTTACAACTTTCTCAGATCTTATCAGGGAGTGTTAGCCGCTCAGAGGACCAAGGGAAGTTCAGTTTCTTCTCGCTGTGTTTAGTTTAAGGTGCAGGGCAGGGCACTGGACTAATGTTCTTCTCCAAGTAGATACATGCTAATTTAAATTTTCATGTCAGGAGCCAACTGCTTCCTTTTAGCATGCTCAACATAGGCTTCATACAATTTAGCCAATAAATCCTATACTATTGGCATCAATGTGGAGGTGGTGATTCTTTCACTGAGTGTACATCATTGAATTGTATAACTTTAAAAAAAAATGATTTTGGTATATAGTTGTGTTGTACCACTATGAAGCATGTCTCTAATAAAAATAAAATCACTGTACATGGCAGGTAACATTAATTCTATTTCTACCACTTTTTCATACAGTTTTTATATGCTTTTCATCACAGATATGGTAATAAGTAGTATTTACTGCAAACCTATAGAATTGTGACACATGCTTTTAGTAGTGGTCAAAAGATCGCGATTGATCTCATCCAAAATAAAAGTTTCTGTTTACGATATATATATGTGTGTGTACTGTGTATATTTTATTATGTATATATATATAAATACACACACATACAGTATATATTTTTAAAATATTTACATGTCTTTACATGTATATTATTATATTCATATAATTTTTATTATATTATATATTATATTTTTATATAATAAACAACACTTTTTTCTTAATATATCATGCATGTGTGGGTATTTTATTTAGATATAATATATATATATATATATATATATTATAGTATTATAATACATATAACAGTACACTCAACATGTTAGTGCAAGCAAAACTTTATTTGGACGCGATTAATCGTTTGAGAGGACAAATTTTAACCTAAAAAACACCGTGTATATATACACTGTTTAATCTTTCACAAAAGTTTCATTTATAATATGCAATGAATAACATTGTACAATTAAACAGTGACACAATGAATAAAGGATACAAGATTTACTAGCAGTGATATTAAAAACCATAAAATGTAATAGAGATGGTTACCTAAAAGTTGTTTTGTTTATAAAAAAAAATTTGAAAAAATGTATTCATACACTAATACATAAATTCTAAAAAAAATGTTATTGGGTCAGTGGGGTCCACACAAATAATGTAGCCTAAAGGGACTTTTTCTATACAAAGCAAAATATAAAACAGAACATGATTGGCAGCGTTATTTTTTCCCCCTGCATGCATTCCGACAAGTCCCGCCCTTGACCTGATACTTGTTTGCTTTGGTTTCCACGGCTATATGAACGAGTTCTCAATTGTCCAATCACGATCGGCTTTGATGTCATTCCGACCAATCCGATGGTCTGGTAGGCGGAGACTTGACGCGTGAGAGGCGGGACTTACCGGAGCCTCCATCACTTCCTGTGCCGCAGCCTGTAAACCTCTACGCTTCCATTCTGGGCTTCAATACACAGACACAGTGGGCCCGGCGCTTCATTAAAACACCGCCCCTTCGAATATATCATATATATATATATATATATATATATATATCTAAATATAATGTGAATTCAGCGGCTAAGAATGGAGAACATCTGGTAATCCGTAATAGCAGAAACTGAGTAATGCGCCTGAGAGCTGGGTGAGTAACTCTGTTAGCAGCTGGATATTGAGGGATGTTTTGCATTACTAATGTGGTACAGTTACAGTAACACACCTCGTGTTATGACTATGGTGTTTTTGCTTATGCTGAATCTGACCTATCCCGTTTTAATTGATAATATAAGTGAAGTCCAGAATAATCATGCCTGTGTAATGGAGGTCCTTAGTTGTGATAATTGTATGAAAAAGATAGGTATAATAATTTTATGCTTAGATATTACCTGTGTCTTACAACCTAGTGTGATGCCCACCTAGACAGCATTTCTAGGCAGCACAAGTACGAGTATTATCACTTTTTGGACATTTACTACGATACTAACATGGCTTCTAGGACGTGTAACGTACAAAGTCTTCTTTGGAGTATGTAAATACCATGGTACATAGATTTGGCAATCATTTAATACCACGTTCTATATCAATGGTACTACAAACAGTGTTTTTGATTTATAGGTGTGTGCAATATTTTTGAATATCTTCCATAAAAATGAGCATGTTTATTTGGGCATGGTACCATGATACTGCAATTTATTTATTTGGTATATGTATTATGGCATTAAAAGTATGTTGTTGTTTTTTTTACATTTATATATGCATATATAACAAAATAATTAATTAAAAATAATCACAATTAAAAAATAACACCAAGAGACATGTGCAAATTTTAACTTGACCGAAAACACTTTAATTGTTTCTCTTACGTCAATCAAACAGAGATGAGACAGATGAAATAAATGTGTTTCCTGCAATTTGTGCAGGGGATGCAAAGAGCCACCAATGTGACGTATCAAGCCCATCACGTGAGCAGAAACAAGCGTGGCCAGGTAGTCGGCACTAGAGGAGGCTTTCGAGGATGCACGGTGTGGCTTACAGGTACTCTATCAACCCCTCTGTTATTTTAGAAAATGAATAACTCGATGTTTCCATCATGGCTGTATCTAAAAGTTTCAGTAAATATCATGACCTATTGTTCTGCATCCTCAGGTTTGTCTGGTGCGGGTAAGACGACGGTCAGCATGGCTCTGGAGGAGTATCTGGTGTGTCATGGCATCCCCTGCTACACTCTGGATGGAGATAACATCAGGCAGGGCCTCAATAAAAACCTGGGCTTCAGCCCTGAAGACCGCGAGGAGAACATTCGTCGTATCGCAGAAGTGGCAAAACTGTTTGCTGACGCTGGGCTTGTGTGCATCGCCAGCTTCATTTCCCCATACAGCAGGGTGAGAAACATGCAGGACTTTTTGTGAAAGACTTCTTAACCGTGTAAAGCCTGACATATGAAATAATATTAGAAAAATAATAATGTTTTTTTATTTTCCTGTTTTTTATGTCAGGTTTTTATGGCTCATATAGTCTGATATAGGAGAATATGGAGCTCGTACTTGAGGCCCAAACTGAAATATTCAATATGCATGTAAAGATATTCAAGTAAACCTCAGTTGCTTCAGTCCAGGAAGTGTTCATCTTATTCTCACACGTTATTCTAACATTTACTCTATAAAAATCACTATGGATTTCACAGCTAAAACACACATGTACCACAGCCTGAAGGGAGATGTGCTTGCCTTTGAGATGCATGTATCAACTTTGTTGCAGTTGGCTTTATAAGGTTAAATGTTTCATCAATTGTTTTGTTTTTTTGTCTGCTGCATGTCCTCAGGATCGTCTGAATGCAAGGAAGATCCATGAAGCTGCTGGCCTTCCATTCTTTGAGGTGTTTGTAGATGCTCCTCTGGATGTGTGTGAGCAGAGAGATGTGAAGGGGCTCTATAAGAGAGCTAGGGCTGGAGAAATCAGAGGTAAGACAATTTTATAGAGATACATACAGTATTGTACAAAATATGTGTTCAAATATGCTTATTTTCACTCACTCTTTTGATGTAGATACGCTGTGTTTTATGGCTCAAATGTAATCTCTAAATGGTCAGTAGTCAATAGGACAGTCTGTCCTAAAGTGCTGTGTCAACAAACCCAAAGCATTCTCTTAATTTGTGTGACCTAAAGTCTTTGAGAGGTCACACAAACATTTTGTTCAATTCAGTGGTGATTCATCACAACCCTTTTGGTTTCCTGAAGAGATTGGGGTGATTCTTGGAAAGCAGGTTGTTGGTAGGAGATGACTGTGACTGTGTTTCTTGCTGTTTTTGTTTTTGATTGAATTTCTTTTGCTGTGGAGCTGCAGAATAAGTAAGGGTAAATCAGGTGAAGAGTGATACAGGAAAGATGCAAATCTGAAAGCTGCTAACATCTTGTGATGAAAATGATTGAGGTTTATAGCAGGAAGTGTCTTTCTCTCATGTACATGTTAACTGATACATGCACAGTGCATCTGAGCTGCTTTGTACGGTGGTAGAAAACAACAAATCATTTCAGCGCTACTAAGAACTGAACTGTTGAAAATTTGTTTTCATGAAGTGCATTCAAAGTATGTCTGTTTCTGCTTGGGTTTTTAGTATAACGGGTTACTCCTGTTGTCCTCAGGGTTCACTGGAATAGACTCTGAGTATGAGAAGCCAGAGGCCCCTGAACTTGTACTGAAGACGGATTCTTGCAATGTGAACGACTGCATCCAGCAGCTTCTGGACCTCCTGCAGGAGAGGGTAAGTTCACTCCTTTCATTCATGTTAAGTGAATTCACTGTGCCGCCGCTATATATATATATATATATATATCTAATATACAGTGGGTACGGAAGTTATTCATACCCCCTACATTTTTCCGATCTTTGTTATATTGCAGCCATTTGCTAAAATCATTTAGGTTAATTTTTTTCCTCATTAATGTACTCACAGCACCCCATATTGACAGAAAAAGACAGAATTGTTGACAATTTTTGCAGATTTATTAAAAAAGAAAAACTGAAATATCACATGGTTCTATGTATTCAGACCCTTTGCTCAGTATTTAGTAGAAGCACATTTTGATCTAATACAGCCATGAGTTTTTTTTTGGGAAAGATGCAACAAGTTTTTCACCTGGATTTGGGGATCCTCTGCCAGTCCTCCTTGCAGATCCTCTCCAGTTCGTCAGGTTGGATGGTAAACGTTGGTGGACAGCCATTTTTAGAGATGCTCAATTGGGTTTAAGTCATGGCTCTGGCTGGGTCATTCAAGAATGGTCACAGAGTTGTTGTGAAGCCACTTTTTCGTTATTTTAGCTGTGTGCTTAGGTTCATTTTCTTGTTGGAAGGTAAACCTTCAGCCCAGTCTGAGGTCCTGAGCACTCTGGAGAAGGTTTTTCGTCCAGGATATCCCTGTACTTGGCCGCATTCATCTTCCCCCTCGATTGCAACCAGTCGTCCTGCCCCTGCAGCTGAAAAACACCCCCACATCATGATGCTGCCACCCCGATGCTTCACTGTTGGGACTGTATTGGACAGTGTGATGAGCAGTGCCTGGTTTTCTCCCACATACCGCTTAGAATTAAGGCCAAAACGTTCTATCGTGGTCTCATCAGACCAGAGAATCTTATTTCCCACCATCTTGGAGTCCTTCAGGTGTTTTTTTAGCAAACTCCATGTGGGCTTTTATGTGTCTTGCACTGAGGAGAGGCTTTTGTCGGGCCACTCTGCCATAAAGCCCCCGACTGGTGGAGGGCTGCAGTGATGGTTGACTTTCTACAACTTTTTCCCATCTCCCGACTGCATCTCTGGAGCTCATCCACAGTGATCTTTGGGTTCTTCTTTGCCTCTCTCACCAAGGCGCTTCTCCCCCGATAGCTCAGTTTGGCCGGACTACCAGCTCTAGGAAGGGTTCTGGTCGCCCCAAACGTCTTCCATTTAAGGATTAATGAGGCCACTGTGCTCTTAGGAACCTTAAAAGCAGCAGAAATTTTTTTGTAACCTTGGACAGATCTGTGCCATGCCACAATTCTGTCTCTGAGCTCTTTCAGGCAGTTCCTTTGACCTCATGATTCGCATTTGCTCTGACATGCACTGTGAGCTGTAAGGTTTTATATAGACAGGTGTGTGGCTTTCCCAATCAGTATAATCAAACACAGCTGGACGCAAATGAAGGTGTAGAACCATCTCAAAGAATATCAGAAGAAATGGACAGCACCTGAGAAAAATATATGAGTGTCACAGCAAAGGTCTGAATACTTAGGACCATGTTATATTTCAGTTTTTTCTTTTTTCAATAATCTGCAAAATGTCAACATTTCTGTGTTGTTCGTCAATATTGGTGACTGTGTTACAAGCAATTAACTGAAAGAGTTTAGCAAATGTCTGCATATAACAAGAGTGAAAAATTAAGGTGGTCTGATACTTCCGACCCACGTATAGATATACTACATACATCTTCAAGCATATTTGGAGATTGTGATTTAATGTCTTGCTTGTTGACAAAATAATGCTATTTCAAATGACGGATTGCAGCAGTCGAACAGCATTGGCACAGAATTGTTGTGTCCTCAAGTATGTTTACGTGCAAAGAATATTCTGATACTAACTGACTGGTACAATGACGTTAGTATGAAGTCATTAATGCCACAATCCCTGGAATAAGCCTGTTTTACTTAAAAGTTACTGTTTAAAAACCCCTTACTGTCACCCCCCATTTTAAAATAGGCACGAAGTGCACATCCAAACTTAAATTTTGTAATTTATGACAACTTTGGAATACCGAAAATCTGCAATATTCAAAAATTAAAGTATCAAAAAGTTATAGAAGTTTAAATTTACTGTAAATAAAATGCACTATATTCATTTTATTTTATATATAATAAATATTTTACATATCATGTTTTACTCTAAAATTGGTATAAATTAAAGCCTTTGTCTAAATAAGTTATTTTCCAAATTTGAAGTTGATATGAAAACAATTGAGGTTTTCTGTGAGATTTTATTTAGGGCGTATACCACAAACAGCCACCGGGTGCCATCCAAACTCCATTGAATTTTTTGTAATGCATTTTTCTGTCACAAATGTCTAGATTTCTCTGTCAATATTACTTCTATATAATTATATATAATTTATGATGATTACTAAAATATTTGATAGAGAAAAAGGACAACAACAAAAAAAGAACGCCACGCGGGGCCGATTAGCGTCTATTAATTTTACGCCGTCCTTCAGAAATCATTCTAATATGCAGTTTTGGTGCTCAAGAAACATTTCTTCTTTTTATCAGTGTTAAAAACAGTTGTGCTGCCTAATATTTTTGTAGAAACAAACAGTGATTCATTTTTTCAGGATTCTTTGATGAATAGCATTTTTTTTATTATAAATCTATTTAACTATTGCTTTTGATCAATTAAATGCTTTCTTGCTGAATAAAAGTATTTCTTTCTTTCAAAAAAAAAAAAATCGTACCGACTCCAAACATTTGAACTGTAGTTTATTTAGCGGTGTCAACTCATGGCTAAATGGATGCATTTCTGTGTTGCCGACAAGACAGCAATTCTATTTTTTAAATAGAATTAATTAAATAAATTGACTTATTTTGATGCCTTCAAGCATTTAACCATCATATTCTAAATATTGCCTTAAACTGAATTTTAAATACATGTTAACTTAGTCATTATCACATTACACGATGGGGTATTTTTCTATGCACTGTACGCTGACATCCTTATTTAATGAACACAAGGCCAACACTGATTCTTATAGAAAAAGTTGCAAGTTGGCTTAGCAGTGTCTCTTATCCTTTCATCATACTTGGATATAAATGACAATGATCTCTGTTTAATAATGTTTTGACTGTTTGCAGGACATAGTTCCTGTGGACGCATCCTACGAGGTCAAGGAGCTCTATGTGCAAGAGAACAAGCTGGACTTGGCAAAGGCTGATGCTGAGACTCTTCCAGCAGTGGAGATCACTAAGGTATCTTCCCTCCTCATATGCCACTCGAATACAGATTTAAACATCTGCAAATGGTTTGCAAACACATTATGACTTAATAAGGCATGACTTACGTGCATCCTTACAGCTAATGCCTGTTCTGTGTTGGTGTGTTAGGTGGACATGCAGTGGGTTCAGGTGCTCGCTGAGGGCTGGGCCACTCCTCTGAACGGCTTCATGAGGGAGGGAGAGTACCTACAGTGCCTGCACTTCAACTGTCTGCTTGACGGTAAACAGATGACCTTATGTGATCTTGTGTCTTCTCATGGCATTGATTTCTTTTTCATGCGCTGTCTTCTGAATGCACCACTAGATGGCGACGTTTGACAGTGCAATGCACCTTTTTCTGCCAGCCACTATTACATTCAGAAGTGCATCATCTTTTCCACTTGTTTGGATTCACTGAATGGTTTTCTTTTAATTGATGATGACAGAGGGAAGAAACTATTTTCAGAAATATTTTGCACATTTATGTAAAACAGAAAACTTAAGCAAATTGATTGGAAACCAACATCAGGTAGAGCATGAAGAAACCCAAGAACCTACTAATAATCTACTAATATTTCAGAACTTCAGGGTAGAATCAGGAGAACAACTCAGAATGGGGGTCCAATCGCAAAAAACATTTCTTTTCTGTGATGGAATCTGAAGGCTCAGCAAGTGGATTTTAAATGTTAATTAGTGGTAGAAATAAAAGAGCTATTATAGTTTTAATGGAGGCTTGGGTGATGTTGATCACATGCTCTCAAGCCAGTTTCAGAAACCCGATCATCTGAAATAAAAAGTCGGCACCTTTTTGATTACAAGAACGACAAATGTGCGAATGGCTTTTTAAAACCATAATGCGGTCCTCGCATTTATAGAACCGGGTAATTAAAGCAAATTTCCCCACTCAATCTTGAGTTTCCACAAAGTTGTCATTTAGTTTTACAGCTCATAAGGCTCTGCGGAGTGTTGTCTTGGCTAGTATTCACATTTGCGTCCAAGGTATGGCATTGACACTCTCGTCCACCCACACACACACACACACACAAGCGTTTGTTTTTTTTGAAATTGTTGGGACATTCCATAGGCGTAATGGTTTTTACACTGTACAAACTGTATTTTCTATCGCCTAACCCTACCTCTTACAGGAAACTTTGTGCATTTTTACTTTCTCAAAAAAACTCATTCTGTGTGATTTATAAGCGTTGTGAAAATGGGGATATGGGGCAATGTCCTCATAAATCACCTTCTCCTTGTAATACCTATGTCATACCATTTCATTATCCAAATTTGTGGCCTCATATGTCACCAAACACACCATCACCTATTAAGAGAAAAAAAAGTGGGCCTAGTAGATGCTTGCGTTTAGTTGTGACAGAATACAGCAAAAGAAATGCATTAGGAGTTCATGCATTACATCAACAGCGTCATTAGACTTGATTACTGTACATCACACCTTGTCTTATTGTTTTGATCCTTACAATATGCCCAGTTGGACTCTTGTTGGACCAGACTGCCATCTTTATGAAGTGGACAGATTTGTGCATGTTGCGGCCTGATACTAGTTTACTTTGAAATGAGCTGAAATGGGATGCTCGCAGGGCTCTTTCTTATGGAAAACAGCTGTTTCTGCTATGTGTGTGTGTGTTTCATCCTGAAAATGGATTTTAAAAGCTTCCCGCTCATATTGCTTTAATCAAGGTGTTGGACCTCTTACTTTCTTAGAAAACTCGCCACTTTCACATTCAAGAGTTCTTTCTCTTATCTTGCCCCATAGGTCATAGGACTCTTTCTTTTTAGGCCTTTAAAAGTAGTAGATTTTTCAAAGCCTCAGTCTGGTTGATATATGCACCATGCATCTTTCCTCTGTTTATAGGTGGGGTTATTAACCTGTCGGTGCCAGTGGTCCTCCCTGTTTCAAGTGCCGATAAGGAGCGTCTGGATGGCAGCACTGCGTTCGCGCTGGCCTACGGTGGTCGGAGGGTCGCGATACTGCGAAACCCAGAGTTCTATGAACATCGCAAGGAAGAGCGTTGTGCCCGGCAGTGGGGCACCACATGCAAGGATCATCCATACATCAAGGTCAGAGGGGTCAATATAGACAAAGCCTGTATGATTAGAAGATTACTAACAGTTTCCTAACAAAAGTAAAAAAGCAAAAGTTCTGCATGACCTGACACAATCACAACCATTTAGAGCGTATTTGATTGATTGTAATTACTAGATTACTGTAATTACTTTTCTCTGAGCAACTCGCTTTTTAGAACTCGGAATTATGCGTTTGAATTTCAACACTATTAATTCCAAATGAGTTGGTGTAATTCGAGTAATCAGTAGACAAAACCACAATACAGGAAGTTGTGCAAATGCCTTGTTAATAAACCTAGTGTTTTTGCGGGACATTAGATAGGTGTTTAACGCTGCTAGCTACATTACACTGCATTGTATGTCTTTTGTTTGTTTTTAAATTGTTCTTGCATAATTAAGACATTTACAGTAGTCAATTATAGGAGTTATTAAATAGGAATATTACAAAATAACTGCTTAACTGCATTGTAATGCTAAAGCCACTGCCATTTTAAGTGTTTCCACATGGCGTTGAGGAAGTAGGAGCTCTCAGCAAATTTAGAGTTTACAAGTAATTGTTACAATTTACGCAAGTAAGTAGTTACAAGTATGAGGATTTGAGCGCATTTTACAAGTTGGAAATGCCCTAAACCTCTGGTGCTGCTCAAAAATGACTTTTGTTTTTGGTTTTGATTTTTAATTTCGTTAATGTTTCGTTTGTTAATATATTTTCATTTTGGGGGGCTTTTATGGTACTAAATTATATTCATGGACTAGTTATGATCCATTTGTTAACGGTTAAAATGTGGTTAACTGTTAATCACTTTTTGAGCATGCAAAATTTCAAACATAAACTGTCCTAAATCTTAAATTATTTGGTGCAGAGACTTGTGTTTGGTGTCTTTTTTTTAAAGAAGTGAAAAAGATAAAGTGAAACTTTAAAAAAAAAAGGTAGAAGTTTAAGTTTACTATTCTGAAAAATGTACAAAAAAATATTTTTAAATTTGATTTGAAATGTGTTTTCTAAAAAGTGTTTTACTCTAAAACTGTGAAAATCAAAGCCATAATCTAAACAAGTTATGTTCCAAATTTGAAGTTGAAAT